>JARYHS010008074.1:258430977-259030977 GCA_031002005.1 Vandiemenella viatica
CAACCAACCTTGAGGTTAGGTTTTTATACTGTATATATATTTAATCCGTCCAATCTAATACTATAATATGAGCAACTCTTGTAAACAGATAAAATTTCTCACAAATGTCTCTAAGGATTTTGATAAATCTTGCATTTTGAACAGAAATCGAAAGATGCCGAGCGGAGATTGGTCACCCAGATACTGATGTTTTTAATTCTGGAATGGATCCCTCAAAAGGCCAGAACTGACTTCCTTCCCGTTCATTGCCCAACATTCTCTCCTGCCACTAATGACTTAAACATCGACGAGGCACAAAACCCGAAGCAAAAAATTTGAAATTTGAACATCCACTTATTTAGCACAAATTTCACTCACCTTTGTGGGCATGCCATTCAGAAGAACACAGTTTGAATCACCGTCCGGCCATCCAGATTTTAGTTTTCCAAGTTTCCCCATCATTCAGGTCAAATGACAAAATGGCTCCTCCAAGAGTTTAAATAGCTGATGCCTTGTCCTTGATCTACCTCATCAGTGTTAATGAGACTTATAGCACCCTGGGGGTGTACGGGTTTGGGAGAGACTATATTAGCCTTTACCAACCAAACGTCAACCTCTCCTTCACTTGGTGCACCCTGTTTGCACGGACGAGGCTTTGGCGACTGAAAGATTCCTGGTATAAGGAGTCACCCACTGCTTGCCAATGGTCACCGAATGGAGGGCGGACGTGCGGGGAGCGATCCAGGGCAACCTCTTGCACTTGGGGTTGGAAACGGCCCCTAAAGGTGGATAAATCAGAAATGATCAACGGCATGGGGATGCAGAAGGCAAAGGAAAACGATTGCATTAAAAACTCAAAGGGTATCCCGAGGACATGTAATCATCTCAAATTACGTATATCATGATGGCTTCTTCCTGGGTAAATATTCCGGAGGTAAAATGGTCTTCCAATCGGATCTCCGAGTGGGAACTACTCAGGGGAGTCATCAGAATGGATAGAAACATTCTACTCGATGGAGCGTAGAATTTTAGAAGTCTTAATACGGCAGACAGGTTAGAAAACTTAAAAAGGGAGATGGAACAACTTAAGTTAGATGTTGTTGGGATTAGTGAGATCAAATGGAAGGACGCATAGGATTTCTGGTCTGGGGAACACAGGATAATTAGCACACAAGCTGTCAATGGAGTCACTGGAGTAGGATTTGCAATAAATAAGAGAGTATGGTAGGGAAAGTGTGAGTTATTATGAACACCTTAGTGACAGGATTATTTTGTTGAGGTTAGAAACAAAGCCCGCCCCTACCACATTAGTACAAGTGTATTTGCCAACGTCAAAGGAGGATGACGAAGAAATAGAGAAAATATACGTCGAAATTGAAGAACTAATCCAATATGCGAAGGGAGAGGAAAATTAACAATCATGGTTGATTGGAATGGAATTGTGGGAGAAGGAAAAGGGGGGAATACTATAGGATCTTTTGGTCTAGGAGAAAGAAATGAGCCAGAAAGCAGATTATTAGAATTTTGTGAAAGATATAAGCTAGTTGTGGCAAACACACTGTTTAAGAACCATGCAAGATGGATATACACCTGGAAACGTCCAGATAATACATGCATATATCAGCTAGATTATATCATGGTCAAACAGAGATTCAGGAATCAAGTTCTAGACTGTAAAGTGTACCCAGGATCAGACATAGACTCTGACCATAATTTGATAGTATGAAATGCATGTTGAAATTCAAGCGAATAAGGAAGCAATGTAAGCAGAACAGACTGGAAGTGAATAAACTGAAACAATCTAGCACAAGAGAAAAATTTGCATAAATTGTAGACTTAGGTCTAAGAAGTAATTCTCAAAGGAGCTCAACCCTGGACGAATGGAATGAATTAAAGACCGAAATAATGAGAGCTGGTAAAGAAACGTTAGACTTTAGGGAACAAGCCGCCCGAAAACCTTGGATCACAGAGGAAATTTTGAAACTGATGGATCAGAAGAGAAGGCACAAAAATGCTCAGGATGAAGCAAGAAGAGAGCAATACGGGCAATTTTGAATAAAATAAACAGGAAATTCAAAAAGCAAAAGAAAAATGGCTAGAACAAAAGTGTGAAGAAGTAGAAAATGGAATGCATACAGGAAAATCAAAGAGAATTTTGGAGAAAACATTAAAGCTGCCAACGGGAAACTTCTTTTAAGCTCAATAGATAGAGTTAACCGATGGAAGGAATACATTTGAGAAACGTTTTGATGGGGATGACTTGAACAATAGCCAAAAACGAAGGCGATGTCGACATTGATGATTTAGGAGATCCTGTTTTGAGGACAGAGTTTAATGGAGCTCTGAATGACTTGAAAGCAAATAAGGCAGTTGGAATTGATGAGATCCCCGAAGAACTTCTTAAATCCCTAGGAGAAGAAGCAATCGAAAGATTATTCAAGTTGATATCAAAAGTTATGAAATAACAGAAATTCCAACTGATTTTAATAAAAATTTCATCTTCACACTTCAAAAGAAAGCAGATGCCGACATATGAATTATCGCATCATTAGTCTATCATCACATGCTTCAAAATTACTGACCAGAATAATATACAGAAGAATGGAAAGGGTAGTAGAAAAGATAGTAGGTGAAGATCAGTTTGGGTTAGGAAATATCGTGATATAAGGAAAGCAATTCTGGCTTTTAGATTAATAATTGAAGGGCAGATCAAGAAAAACACAGGCACTTTGTTGATTTAGAAAAAGCTTTTGATAATGTTAGGTGGGACAAGGTGTTCAAAATTTTAAAGAAGTTAGGTCTAAAATATTGAGATAGTAGAATCAAGTAACTATAATAAAGTAGAGAACCATGAGTGACATGCATCCCTTAAAAGGGTGTGAGACAAGATTGTAGACTATCCCCGTTGATATTCAACTTGTATATAGAAAAGCAATAGAGGACATAAAAGAAAATTTTCCATGTGGCATAAGTTTCCAGGGAGAAAAATCAGTATGCTACGATTTGCTGATGACATTGTCTTGTTAGCAGAACGGGGTGAATGGCATGAATAAAATACTGAAAGAAAATTTTGGACTGAATATAAATCAAAGCAATACAAAAGTGATAAAATGTAGCAGAAATGACACCATTCACAGTAGATTAAATATAGAAATAGAATCGGATACAATAGGAGAAGTTAGTGAATTCTGCTACTAGGGAAGCAAATTACAACAGATGGCCGTAGCAAGAATGATGTTAACAGCACAACAGCACTAGCAAAAAGAGCCTTCTTGAAAAAAAAAAAACTTTTAGTTTCAAACATTGATCTAGGAATTAGAAAGATCTTTGTAAAACTCTACGTGTGGAGCACAGTACTTTAGGTGGTGAAAGTTTGATGGCCACGATTCGTATAGTGCGACCAATTTTCGGTAGAAATAATCAAATTAATCGATAAATTCGAAAGTACTGGTTCGGTTGTTAATGTAAAACACACGACAGGAGCTCTTGATCGTTTTAGAGGAAAACATCGCGGCAATTAGCGAAATTGTGGCTGAGAGCCTAGTGACATCGATCAAAAGAACGGGTCATTTCAACAGCCATTCTTCACCATATTCTCACAAGATTTGCATCTCCATACTTACAAAATCAGATTGACTCAAGACCTTATGCCAACAGACCATACACAACGAACTGAGTTTGCCATTCGATCACTGAACAAAACAAGTGAATGCCGATTTCGTTGATAAAATTATCTTCACCGGCGAGGTCCATTTGCACCTCGACGGCTTCGTTAATATGCAAAATTGCAGCATTTGTTGCTTACAAAATCCAAGAGTAATTCATGAGAAACAATATAATCCCAACGTGTCGCTGTTGTGTATTGTGGCCTGGAGGAATCACTCGACCATTTTTCTTTGTAAACGAGACAGGTAATACGTTAAGGGTAAATGGCTAACGTTATCGTAACATGATAAGCCAGTTTTTTGTGCCTCAATTGGAAGACATTGCTCTCAACGTTGTGTGGTTTCAGCAGCACGGTACCACGTGCTATACCGCCAGTGCAACATTGACCGCCTTTCCTTTCAGCTCGCGTTTTGGTTGACTAAAATTGGCCGCCACGATCTTGTGATTTATCTGTGGGGTTTTCTGAACTCTTAGGCGCAAGTCAATACTTTTACGATCAGCCAAGTATTAAAGCAAGAAACTGAATGCTGTATCAACGAAATCATACTATATTTATCTAAAACCATTATTGAAAATTTTGTCAGAAGAATACGCATATGCCACGATAGCCGTGGCGGCCATTTACCAGATGTGTTGTTCCTTAGACAATTTCCAAAAGTGTACATAATAAATACTTTAATACTATGTTACAGAAACCATCTTTTATTTAAAGCACATATACACATTTTTGGAGAATGAGTTAGCAAACAGATACAAGGGAGCAGCCATTTGTAGACCCACTGTTACTCGTAGGTCACGAGATTTTAGCGGCCATGCTGGCTGACGCTACAATCGAGCGGTGGTCAGACAACCTTCGAAAAGAAAATCATTAGTTTCGGGAGAGAGAGGTAGCCTAATGTTCCTGGCTTTGTCCACGAAAGCCCATAAGGCAAAGTGGTATACAAGAGCCCATTAACCTGCAGTTGAGGATTTTAGCGCCGTCCACAGTTTGGTCGATGAAGAAACTGGAAATTAGTTGCCATTTTTTTTTCTTTTTTGCGTCGAGTCATTAGAGGCGAGAAAAGACTATATACCTGGAACAGGAAGGAATTCATCCATGTCTTTTTGGAAGAACCATCCCGGCATGATTACAGAAAAACATGGAAAACCGTATTATGGGTGACCGGACGGAGATTCGACCCCGTAACCACTCGAATGCGAGGCGTTACGGCTCAACAACCTCTCTCTGTTTACCGATCTACATGTAGGTTAGCTAAAGGCAAAAAGCCCACTCTGACTTAGGCTAGCTCTCAGTGCATGCTGCTCAGCTCTTTTAACAGCATGTGTTAGTCATTTGTACAGCGCAGTATGCGGCTTCACATTAGCTGAGGTCAATTAGTAATTCTCTAAAAATGTACAGATGGATGACTACCTCAGTGTCACCGAGGCCTCAGTCCGGTTGCGGACTCTCTCCTGTTCTGCTTTCTCTCAAGTGTTGTCAAGTCTACTCCTGTTAAATTTGGGGATAATTCTGCACTCAGTGTAAGGGAGATATTGAGCCTAACAATTCATGGAAAACCTGCAACTTTCGAAAGAAGCTTGTGTTGTGAACATGATGTTAGCGCATGTTTTGTGAAGATTATGTTTTTTTTCATGATATTTTATAAAAAGCGATTTATAATAAACAAGTAACATTAAATATAAATGTTATTTTAATGATACCGTCATCTTCCCCCCTTACTCATCCTCTAGAAGTGTGTTAAGGCTCTAATAATATACGGTCTTCGATAAAGAAGTCCGGTAACAGAATCTGACGCACAAACTGGAAATAAAGTGATGCAGCTGGAGAAGTCACACGAGGTAACACGATAAAACAAGGAAGATAGGGAGGTTACACTATACTGTATAGTATACATCACTGCCGATAAGCGCCAGTATGCGCAGTAGATTGCACTTCGTTCGCTCGGTGGCATGCTTTGATGGTCTGTTTCACATTTGGCATCAGATTCCTGGAATACACATAGAGTGGAATAAATAATTCTTACTCAGAGGTTTTTTCCTGGGTGCTCCACAACGACCCTAACATAGGAAATCCCATATACCAGAATTCATCCTCTGTAATTGCTTGGATCTAGTCGGCGAGGAGGGGCTTTACCTCACTGGGGATCTGTGTCGCTATAAGATAATGCGTTAAACCGATTGGACAAAGAAACAAGCAGGGCCCGAGTTAGAGGGAGGGGTTAAGCGGGTCAAATGTACAAGGGCCCCGATGTAGGGGCCTCCCGCCCCAACTGGTTACGTGAGTGTAAAGAACCCTTACCCTGGGCCCCAAAATCCTCTTAGCATCTAAATTCGTGTGACTGCCACTGCTTGCGACGAGTTTCGGATATAACTGATCGTCACACATAGTCTTTTCTCCATGCCTTATAAGCACTTGCGGTTATCGATAGAATAGAACCTTTGCGCAGTCTTGATGCTTCAGTATGCAACGTTTTAAGGTAGCTTACAGCTGTGTGACTTTCTTCAACAAAGCTTCAAGTCGAGAGTGTATATCGGCCTCCTCAGCCAGTATTTGACACATCTTCTTGAGAAACAAGCTACGACAGAGAAACCAGCGAATTTCCCATGCGTGATCCCCTAGATGCATCAAACGTTAAGGTGCAGAATTAAGTCTAAATTAATTAACGTATTCTGGAATATTTCGAGAGGGAGCAAACATATTAATATCATGAGTAGATAACAAACCAAATACTCTCTTCATCTACCTTCTGTCTTCCAATGACTTCCAACCCAGCTCCTTCATCAGTCAGTTAGTGATTGCATATTGCAAACAAATCTAGCTGCTCTCCTTTGTACCTCCCTCCATTTCCCGAATTTGATACCCATTACGTGGATCTCACACCACCGTATTCAAGGAATGGTCTGATCAAGAGTTTGTAACCCAATTCACGCACTACCGTGGTACATCCCCTCATCACCCCCTCCAATTAATGAAGGATTTTTAAAATCACTCCTTATCACCTGCCCAATGTGTCCTGTCCAACTGAGTTTATTATCAAAAGTTATGTAAAGATATTTACAGTTAGGATCTTCAACAAGTAATTCCTTCCCTACCCTATAATCATAGAAAATATTTACTTTTTTTATCTGTATACCTAATAAACTGACTCTTCTTGGCATTTTTTTCATTCCATGTTTAACTATCCAGATGCTACATTTTCTTTTCAGATCCTCTTGTAGTTGTTCACAGTCCAGTCCTGTTTTAATCCTGTTATATTACATTGTATCATCTGCAAACAATCTAACTTCCGAATTCAACCAATCAAAACAATCATTCATTAGAACAATGAACAGCAATTGCTTCAATACACTACTACACTGTGGCATTGCTATATTAATTTTTATCCCTTACAGATCTAGCTAACAACTCAAAAAGTGTCCCATTCTATTTATGTGCCAAGTGAAACTCCACAAATCAATTGTATCCACAGACACAACCGCCAAGACAGAACTAATGCCTTTCCCAAGCAGTACCTCGGGCTCCACTTTTACCCGCCTGACAGCGTGGTTCAAATGTGGCATATCATGGTGACACAAAACCTTCATAAGCTCCACCCTACTATGTTGTGTCTCCTTCACCACTTTCAGCAGGCTACTCTCTATGCTACAACTATCAGATCTATTAATACTATTTCCCTCATTGACATTTAGTGAAACCTTTACAAAGTGATCCTATAATTTTATTACTTGCGCTAATGTTGCAGTAGGTTTGAAAAAACTTGTGACCTAGTAGCCTTCACACAACTGATCTTGCAGAGGGTCTACACCTCTCCCATGGCTACTACCTACCAGCAGACCCTATTTCTACCTTCTTTTTTTTCCACACGTCTTGTCACTATAGACCTCCTGCACCTTATCTACTTCTACTTCTACACGAACATTTTTACCTCCTGACTCTGGTAACAGGTGAAACATATTTCTCCCCACAGTTTCTAAGGTATCAGGCACCTTATCCTGTTTAACTTATTTCCCCATACGACCTATTGCCAACTTCAAACTTTTCTTCTAACTCTCTATACAGTCTTTCATTTCCACCTAAAGGCTGAGCCTGAAGGACCCTGATAATTTCACCCATCTCTCCACTCATTTGTTACTGTTCTTAAGTTTCCTATCTCTGAAACAAAGTGGATAACATCATGCAAGAGCCTCATTTAGTTCCCATGCACTATACTTATCCCAATAAACCACTGAACCAAACATTTCACCTCAAACCTGTGACAGGTGCCACACTTCTCTGGCATGATTTTTCCCTCTAAAGACTAAGATGCCTCACTGAACTGAACAGCTTTTTAAACACCAAGGTTCTGATTTAGACTCCTCATACAGCACCAACTGTATTACTGAAAAGTGTGACATACTATTATCCCATATAATGTCACTAAACTCTGCTACATATGAATTAACCAAAACAAGGTCACTACAGTATGCACAAAATCTACGCACACACAATTTACTGTAAGCAACAATTATCGTAGAAAAAATGTACATAACTGTACTGAGCTGTTTACAAAAACCTAAACATGCCTGTTCAGTTACACAACAATAAGGCCAATAATTACAAACATCATTTCTACTACATTTTTAAACCATAAATATCTGTTTTTGTTATCCAGTACCGGATAAGCCACGTAGCAAGAGTTAACAAATGCTATAGGGCCCCTCGTCTTCTGGGGACCTAGCGCCTATACATATAAATATCTGTCTCAATAACTTAGGAATGGTATACCACCCGTCGTCCAATAGAAAGATGTACAGGTTGGCAAAAAAGAGTAGAAACGGATGATTATCGCTTCTCTGCAAAGTATGATCTAGACCTTAACGCAGGATACGCTTACACGAGTATGTCCAAGCATTGCGGTCAAGAGTTTTAGATATAGAGGCCCTAACATGTGAGGAATACCAGCGATTAACTTCAAGAAAACGCAGGTGAGCTTTACTACATTCCATTAAGTTGCAGAAAATCAAACACGTAGACAACATTTTAAAATTCAGGTTTATTGTCATAATTGATAATGTGCTAGGTGCACTAACTAAACGCATGGAAGCATACCATTAAGTTTTAAGTGTATATGGAATACTAAGGAAATTAAATCTTTACAGCAGAAGAAATATTGAAAAGATCGCCAGTTATCGCCAGTGCTTGCTCAGACGATGTGGAAGACAGTCTCGGCAACGAACTGGTACATTCGCTGAGCTGCTGTAAACAGATGTGGCTGCTGCTTTAGAACTTCAATAATATACATTCGCAATGGAAAAATCATTAGACTCGTGTTTCCCCAACCGTAAAAACAGTGTTACGCATTTACTTAAATTTGATGGTCACCTACTGCAGGGAGAGAGTTATTTTCCAACATTATAGCACATTGAAAATAATCTAAGGAAAAGGTTGTGACAAGAACGCCTAATGATCCGGCTCTGTGTTATGCAAGTAAGTTAGCACAATGTCCGCTTCTCTCAGATTAGGTAAATAATCATCATATATATTATTTCTATGAGGTGTTTTTCTGTCACAAACTTTATCTCCCTTCATACCTAACCGAAATCAGTGAATGAGGTGTCATATTAAAGCTTAAGGTCGCCACTTTGGTCACATCATATTTTAAGAAAGGAAATTTTCGAAATTCGATCCTTAAAGGGCTAAAATGTCATTATTTCTAAAATGCTGTTTTTTGAGTTACAAGTTATTTATCTCCCTGGATACTTATATGAAATCATTTAATGAAGTGTTATTTTGAAGATTATATCTCCGCATTGGTGGCATCATACATTAAGACAGGAATTTTTCGGAATTCGACCTTGAAAGGGCAAAAGTATTGAAATTTCTGCAACGCGTTTTTGTGTCACGAGTCATTTATCCCCCTTCATATCTAACCGATATAGTTAAATGAGGTATCTTATTAAAGATTAAGGTTTCCGCCGTGGTAATATTATATGTTAAGAAAGGAATTTTCGCAATTCGACACTTAAAGGGAAAAAATATCAATATTTCTAAAATGCATTTCTTTTTGTCTCGAGCCTTTTAACTCCCTGGATATCTAACCGAAATCGATAAATGAAGTAGAATTATGGTGACATCATATATTAAGAAAGAATTTTTTTGCAATTCAACCCGTAAAGGAAGAACATATCAATGGTTCTACGAAATATTTTTGTGTCACGAGCTATTTATCTTCCTTCATATCTAACTAATATAGATAAATGAAGTATCATATTAAAGATTAAGGTCTCTTCCGTGGTAACATTACATTTTCGACCCTTAAAGGGCAAAAACATCAATATTTCTAAAATGCGTTTTTTGTGTCTCGAACCATTTATCTCCTTGGATATCTAGCCGAATCGATAAATGAAGTAGGATTGTGAAGAGTAACGTCTCCTCTTTGGTGAAATCATATACTAAGAAAGAAATTTTTTGGAATTCAGGCCCTTAAAGGCAAAAAGTATCAATGGTTCTTCTTCCCATTTTTTTTTTTTTTTTTTTTTGTCACCTGTCATTTATTTCCATAAATATATAACCAAATTATATAAATGAGGTATCATTCTAGAGATTAAGGTCTACGCTGTGGTCACATTTATATTTTAAGAAAGGGATTTCTGAATTGAACCCTTAAAGAACAAAAGTATCAATATTTCTTAATTGCGTTTTTTGTGTCTCCAGTCATTTATCTCCATTGATAATTAAACAAAATTGATAAACGAGCTATCATTTGAATGACTGAGGCCTTTGTAAGTTCTTCGGTTCAGTTACATCATATTTTAGTAAAGGATTTTTTTAAAATTCGACCCTTAAAGGGAAAAAGTATTAATATTTCTACAACGCATTTTTCTGTCACGAGCCAATTATCTCCCTTAATACCTAACCGAAATAGATAAATGAGGTATAATTTTTAAGACCAAGGTGTCCGCTTTGGTCACACCATATTTTATAAAAGGAATTTTTTGAATTCAATACTTAAAGGGCAAAGATATTAATATTATTCCTACAACGTGTTTTTTTTTTATCTCCTTCGATTCCTAACCGAAATCGATAAACGACATATCTTTTTGAAGATTAAGGTCTCCAATTAGGTAAAATCATAAATTAAGAAAGAATTTTTCGAAATTTTATACTTAAAGTGGTTGCGCGTATGAGACTCTTCAGAGCCAAGTCCCTAGATTGCAGCAGCAGATTTCACAGAGATATCAGTAAACTGTTTTTTTTTTTGTTTTTTTTTTTTAATAAAATAAGTAGCTTCTCGCATTTTTTTTCTGTTACGGAAACATTTTTGTTTTGCTTTACAATTCCAATTTAAACACATATCACAGAGATGTTGATATGCTGTGTGCATTTCATTGGCTGTACTCTGTTAAGCTCAGTGACAGTTTGTCGTACATACACTGTGTTTTAAATTTTTCTGTTTTGTAATATGTTGTAAGTATTTTACACCTATTACACTAAACAAATAAATATTTACTACAAAGTGCGGTGCTACTTTTCATTATATTACAAGCATTCAGCCTCACTATTTATCCTAATTTATACGCGAAATTTTCGAATGGGTTGTCTAGTAGTATTTCATTCCTAAATCTGTTAGCTGTCTGCTTCGCCGATGAAATTATTTGTTAAACCTGTTAGTCACACGTGATCGTCACTTACTTATCCCTAACACCTTGCCCATGTAAATTAAACCAATATTTTTATTTCACAACATTTGAACACTTATACACGTCACGCAAACATCACAATCGGCTATCACGCTTAATTTCCTATTTCTTTGTCAGAAGATATAATCTATAACCTAACTCTACTTCCTCGTTAGTAACGACCAGAATCTTTTGGTATTAATTACACCTAATATTTTTATTTCACGGTATTAACACACTTAACTGCAACACTTAAACATCCAAAGTTACAATTTCTAATCGTAATTTAACAGTAACTTAATTTAACATGTCGGAACAATCTCCAGATATTTCCCACTTACGAAACCAGATTCACAATATACCTTCTATGATGGAGCGTTTGATACTGTATCAGGGAACTGCAGTTGTCATTTTGGTCCAGGGGGTATTCCAGTTTGACCTCAACCTCGGTTAAAATAGCTGCTTGAACTTTACAACGTTAAACGTACGAAACGCAATGCCACTCAATAATATCTCTTGTTATACGTAAAATAGAGCAGCAGTAAGTGAGGTAGTAAGCAACCAAACTCATCGTGTTTGAGGCTAGATACCCTTTAAACATTACAGCCAAAAAGCAATTACCGTACTTTTTTTGTTTTGTTTATGGGTTTTACACCTTGCCGATGTCGAAGACATTAGAGGCGGTAAAAGAGTGGGGGCAAGGATCGAAAAGGAATTCTGCCACGGCCTTTTGAAAATTACCACCTGGAATGCGCCTGGAGCGATTAGGGGGAAAACCGAAACCTGGATGGCCGGTTGGGGATTCGAACTCATATCCTCCCGAATATGAGGCCCGAGCGTTACTGCTCACCAACCACGCTTGGTAATTATTTTCCTCTTCAGTTTAAAAGCATTATGAACTACTCCTCACGTGACGGTGTAGTAGATTTCACACTATTGGCCCATGGCTGACACCACTCCTGTCACGACGATAAAGTTAATTTGGCACTAGTGGTCCAGGAATAACATTTTTCTGCAAATTTCTACTTCAAGCGAACAATTAAAATGGAAGGTAACACATATAACTTCATTCATTTCTCCATTTGCTTTTAATGTCATTCATCTTACTAAATTTTCGATATCTGACGAAAATATAAAATTAACTACATAGTCGTACAAGTAGTGGTGTCAGCCGTGAACCATGCGAAAAGCCTTACAGTATTTCTAGGATTTATGTATTTGGCTTTACTGCAATTCACGTCTTGCACCTTACCTTTACCCATGTTCCAGGTTTCATTTTAACATATACGTAAACTGATCTGATTAATTCCAGGTTGAAATACACTCCGTACTATGACGGTTTAAACGTGCATTCCTTATAAATAATTTTCCTAGCTCTAGTGTCAGATTTAATTAATTGTGATGGAGCGCATGACACGGTGGAAATTTCTCTACGTACCCCTTTCTTGTATCTGTCCACTTTCGACCTTTACATATATTTTTTGCGTTTATGTCCAAATGCATCCTGCACCATTATCACGTAAACCGATAAATAAGCTCATTCCCCCAGAGTAGGCTGGATTCAGGCCAAAGCGTAGCAGTGCCGAGCAGGTTCTGACGCTCGTAATACACACTGAGACTGGATTTAAAAGGAAACTGAAGACAGGAGCCTATCAGCAGCCTACGATACTTTCTGCCGTGAGGGGATCCTACTGAAGCTCCTAAATGCTGTACCATGTAGAAAATAAGTGCACTCTTGAACAACATGCTGAGATATCGCAAATTTCAGGTCCACTGTGAGGCTTAGAAGAGTCGCTGGCGTGTCCTCGATAACTGTCTGTCTGTTAGGTGCTGTTCCTTGTGCTTTTTAAGGTTATATATTGCGGACACATCTTATTTATATTTCCGGAAGTTCCAGTATGCCGATGATATGGCTATTACTTTCCAGAGAATAAATTCACAGATTTATGTGACAGACTCTCCGAGAGTCTTAATCAACTCTAAGCATTCGTCTCTAAGTCGATACTGAAACACAACCCGACAAAGAAGTTTCAAACTAACTTGTCTATGTCAGAATAAGACCAAACTTCGGATCTCTTGGAAGAGTAGAACATAAAGACCACCCTAAATACCTGGGAGTTACCTTGGATCGAACCCTCATTTTTCGACAGCATTTATCCAACACCACAGAGAGAGTGAAGATCCGTGTGAACCTTGCAAAGAAACTGGCTAGTACATCATGTGGTGCAGGTGCACAAGTTCTTTGAGGATTAGTCCTTGGCCTGGCATTCTCCACAGCAGAGTGCTGTTGCTCTGCCTGGCATGGTAATGCTTACACTGCCAAAGTTCAAGCTGAAAGCCGCTATAAGAACAACGAGTGATGTCATTAGGTTTAGCCCTGCATCCTGTCTGTCTGTACTTTCCACGTTCATTTACCACATCTGAGGAAAAAATCGATGCTGCTTAGAGTGCTGGAAAGAGTGGAGGAAAACATCATATAACTATGCATAGCGATCTTTTCCATCCGCCTCACACGGGGTTAAAATCAAGGAGACTCATCTACAAGTAAGCAGCCAAGCTTAAAAATAACAATCTTGTATTGTATGTACGAGAATGGAGAAAGGAGTAGGAAGTCAACAGCCGTTACAATAGTGCACTTCTGTTCCAGGGTTTGAGATTACTAGGAGACTTTGGTGCCAGATGAATAGATTTCGCAAAGGACACGGAATGTGCAAAGTGGCAGTATATAAGTAAAGCTTCGTGAAAATGAGCTGTGTGACTGGCAGTATCCAAACCACTGACTACATTGCGATGGACCGTCCAGACAGAAGACTATCTGGAGGCCTACCCACACTGCACCAAGCTGAATCAGCTATCATGAGATGGCTTGAATCCCTAGATATCATTATTTGATTAATATGTTGTATTTCTTACTTTGTATTTGGAATACGACAGTAATAACCGCATAAACGCAATTATTTTCCTAATGAAGGCTTTTAAGTAAAATTGTGGTCTGCTTAGTATTCTGACAATTTCAAATCTGGCGAACTTAATTACCGTAAACAAATTATAGGTAGCCAAGGTTTTACAAACTATATGAAAAGGTATAAGAAAATTTATAAAAATGTATTTCAACAAGCAAAAATTATGTCAAATAATAATTATATAAACAAATCTTCTAGTAAAATGAAAGAAATGTGTCATGTTATCAGACAACAAAGTGAAAGTACAAAAACTGAAAGAAAGAACATCAAACTATATACACATAATTCAATAACTAGTGACTCCAGAGCGACAGCTGAAGAATTTAGCAACTATTTTACTTCCTTGGCAGAAAAATAAATTAAAACAAACTGCGGTAGACAAAAGAAAAGTATTTTTAGTCTTTCTACAACTTCCAGTTCCACAATGTACCGAAATGAAACAAATTGTGATGAAATTATACGAATCATAAAGACATTAAAAAATCGCTAATAACGAGGAATGGATGAGATTTCATTTTGAAAACCCGTGCTAACTATGTAGCTAACCATCTAGAAAAAATCTTTAATACAACTGTAAAAAAAAAAAAAAAAAAAAAAAAAAAAAAAAAAAAAAAAGAAACCCTTGAAAAACTCTTCCTTGATAGACTGCTTAAGTTTATCAACAAATACACACCACTACCTGCCCAACAGCATGCATTCAGGAAAAATCTACTCATACAACAATTTTTGAATTCTTAGACTCCGTTTTAAAAGCTTTGGATGGAAATGAAATGGCTACAGACATCTTCCTGGACGGCTCAAAGGCATTTGATGTAACAGATGACAGTATTCTGTTAAGTAAACTGAAAAAATGGGGTTGAGAGGGAATGAAATAAACTGAATTAAACAGTATCTTGAAAAGTGAAAGCAAATAATATCTGTAGATCATAAAACAACACACCAGAGTAATTCAACAAGGGAATGAGTAGTTTGTGAAGTGTGGCGTACCCCACGGCTCAGTGTTAGAACCTACGTTGTTTCCAGTGGCGGCTGGTGGGTTATCAAACTGGTGGTGCACCACAAAACTTGACACAATCGATAAGACGTGATAAAATATACCTGTTTTTATCGACTTGTTCATTATAATTTTGGATATTGCTTCTATACACAGAATCTAGCTGATTACGAATGTCGACCGTGCCTAACACAGACAAACTCATTACATTTTGTAGGTGTACTTGTGAAGAATCATGTTTTTTTTATTTTTTCACTCAAATGCGTCAAATCCTTGATTCCTGTTTCTGTCCAAATCGATTCTCCGCCAAAAATAATGCAAGGAAAACAAAAGAATGCATTAAGACGCTCACATCCACACAACCATTTCTTTCTATCATACATTTCACTTTTAAAACTTCGTGTAAACGCTTTATTTTTCGATTTGCACTCTTGTTTTAAATTTAAAAAGGGCCGTGGCGGTCCGGCCAATTTTATGTTCACTTTATTTGGAAAAGTTCTGTTATTTTCTTTAATATAATCAATGTTTATGCTCATTTTCACTAACACCATACACAGTATAGAATAAAAGTTCTCGAAAAAAATCGAAACAAAAACTAGAAACAATTTTTTACGGTAATATAAATAAACAATTATTAGCGCGGCACACATACAGTGAAACTATACTGATAGTCTAATAACGAGATGTCAATCATGGCTGCCGTCGCCTCGCGCGCGCCCATGCCAGCCAGCCAATTCGTCAAACATCGGGTGCTCTCGGCAATCCTCGGTTCGCTCGAGCGGCGCACGACAACCGACTCATTACTCCGTACGTTTCTATGAACTATCTTTTGTTTCACGCGTCAGGCGTATTAACCCGTACACCTACAAGTTGTATTAGCAGTCCTCGTGCACTGGCCGAAGCGCACGAGAATTTGTCTTTACAGGAAAATAAGTCTTAATAGTTTAGTAAAGCGCTCAAACTGTTTCACCATAATTGGAGATTTAATTTTTTATACGTTTTTGTTTTTGTATGTTTAAAAATAAATATTAAAATGGTAATATAAAAATAAAGATGAAGTAGGTAATTAATATTTTGTCATTTTTAAATCTTTTGGATTGGTGGTTCAGCGCACGAGCGCACTTAAGGTACAGCCGCCACTGGTTGTTTCTAATTTATATAGATGATCTACTAAGAATGTTCACCCAAAATATGAAGTTGAGTTGCAGATAGCACAAGTGTTTTACTCACCTCCTCAAACATAAAAAATTTAGAATTGGTAGCAAAGGAAATTATGAGTGAGTTAAAAAACTGGTATGATGCAAATAAACTAATCTTGAATGAGGAAAAAACAATAGGTCTGAACTTTTTGTCTATACCATTCAGCCAGCAAAAACCATATTCAAGTACCCATAAATGAAAAGATCTAAAAAATGTAAACGAAACCAAATTCTTGGGATTATTTTTACAACAGAACATGAAATGGGATGTACAAATAAGGAAATAACAATAGAAATTGTCTACAGTGTGTTATGGACTGAGAATTCTTAGAGATACCACAAGTATTAGTACAGTAATGCAAGCGTAATATGCTCATTTTTATATTTGATAAGATACGGAATTATTTTCTGGGGTAACTCACGAGAAAGCATGGATATATTTGGGATGCAGTAAAGAGCAGTGAGAACCATATGTCGACTAACAGATTAGAATCATGCAGAACACATTTAATTAACATTGCAATTCTAAATGTTCCATGCCTGTATATCTATGAAATAGTATAGTTCTTTTTACGAGAGATTATGTCCTGAAAAACAACAAAATAATAAAAAATGATATGGTGCACAATTACTTCGTTAGAGGATATTCAAGGATCCGTTAAACGTTTTGCAGGACTTCAATATATTAAAAAAGTATTTTAAATTCAGGAATAGAATAAAAAGTCAAAGTAACTAAAAAATTCTTCAAGTAGTTGATTTAAAAAACTAAAGGAATTTCTAGTGAGACACAGTTTTTACTCCATTAGTGAATATATTCATAAAAAAATGTACTTTAAGATATCTGAATTTCGTTTTTATCGACTATTGTATTGTAACCAAATTTTCTTCATGTATACTTATTTTTTCACTATGTTATTTTGTCGTCTAACATCATCTCATATTTATATATAACATCAAATCATTAAAATGACTTATTCAATGTAAAATGTGCACCTGTACTATAAAAATCTAAAATCTATTTCGCTGCTTGCGTTTATCAATATTAACGTTTCTAAACAGTTTCGACGTCTGCCAAATTCGCTAAAACTCCAAATCTAAATATGATATTTGATCAATTTTAGCTTTATATTACTATATTAATTAAAGCCTTTGACGATTTCACTTACAAAATAAAATAATGTCAACTCTTTCATGCCTTAATTACAGTATGAACATACAATGTATCTGTTACCATTCTCTTACAACTCCTAATTCTTCAAATATTAGTTAGTGTAGGGAAATTATAACTATAGCGTGTGCTCCATCGCAATTAAATTAATCTGTATATGGACATTAACTGAATTGTGCTAGTATGTACTTGTAAAATCGACGTTTCTTTTTACAATGTCTGTACGGTGCCTGCTAGCCGCCAGTGTCACCGTCGCCTTGAGATTATGGACCTACTGTGCAGCATAACGATTGAATCTACAGTATGCGCAAAAATATACTGTCCTACCAACGAAAGACGAATGGGAATTGGAAGAATTTTTCTACTATCAAAAAATAATACTATCCTCTTGGAATTTTCATTTACTGCTTCAATATGATGTGTTCTTCTCCTCTTACATTTTACGACAAAGACGACAGAAATTAAATGAAAAATACCGAAATTTGTGAAAGTCCCGCAATTATCAAATGCCGCCAGCGTTGCAAAATTAATACAAATCTCTTGAAGTATTGTTTAGTTGTAATGTGTTCTTAGCATTCCAGCTTCCTCAGTGGTAAAACGTCACATAAAATTTACAAACAGAACCACGTTGTATCACCAGAGTAGATTGCTTTCCTTGTAACAAATATGCCATTTCCGAGATGAACTTCACAGAACGAACATTTTTTTCTTAGCGTTTCAACCTACCCACAACCTCTATGAGAAAATAAAATAATTGTTTCAAAAAAATAAAAAACACACAAAATTTTTTAAAATAACTTTATACCTTGCTTCGAAGAAAATAAATCTAAATGGACAATACTTTTCATTAGACCCCTACTATTATCGAAATTTTTACATTAATCAATTATTTTTGGAGTCGGTGACAGGAGTCACATCGGGAGGAACCAATTACTGAACTTTATTTGTTGTTTGAGGCGACACGGGGAGTAGGAACGAAAATTCCGAATTTCAGCATGTAGTCAAGCAGATATTGTTTTTGCGGAAGACAGCTAAGGGGGACAAATTAGACAGTATTTTAATCCGTGCCTTAGCCTCGTTGGTTGTCAAGGCATAGCTCATTGTCAGTTGGTAGGCTGCATCATGCGGCAAACGCTTTACAGTTAGTGTAATATCGGCGAATAATCTGTATGTTTTGTTGAAACATGTTTCTAGCATAGGTAAGTAGTAACATGATTTTTATGTATTATTGTCTTTTTTGTTTTTATTGTTTAATTTTCTTACTTTGGCTTGCACTGACGAGAAAATTTTAAAAAATAGTACAGTGAAAAATATTGTCTATTAAGATTTATTTTCTTCTAAGCAAGACATAAAGTTATTTTAAAATTTGTAGTGAGTTTTCTGAAGACGGTTTTTATTTTTTTAAACAATTATTTAATTATTAAATTTTTAGTGGTATTATAGCTTGTTTAATATTTTAAATATGTAGCAGCAGAGCTTCCTGGTAGCTTTTAAAAAATTCTGGCTCGATATACCCCAACAATTTCCAGAACGGTGTGAATTGGATGATGTGATAAGGAATGTCAGTTTACATTTTGGTCCAGGCTGTATTTCAACCTAATCACATCATCTGTTAAAGCTGCTGCTCGATAATCAACATATGTAACATCTAGGCGTTAATACATACCATATACACAAATCTGTATGTGGAATATATCTGTTTGTTGTGGCAACACGCAGAAAATATAGATTTTTAATGGGTGAAACGTGAAAGCTTGGTGTCCAAATTAAAATCTAATGTAAGTGTTGAGACATTAGGACACATTTATTTTATGAATATTTTTCCATAACTTAAAAATTGCTGAATTGATTTTGATGGGACTTAAAATTGTGGGTTTCTATAGAGAACATTGGAAATTAAAAGAGGTGGGGGTAAAGGGGAAGAGTGACTGGGTTTTTGTATACTGTCTTTTTCTGTTTGATTTAAAGTAAACGTGTGCAAATATCTGTAATATCAGATAAAAACTATAGGTATAAATAAATAAAAAAATTTAAGGGTTGTAAAGAGGAAGAGTAGATTGGTTTTTGTAAAACTAGCGTGCACAATATTTTTCTCTTTGTTTTAAAGTATATGTGTGTAAAGTTCCATCGAAACTAGATGAAAGCTATAGCTTCGTGTAAAGAACATTTGCAAAAACTAAATAGGGTAAGGGAATGAGGGGTTGGATTTTGTAAACAGAATGTAGACACTATGTTTCTTTGTGCTATTAAGTATGCATATGCAGTGTTCCGTCGGAATCTGGTAAAAACTTTAGATTTTTATAAGAACATTGGAAATTAAGAGGGGTGAGGGTAGAAGGGAAAAGGAATTAGGTTTCTACAAACCAAATTTAAACAGAATTGTCCCGTATACTTTAAAGTATGCGTGTGCAAGGTCCTTTAGAATCCGATAGAAACTGTAGCTTTGTATAAAGAATATTAATAAAAATTAAGGGGATGGAAAGGGAGAGAGGGGTTTGGTTTCGCAAAACTAAATGTAGACAGCATTTTTCTGTATGTTTTAAAGTATACATGTGCATACTTCCTTCAAAATCGGATAGAAACTGTAGCTTTGCATAAAGATAGTAATTACGGGGGTTGATAGGGGTACAGGGATTGAGTTTTTTTTTGTAAAACTAATGTTTTTTTCTTTTCTTTTTCTCTTTGTTTTAAGGTATACGCATGCAAACTTCGATCGAAATCGGTTTAAAATGTGGGGTCTGTAGAAAAATTAAGGGGTGTAAAGGGGGAGAGGTGTTGGTTTTTTTTTTGTCAGTAATCTTTTTCATGAAACGATACGTGTATGTAACAACTTTGTTAGTGATTGATCAGTATCGACTGTAGTAGCATCTTATAAACAACATTGAAAAAAATTTAGAGGGTGGAAAAAGAAAGATGGATTGGGTTATTTAAAAAAAAAATGTTGACAGTATTTTCTCTTTATTTTAAAGTATACATGTGCAAGGTTCCATCCTAATCGGATAAAAACTGTGGGATTGTATAAAAATTACGGGTGTAAAGGGGGAGAGAGGGTGAATTTTGGATTATTTTTGGTTAGAAATCCTCTCCATGAGAAACTACAACTTTCATGGAGATGGTGTCGACTACAGCTTTTTAAAAGAATATTGACAAAAATTAAGGGTTGGAAAGGAGGAGTGGGGTTGGGTTTCCGCAAACCAAATGTTTACAGTAATTTTCTCTTTAATTTAAATTATACATGTCCAAAGTTCCATCGAAATCGGATTAAAAAATTTGGTTTGTTTAAAAGTTAAGAGGTGTAAGGGGGTGATTTATTAATGAAATTTATATGGGACCACTTTGAAGGTATACCGTATTCGCTAAAAAAAATTCATTAAAATACATTCACAGTTGGCAAAGATATCGCTGAACATACATAAATATCATGGCATTTAATTTGTGGCTATTTTTCCGTAAAATGTGAGTAGTAAACGTAAAGAACACATCATTTGGAAGCAGTAAATCCAAATTCCAACATGTTAGTACCATTATTAGATAGATGGAAAAACCGAGCAACCATCCGATTTTTTTATTTCTACAAAAAGAAACGCACAGAGTTGTCACTGATGCGCAATATAAATGTTCTAAGTGGATAGAATGGTTATTTAGCGTGCGTCTATTGTAAATCCCTGATCCTAACGATCTGGTGCATTATTCTGTACCACAGAATGTTGTTATTACAGTCATAGCATAATTTCAACCTAATATCAAACTCAGCTAATACAACTCCTTGAAAACCAAGAGTTCAATCAAACGAGCAAGAATACATACACTGTACCGCCGTCTAACAATTAGAACCCTAAATAAATATGTTATCTAAGTAGGAGCTTAGATTTTAGTTGTCTTCTTTATATTACATGCTATTAATGTAATAAGACTTCATAAAGACTTACCTTTCTCACTCAAATTTGCGTCGTACCACCCGCAAAACAAATTTTTTTGATTCCATTCACTTTCCCCATGTCTTACCATTACTATGGTATATTTTGATAATCTTCCAGATTTGGCAGCACATGGACAAAGAGACATGGCGTGAAGAGTTATGAAAGTCAGAGGGTATTATTAGTTGACGTTTACTATTAGTCTAATTTTGAATTGGTAGTATATGGGTACTGACAACTAACACGTAACCTTCACCACTTCTATTGATCCGAAAGCAACTGCGGTCATTCGATATACATTAATCATATCATAGTAAACACAGAAAACAAATACAAAGAATAAGCAAATCAGTGCCCACCGGGGTTTTTTCTTTTAACATGTGTAAATAAAGTTGTCGGAAAGATTTGGATTGTGAGACACATGCTAGAAAATAAAGAATAACTAATTAGGCACTATGAATAAATTAATGGTATATTTATTAAAATATTAAACACTAAATTTAAAAGTAATGGATATTCTGAAACATCATGAATCAATTACGCACACGTACTAAAACGTATTATTACTTTATTAAAAGAAACTTGAACGAGAAGAACGGTTTTCTACCAGCTCTTAAAAGTTACATAATTCCTCGACAATTGGTTGAGGTGATCCAGAACACGGATTTAAGGAAAATTTGTCAATTCTATAATAGGATTCAAACGTTTATTTTACTTAAATGAAGCTTCGCTAATACCATAGACATTTGCGCTAGCTAAACGTTATTACTGTATTGCCTTCTGTTTCAGCCTGGTACTTCAAGGTTTTCTAATTCCGCGTACGTAACTCATTTAATCTTTGGAAAACATATAACCTATTGCAATAAGGCTAGTTTGTATGAACTCTCATACGATGTAGAAATTATAGTTATAAACTCATTAAATACTGTTAATTTACTATTCTGTAAATGTATTAAAAGCTTTCAGTGTTACAAAAAAAATTCGGGATTACTGGAGAAGGCGATTCCGCCAGGAGTTGGCATCATAATAAGTACTGCAGTGGTTAAATGCAAGACTCCGCTAGAAATTATTTCCGAAGTACATTCAACGGTTTCATGCTGGTCCAGGCTGTATTATAACGGAATTACTGCTTGGTAAATAAGACGTCTTGCGACTGACTACAGCAGTATTACAACGATATTATTTAATGTTGTTGTAGCGAAATCGCATTTTCCAGTAGACCCAAAAATTCTGTCAAAAGTGTAAAACTATTGGGGAGTACTAGAGATGGCGGTTCTGCTACTTCATCATTCACTAATGATGTCATAATACTGCTGTAGTTAGTCGCAAGGCAATTATTTAGCAGCAGTAATTCCATTGTTATACAGCATGGACCCTTATTTTCAAGCAAAAATTAGGTTCTAATACTCCCTGAACCAGTATGACACAGTTAAATGTACTTCGGAAAGTAGGTGTCTTGCTTTTGACTACTACAATTTTACGAAGCCTATTCCTTGCAGAATCGCGTTCTCCAGTAATCCCAAGTATTGTATATGAAATTTGTGTCTTTTTTTTCCCCTGTGGATGCATTTTTCGTTCTTTATTTGAGTACCGTTATTTTTTTAAATTCTTATTTGCTTGGCCTTTTTCTGAAGCTTGTTCGTGTTTTGTAATGGTTGCTGTTTTATGAAACACTAGCTTCAAGCTCGTCAGAAATGATGGATTGAACGCAATATTCTAGCAATTCATTTCTTTGCAGTTGGTTAATTTTAAAGAATTGCTGTTATATAATGCTCCTAAACTTGATTTTGTAACATTCTACATACTTCGTTTGCAGTTTACATAGCAATACAGTTGTAACTCCTGCTGAATTAATTACTACAGAAGTAGAAAACCAATGAAATTGGGAATAAATTAGGAATCCCAAAAACTTTTGCTATACCACGTAATATCAGTTATAACTGGTCCAGGCATAATTCAACATGATAATTATGGGACTACTTTCATCCATATGAAGTGATAACTTCAGTCACATGGTGCTTATGAAAGCAGTTTAAATTGTTTATAAAACTGATTTGAAATTGAATTATGCTGTAACAAATGTGTCAGTTGTGATTCTGGTCAACTTAACCACAACCTCCACCAATATTGCTGTTCGAAAATCATAGCTTCTTTTACCCTCATATGAAAAAGTGACAGGTATCACCTATGGCAGTAGTAGGAATTAATTCTGAAAAAGCTTGTAAGGAAACATGAATAATTACCATTTTTGAAGATATTTTTCGTGATATGAGTGCCTTGCTGTGTTTAGATTCTTGGAGTATTTGGAAATATCTTCTTTTTTTTTTTTTTTTTTTGCTTTATGCCTTGTCGACGTGTAGGTCATTAGGGGTGGGATGGGACTGCGAACAAGGAATGGGAAGGAGTTCAGCCATCACCTTTTGAAGTAAGTATCCTGGAATTCACCTGGAGTGATTTGGGGAAACCGTGGAAAACCCAAATCTATGCCCGGACTAGCATTTGAACCTATGTCCTCCCAAATGCAAGGTGAGAGCATTAACCGCTCAGCCACCATGCTGTTTTTTTTTTTAATAAATGCATTTTATTTTAAACAACAGAAAGTATAATTTGAAAAATGGATAACTGTTATTTATTTTATTGATATATTTCACAGTTACATATATTTCGTGTAAATTTTCTCCAAGTTTTTAACGAACTTAATTGTTACTTATCTTCTGCCAAAAAAATTCTTAGGTTAGTTGTAACCTAGTTCTTATTACTTCAACAGAGAATACAGCATAAACATTGAGTGGCCTTCTTCTTACATGAATTTCTGCATCTAGCTGTCGTAAACAAACAAAAAACTACATGTAAATTCAAACGAGATTAAAACAGCGGGGGCCCATATCAAATCTGAAGAAAAGGGCCTCTTATCACCCCTCTGGCCTGAGGAGGAGGAGAAGGAGTGGAGCCCCCCACAAGGCGTGTGGCCCCTCTGAAGAGGCCCAAGGCAACCCCCAAGGTGCGAGGCCCATAACATTTGTTAGCTCTTACTACGTGGCTAATCTGGTACTGAACGAACATACCATTGTAAAGTAAAATTGCCTCGCATTAAAATTTTTGTATCCCTGCTCTTCGTATTTTTGTGCTGTTACTTCCACAACAGACAATTACCTTTTATCTGGCATCGCAGTTAACACTTTCTTTTAACACTGTAAGTACAAGAAAAATTAAATCTAGTTGTTTATTTGAATTTTACGTTTCCTTTTAACGGTATAAGTGTAAATAAAGTCAATGCAGTTTGAAGTTCCTCGTAAGCCTAGAGTGTAACTAACATTTCGGGCATTAACGAGACTCGCCAATGCTTACCGATTCATTGGGTAGGTTCATGTATTTTATTAAGGAGGAAGGTTAATAGTTCTTTGGCCAACTTCCAACTTGAAGGACCACATACTATTACTCATTCTTCTACCAATATCCATCCAAGACTTATTGCCAATATGTGCCACAAACACATCCAAAGTGCTCTCGCTTTCTGACTTCCAGTAATTCCTGATTCAGCTCCATTGCCATATCAGTTGGCTGAAAAATCAAAACTCCATGTACTGTTTCCCCATTTAACATACATTTCATCACTAGAATGACTTCCCATGAACCTCTGCTCCACTTATAAACCCACCATACAAAATAGCATAGCCACAATATCACCATACAGCATCCATTAATCATTTGTTTCATCAGTGTGCAAAATAGTATGTTTGAATAAACTGAAAACATTAATGAAATCACTAAATCAAAGATTAAAAATAATAATAATAATAAAAAAAAACAGAACAAAGCTATGGATTTTAATTTACAGTAGAGGTTACAAAGGTGGTACATTACAAACGTTTTTTATAATAGAAGAAAAACAAAACTCAAACATAATATTACGCACAGCAATGTTAGCATGGGAAAATGGTAGTAAAGAATATGAGAATTAAGTCTAACAATATAGGTAACAATGAAAGGAAAGAAATGCCACGAGGCAATATTTATATGGAAATGACAGGTAAAATACACCCAACACTCACTAAAGTTGAAGGGAGGAGGGCAGCAGCAACACAAAACAACACACAAACAAAGACAATACAATATTTCAGGTGAAAACCCCTTTTTCAAGTTAACCCTTTCCTCCCTGACAGTATTTATAAGTACCACTGTATTTACCACCATATAATTCAACAATACCAGTATCCACTGCATTGTTAAGCCTGTTGATGTATTGTTGTATGATTAAATCAGACAATGATAACATTTATTTTTAAATTTCTGGGTGAAATTGCCAAGAAATTAATTTTCTAAGTTGGGACTTGACAGCATACTGACCAAAGTAACAAGTGGTACATTACAATGAATTTTTAGATGACAATTTACTTGGTAAGTGTCAATTTCTGTTATTAATTTTTTAGTTTGAACATTTAACCATATATTTTTTACCTATAAAATATGTTTTTCTAGTTTCTTTACTAAATAAACTAGAAAAACCAACGTGGACTTATAAGTACCGTCAGGGAGTTCTGGGTAGTTTTATACAGATTATTGGTCAATAGATTTAGCAAGTATACAATTGGATTTAACATTGTTTTTTATATTTTCACATGGATATTTTTATGAAATACGCTCTGATTGAAGCTCTTCTCTTAGAGGTTTATATTTATCAGCTCTTCTCTTAGAAGTTTATAATTTATCAAGGCAAAAATGAAGAAATGACTGGAATGTTCTCAGATTACTCATTAGGTCAAAGAGAGGTCTTAGAATTGACTGAAAAAAATGGAGCAATGCCGATGTTATCTAGTATTATCATTATTTTTCATCAGTTTCATTATTAAAAAACTGAAACAACTTTTGTTTGTGGGAGAATCAGACCCTACTGCAAAGGACTTTCTAACAATGTGCTGATGGAAAACTAAAAAGAGGAGATTGTCACAGTGAATTTACAAACCTAGGTATTTGCTACTGGAAATGGAACGATAAAAAGGTCATATATTTAGTATCAAATTTTCATGGCAGAAGTGAAACTCCACTACACTGGTTGGGGTCAATGGCAACTTCAACAGATGGGCCCTCTCTCGGGTTGGATTGGTGACCTGGTGGATCTTGGACCAGAGGGCCTCTCTTGCCGGTCATCGGGGGCCACCTCCGGCAGTAGGTCCCATAGCATTTTGCCCATCCTGCCACCCTGTTGTTACACCACTTATATGCAAAGAAAAAAATGGATTGAAGTCGACAATTTCATGCTCAGGAGTCGTCAAGGACTACAACAATACCTTCATGTGTGGGGTTGATACTGCTGATCAGCTGATGACTTTGTGCAATGCTGAAAGAAGATTACCGAAATCATGCTTAAGATTGTTTTTGGAAATTCTGGATGTTGTATTTGTCAATGCCTATAACATAAATGGCCCAATATTTGAAAAAAGTCTGCAAATTTTTTTAGAAGATCCTTTGCACAAGGTATGATGACTATGAAGGATATCGGTAAGAAGAAAAGGTCATCTATATATATATTTCACCACGCCCTCATCCATTCAAACAACACAAGTCATACTATTCCACAATGAGAGATGTAAGATTGGGAAACAGAGGTATACAGTCCCTAATTTGTAAAAATCAGATGAAGATGTGAAGTATGTAGAATGAAGAAAATATAGTCAAACATCATTCCAAATATTGCACTACAATGTCTTTTGTGTCTGAATGAGCAAAAAGAATTGGTTTTTTTGAATATCATGAGGCAAACATTTCATACCAATATGAACATAATTGATTTCAATTGCTATTTCTGTATGTCATGTGATACACAAAGTCCCTGTCGGTACTTATAAGTAGCGGCTTAGTAATTAGCACTTAGAGTTCCAAAAAAAAAATTGAAAAAATTATGTGTGTTTAATTTCAAGTACCTTTATACAAATATATAATTGAAATTATAAATTTGCCTTTTTTTCCAATAGCCGGTAGGAAAGGGTTAACAGAGATAGGTGGCTGGGCTTGCATTCGACGCAGTCACTCATAGAACACAATTTGATATAAGTAGATATCCTGATAAATGAGTAATTACAATAAAAAAATATTGTCATATGCAACTGTGAAGTGTTTGAATGCATTATCTTTGTAAATTATTATATTGTTCTACAAAATTTTATGAATGAAATGGTTTCAGCATTCACTGCTTAAAGAAATTAAAGACAATACCATGAACTGCAATGAAAATGGTAATCAGTTAATGATGTTAATGTAGCAGTAAATGATGTAAAAATTGAAACCAGTAATGTTCACATATCAGTTACCAAAGATATATTTGAAAGTCAAGATAGACATTTAAAATGAAGTAATAATAGTGTAAGTATGGAGGAACTAAGTGAACTGGAAGTAATTCATGTACATTAAATAACTACAAGAATAAGTACAGAAATGTGTAATGAAATTCGTGGAGAAGTAAAGTTTTGTTTATGCAATTGATAGTGATCTGCAAAGTAAAAATTTAATAATGATGTATGTGTTCAAAGTGAAGTAATTTCCTGTAGTAGAAGGCAATATGCCTGTTCATTTGCAAATTTTTACAGTTGCTTAAATATTTAATTTAATTGCAATGGAGCACAGGCTCCGGCGGCAATTTCCCTACACACCCATCTTCCCACCTTCCTGCACCTACCTACATTTGCCCTCTACAAATTTTATCTTTAAATTCTTTCAAAGTTTTCGGTGAATTATTCATCATCTCTCTTGGTAACTCATTCCAATCCCTGACACCCTTACCTAAAAAAGAGAATCTTCCCACACCCTTGTGCCTGAAATAGAGTGCCAGCTTGTGCTCATGGTCATCTTTTCCCTTCCATGCACTACTTTTCATACCTATTGCAATATCTTTCCATGCCTCATCGCCAGTATATGACCTGTACACTCCCATGACCCTCCTCATCCTCCTCCTGTCTTGCAATGAATCCCATTCCAGCTCCTTTATCATATCCGTCACTGATTGCATTCTGCGATAATTTCCAGAAACAAATCTAGCAGCCCTTTTTTGCACCCTCTCCAACTCCTGTATTTGATACGTAAAATGAGGGTCCCATACTACACTACAATATTCGAGCAATGGTCTGACCAAAGTTTTGTAACACAATTCCTTGACTTCTCTCGTACATCCCCTCATCACTCTCTCCAACAAGTGCAGAAATTTGAAACCTTTTCCTACCACCTGTCTTATGTGTCCTGCCCAGTTAAGTTTGTTATCAAAAGTAATTCCAAGATATTTACATTTCAAGTCTTCAGCAAGCAATTCTTTCCCCACCTTATATTCATAATTAACCTTTTGTTTTTTATTTGTGTATCTAATAAGCTGACTCTTCTTTGCATTGATCTTCATTCCATGTTTACCAACCCAATTAGATATCCTGTCCAGATCACCCTGCAACTGTTTACAATCCTCTATCATTTTGATTCTTTTATACAGCATTATGTCATCTGCAAACAATCTAATTTCAGATAGTAAACAATCAACACAATTATTCATTAGAATAATGAATAGCAATGGTCCCAATACGCTACCCTGTGGCACACCCATTTTTACTTCCACTTCTTTTGATACTACATTTCCTACTCTAACTTTCTGTTTTCTACCTTTTAAAAATTCTTCTACCCAGCAAATGACTTTCTTATCCACTCCAATGGTTTTTACCTTATTTACTACCATTTTATGGCTTACTCTGTCAAACGCCTTAGACAGATCTAGTGCTACACTATCAATTTCGCCTCCCTTGTCCATTTCATCTGAAATATCTTGCATATATCCCACCAAATGAGATTCGCATGAATATCCTTGCCTGAAACCATGTTACCTGCTTGAAAACCACTTACGTTCCTCACATATATTTCTGATGTGGTTGCATATCAATCTTTCCATTAATTTACCTACCACTAATTTCAAACTGATGGGCCTGTAATTCTCAACTCTATTTCTCACCCCTCCCTTATGTACCGGTACTACTATTGCACTTTTCCAGTCCTGTGGTAAGCACCAAGTGTCTAGACTCAATTTAAATTTTATTTCAAGATGAGGTACAATGTCACATCCCGCTATCTTTAAGATATCTGTAGTAATATTATCTTCACCAGCCGGTTTATTTTATTTTTTCCAGCTTTCTTATTTCCTTCATGATTTCCTCAGGATGGATATCAAATTTTTTACTATCGTCATTTCTAATTGTGTTGTTAAGCTCGTTCTCCGAATTAGACCCACCTGTTTCTGATTCATTGTCCCTAATGCTTTCACTGAACCAGTTACTTAAAATCTCTGCCTTTTTCAAATCGTCAGTAACTTCTTCTCCATCCTTATCTATAAGTGTCTCTACACCCTCCCTTCCCCTCAGTTTCCTGATATAGCCATAGAAATTTCTAGATGCATCAGTCAATGGTCCTCCTGCACTGACAATACTCTTCATAAACTCATCTTTAGCCATTTTCTTTGCTGTTATTAAGTCCTTGTTTAGTTGTTTTAAATAATCCCTACTACCCTGCTGTCTCTTAACTCTGTTATGCTCTTTTCTTACCAACCTCTTTAACCTCTTCACTTACCTATTATAGTACATAGGTTCTCTACTTCTCTTTATTTTCTGCTTTGGAATAAATTTTTCTTCCCCCTTTCTTATTATCTCCTTGAACTCTTCACACCTTAACTCTACTGTACCTGAGCCTTCCTTCCATTTGCTGAATTGTTCTCTCAAATGTCTCTTCAAATTTGAAACCTGTGCCTTTTTATAATTGTACCTATTTCCCCCTTCAATTTTGGCTGCTGGTTTACTGAATCCTCTAATATCCATCAGAACTGCTTCATGATCACTTATTCCTTCAGTTACTTGATACCTCAAAAGGTTTTCATCGGGCTTAATTAGAAATATATCCAAAATATTTTGTCCCCTAGTGTTTTGCTCAACCACTTGTGTAAATCCTCCTTGCCTTATTAAGATATTTGCAAATCTTTGTTCCCTTGTGTTATTTATCTCATTTCCTTCCCATTTTACACCTGATAAATCTAAATCCCCACAGATGATGATCATTCTATTCTCACCTCTGAAATCTGAGAATGAATTTAATTTCTCCCCAAGAGCCTCATCCTCTTCTGTCATTCTTCCACTGCGGTAAACAGCCAACACTGATTTTTTTCTTTTTTATTACCCCAGACATCTACCCCAAGTAACTCATGGTCTTGATCTATGAACGCCAATGAACTGTGGTAGTTTTTGCTAACTAGTACTGAAGATTCCTCCACCAATTGCTCCTCTATCTCTGCGGTACACTCTGTAACCATCAAGAAAAACCTCACTGCCTTGTACTTCTTCTTTTAACCAACTCTCTACCCCAATTATTACTTGTGGTTCGTGCATCTCTATTAAGTTTGCAAATTCGATTACTTTGTTCATTATACTTCTACAGTTTACCATTAACACCCTTACTACTGGCTTTACATTTTCAGAATTTATCTCCTCTTTCCCACTTTTACCGCAGTCAGTTATTGTTTAAGCCATTTCATCTATTTCTTTAATATCTGTGACTTTCCCCATCGCGAATCTGCAATCACTATCACTTTGATAATCTATTTCTCTCCCTTCACCAGCAGCCCCTAACCTAAAAAAGGCACAGTCCTGACCCCATCATCATTGGAAACGGGCTCCCTCACTGCTTTAGCTAATAACTCAGAAAGTACTCCCTTCCCCCGTCTATTTAGGTGTAGGCCATGCCCAGTGAAACCCCACCTACCAATGGTGTTCACAGGCACAACCCTCAACACAGAACTAATGCCTTTCCCAAGTAGCATTTCCGTTTCCTCACAGCATAGTTCAATTGTGGCCGGTCATGACGACTTAGGACCTGCATGTGCTCCACCCTGGTATGCTGTGCCTCCTTCACCACCTTCCTCAGGTCACTCTCTATACTATAACTCGCGTTTCTAACAATACTATTTCCCGCACCTCCCACTATCATTACTCTATCATCCTTAGTGAAGCTCCTACAAAGGGAACCTATATCCTCTATTACCTGGCCTAATATTGCACTAGGTTTGAAAAAACTTGTGACCTGATATCCTGTACCTGCAGAAGAGGGCCTACACCTCTCCCATGGTTACTACCTAGCAGCAGAACCCTTTTTTTCCTATTCTTGCCCTGCACGCCCTTATTCCTAAAGGTCTGCTGCATCTTACCTACTCCTACATCTACATGTTAGTAACAAACTTGCAAATGTATTTGTAAGTACTTCAAAACATTCTGATACTAAAAACAGAAATATTGTGCAAAACGAACATATATTCTAAGTTAAGCCAAAACTGGAAGAATAGAAAAAGGTAGGAAAGTGATTTAGTGGATTCGGAATTGCTTAAAAAAATAACAATAACTGAACTTACTTTTGCTCATATGCTTTAGTTTAAATATTAAAGAAATTTTCATTTTTTATCTGTGACAAAGCTTATTTCTGCCAAAAAACAATAAGTTTTGGTGTGTAATGAAGTGTAAACACAATTCCTTCCCAGTATATCAAGTATACAACACCCATAAAAAAATGTTGTTGGTTTATATTTCAATACCTACACTAATTTCATCACATCTACATTTTTTGACAACATCAAAAAAGTAAGTTTGTATAGCCTTAAAACTTGGTGGGTATCGATTTGGCATATGTACCACCACTGTTTGGAGCTACAGTTTAACATGAAAGATCCCGGCATACCTCATATGCTTAAGCGGAGCTCTAAAAAATTCCTGGCTGCAGCATGATTTGAATCCAGATTTCTGGATTTCAATTCAAGCACATTAACCATTGAACTACCAGACCTCACTAGTATTTATTAAAATGTGTACCCCCTACTGATTAAATACCTAATGTAATTTTGCTAGGTTTCCATTTTATTATGATTTCAATCATAATTTGTTTATGTTTAATTTCTTCCCATATATTGTTTTTGTTTTGCACAAATTTTAATTTCCATTTCTGTTCTATGTATTTGCTTTGGTGAAGATGTGTTGTCCTCCAACTGTGAAACACTGAAATAATATTTACAATTCTTGTAACACCTTTTGACTTAGCAAACACCTAATTAGAAATGTAAAACAGAAAGACATTTAATATGTGCTGTCTTCTTCTTCTTCTTGTAATGCTGGTCTTTAAACACAAACAATCTTAGTGGGGGAGACATTTCTCTTGCAAAGATAGTCAATAAAAAGAAGCAGCACTATTTTTAATAGTGCTTGGGCACTGATAAAGTCAACTTGGTTAGAAAGTTTCCTCACTCTGATAACAATGATTTCTTTAGAGTATAAACAATCCATTACCAAAGCACACTCATAATTAATAGATGAAAAGGGAGGAAACCAACCCAAACACTTCTTGCAATGTGTCATGTATCATTAAAAGAGTTTTCAGTTTAAATAACAGAAATACTAACTATTTTAAAAATTATTTTCGTCAGGCCTTGTATTTCTAAACATTTAAAAAGGTTCCAGGTTACTTTTTCAGTTCAGATTAAAATTAGGCAAACTAGATGACCCATGTGAAAATTTTGCATATAAAATATTCTGAATAGTGAGTTTGGTGGCTTGTAATAGAACAAAAAGTAGCAGCACCTCATTTGTAGCAATTGTTTATTAGATTAGGGTAATAGATATGCATCAAAATATTTACAAAATATTACAAAACAATTAGGAAAATTTAAAACGTGCTGTATGTATGAAAAAGTCACTGATCTTAGCAGAATACAGCCAACTTAAGTCTTTAACTGCTACAGTTTGCCTGGCCGAGCCCTCACTGAGTGCTGCTTTGTTTAGGCCATAGGTTCCCAACCTTTTTTGACCTACCACCCCCTTTTCAAAAAAAAATTACTCCCCCCCCCCCCCCCCCCGTTTGGAAAAAAAAGAAAAAAAACCCAGCACAGACGTCTTTTGTTGTTGTAATCAACATTGTGTAATCCATAGCGCTTCAATTTAATTGGCTTGTTGCCCACTTCTTCAAACAGTGATTTGATGGCACCCCTCTTAGGTGAATTGGACTATATTAAATATTTAAAAACAAGGACAGATTTTTTTAAAAATTAGTTTGTTAAAGAATATTAACATTATTGGTGCCTTGTACAAAATTTGATTAAAAACATATCTTGAAAAATATCGAAAAACTATCAGTGAGAGGTTCGAGCTTGATGTAATGATACTAATTTTTCTACATTTGGTGCTATATTTGTCAGCAGGAGTCTTAAATCGCCACGTTCCACTACTGGCAATCTGTTTCTTTTCTTTGTTAGTAAATTGCTTACTACACTAAAGCCCCTTTTGGCTAAATATGACGATGGGAATGCAATCTTCTTTTTCTTCTTCTTCTCCTCGTGTCAATGACAGCATCAAATATGTGGTAGTTTTTCTGCCAATTCGATGGCTTTGTCAGTAGCAGATTGGAGGTCAAATTGAGATACATTTATTCCAAGTTGTAGACAGAAAATGTACCATGGTTTCTCTCTCACTGCACGAACATGTGTTCTCCCAGGTATCCCCAAGTAGCAAGTGTATCTTTGCAGTGGCCAACTCCAACATGAAGCCTCTTTAGCGACTTCCATATGGGCCATGGTTGTTCAGACCCAGGTGGTGGATCCTCTTTTGGTTTGATCCACTCGAACCCTTGTTGTAATCTCTTCTCCCAAGCCAGTATTCTTTCATTGCTTGGAACTCCAGTTGGTGGCTTTGAGGTTCGCATGAAGCTTGAATGGGACTATAGTCTCGATGGTGCTGGTGTATAGCCATGTAGGGGGTGTCGGACGTCTTCAAACACTTTAAGCCTTGCCATGCTGGTGGCAACTTTCCGATGTATATCTCCAGGGGCGATGCCAGCTAGTATCTCCACTTTGCTCGCAGGCGATGGTCTGAAGCAACCTATGATGACCTGGCATGTTCTGTGGAGCGCAACGTCTACTGTCTTAGCATGGCTGGATTTTTGCCACACAGGACATGCATCCTCTGCTGCGGAGTAGCATAATTCTAAGGCAGAGGTGCGGATAACGCTTTGGTTAGCTCCCCAGCTAGGTCCGGTCAACTTGCTTGAGATGTTGTTGCGTGCTGATACTTTCATCTTGACATTGCGACAGTGGCTTTTAAAAGTGAGACCTCTGTCAAGAGTTACACCAGGTATTTTGGATTTTCAGGTAATGCAATAAAAAACTTTTTTGTTGCAGCCCACAAAGCTGGATATAAATCTGGAATTTGCCTCTGTAGCCAAAATTCTTGATATCCATTTTTTAATTTCAATTTTAATTCTTCATTTTTTGACAGTTCTATCAACTCTTCCTGTAGCAATAAATCTGCTGTTTGTAGGTTTGAAAAAGGTTCTAATACCCAATCTGGAATGGTCATATTAAGAATATCCTGAAATCTGTTTTTAAAGTCTTCTTTAAGTGCTTCCAATTCACTCCATAGAAAATATAAAATTTTAAAAATAAAAATTATTTTAAAGAAAGTCATATAGCCTAATATCGTTTTCACACACACCGGCAAAACCAGAGACGGCACCAGCCTTATCGCATCAAGTTCAATAAGTTTTTTGCTTTGGCGGAAGAAATAGGCATCCACCATTCAAAAAACGTTACTTTAATAGTTTATTATATCGCAGAACAAAGTATAGAAAATATTTCATTAACATACAGTTTTTTTGTATTTCGTTTAGTTTTAGAGGCGTATAAATGTAATATAATTATTACTCTGCAGTTACCCATGGTTAGTAATTCTTTATGTGTGATAAGTAGGGTTCGGATCTTTAGGAAAAGTCATATTTTTTTCCTGCCTTCTTTTTGACCTGAAATGCAGAAATAAACACTGATTAAACGTTTCTGATTGTATTTAAATGTATTTTATATAGCCTATAAATGCATATTTGGGACATTTTCCTAATTATGGTCATATTTCAGCAATTTTTATGGTCATATGGTCATATTTTGAGAAAAAAAACTGGTAATTTTTGATAGAAGTTGTAGATGAAAAGAAAATAAGATAATTATTCAGAGAAATATATTCCTGTTATACATTGGAGAAAGAAACGAAACTAATTGTAACTAAATTGTTCAGAAATCATCAGCCAAGAATTAAAGTTATAAATTATTCTCACTCTCTAAACGTTAATGTTCCACCCGCTTTTTAAATTCGACTATGCAGCAGCAGCATGCCTGTGTCGAGCCGCGTCAATCAATGTCTCACTTCCGACGGTATCGCTGGAATTGAGTCCACTGCAGTGACCCACCGATGAGTTGAGAGGAATCAATTGTCTTCCTATGATTCAGTACGGCGAAACTGCTGCTTAACGGGAAACCCGTCCCTACCTGGGTCAGGTATTCCCCACATACCAGACTCTCCGCGTCGAAACAAACACAAAGCCTTCAGCCACTCATGCACTGTCACCAATGCTTTTGAAAATAATCCTGAACCAGTGTTAAATCTGCAGTGGATCAGTGAGTACCGCCATGCCGAAAACAAAACTTTCTGAAAGTGTAAAGTTATCGTTGGAACCCTACTTTCTGACAGACCGGGTGATATATTTTTACTGGACTGTGAAGCTCTTGAATCAGTAAACCATTCAACAATTGCTGTCCGTTTCGACAATGCTATGAAACTGTTATGGAGCGGTGAAGTTAAGCGAGAACATGTCTTACTATTTGTGACCGACGCTGCGCCGTACATGGTAAAGGCTGGGAAATGTCTGAAGATGTTTTATCCTTTGATTGTGCATTTAACCTGTCTCGCTCATGGATTACATAGAGTTGCCGAGGAAGTAAGACTAAATTTCCCTGATGTTGATAGGTTAATATCAAATGTAAAAAAGATTTTTGTTAAAGCTCCAATGAGAGTGGCAAAATTTAAAGAAGACGCACCTTCCATCCCTCTTCCACCACAACCAGTACTTACTCGTTGGGGCACATGGCTCAATGCAGTTAGCTATTACTGTGAATATTATGAAAACATACGGAAAATAGTTTCTAATTTTGATAGCAGTGAAGCATCTTCCATAAAAATTGACCAAGAACTCTTTTCCAGTAATTTGATCAGAAATTTGGCGTACATAAAGTCAAGTTTTTCAGGTATCACAACTGCGATTTCGCGTCTTGAAAAAATTGGTCTAGAACTGAATGAAAGTTTGGCGGTCGTTAAAAGTGTGGAAACCGAAATAGGCCAAGCAGGGGGCAGTGTGGCTAGTTTGCTGAAAAACAAATTCGATAAAGTGTTGTGTGGGAATAAAGGATATAAAACAATTTGTAAAATTAGTGAAATTTTACATGGTGGCGAATCTGTTTTGACTGAAGACGACCCACAGTTAAATTGCAGTGACCTGACTCTGTTTAAGTACGCTCCCGTCACATCTTGCGATGTCGAACGAAGCTTCTCACACTACAAGACAGTTTTAAGTGACAACCGGAGAAAATTCCTCTTCGAGAACTTGAAGATGCATGTGGTGATATACTGCAATGCTGGCATCAAACAAGAATAAAAAAATGGTATGTACACTAATTCGCAACAAATGTATAGTAAATTTCCATTTTTAAAAGTAAAATTCTAGTAATCCATTCTTTTACAGGAACAAGAAAATAACTTTCAATAAAATTCCCAATCGTACAGTGAGTGCATAGAAGCAAATTATGCTGTCTACTTGAAAGCGACACAGCTACATAAAATAAATTATGTACATTTGAGCATTTTTAATGAATAAAAAATTTAATGTTTGGTCATATTTTGTCTCTTTTAGGTCATATTTACCCATTTTTAAGGTCATATTTGCCTGCATATTTCGCGATTTTTTGGGTCCTAAAGATCCGAACCCTAGTGATAAGCCTTGAAAAATGGTACAACACACAGTGATACATTACACGTTCTGCATTGGTTTGACGACGCACTTTCTGTTTCGAACATACAGCGCATTTACACATTGGTGTGCTATTCTTTGAACTTCCAATATGAATGAAATTTGGCAAATGTCTCCCAGTAAATCCTTGACGAACCTAGCGTCTTCCATTGCTAGGTTCATTCTGTTCTGTGGTATATGCTTCAACAACTTCTCTAAGGGGGCGTCCATTAATTACGTGAGGTGAAATAAGGGGGGGGGGGTCCAGCGAAATAATACCAAGGGGGAGAGGGGGTCAACAGAAATCTCATGTGAAAATTTTTGGACTGTAGAGCAAAAAAAAGTCTACAATTGACGTGAAAGTCGATGTATTTTCTCGAAAAGTGCAGCTTTGGAAGGTTGAGACCTAAAAAAAAGGTATCAAAAAGTTGCGAGGGCTATTTCTAGGGAGGGGGGTTGGCGTCTCATGGACCTGATCTTACAAGTCGAGGGGGGGGGGGGCTCTGGAAATCCTGAAAAACACCTCACGTAATTTAAATTTATGGATTCCCCCTTACCTAAGACAGATGAAACTCTGCAACTGGCATTTTTCGTCCTGTTACTACTCGGTGAAGAGCGTGAGCATTTAAAATGCAGTGTTCGAGAATGTGGAAAAAGAACTTTTTGAACCACATTATAGTGAAAATATAGTATAAATTGATACTTGCATATCTGTTGGTCTCATCAGCAATAGATATCATATGATCTTCTGTTAGAAATATCAGGAAAAATAACAAACTGCTGGAATGTTAACCTAATCCACACTTGTGTCCTGCAGCTTAATTGTCAACCACATGTGGTCAAACGCGTCACTAAAGCATTCTCTTTTTCCACACATTTCACCTTCACTATCTATAGCTTCAAATTCTGAAGAATATTCACATCTGGTGGAGACAAATGGTCATTTTCCACTAGCTTATGTACACGGCTTAGGAATATTACATCGAGATCCTATCGAAGGGTCATCACTGTCATCCATATCAAAGAGATCATATTCACTGTCGCTTCTAGTAAGAATCTCCATGATTTCTTCCGCTGTACAAAGACGTCGGGTGCCATTTTCTCTGCGAAAACTAAAAGGAAAAGAGCAACACAAATTAGATCGCAGCTGCCAACGCTCAAGGGCTGAATGAGGAAAACAACTAACCACCCTGGCTGGAAATATGGCTTCATGACCAGGTCGCTAAGAGGCTAGCGCGTTAACGCGCGTGGAGCACACAGGGACCCGAGCGGCCCGACGTGTTAACACGTCCAGAGCACAGACAGAGCGGCAAGGCGGCGCGTGTATACACGTCTGGAGCACCTGGGTGCAGTAGCAGCCACGCGCATTAACATGTCTAGAGCAGTCAAAGGGTTAAACAATATACACACAGCATATCCATCTCTCTGTGCTATGTGTTGCTGTAATCATAGCCTTTGAAAAAATTTTACAAATAAAATGTTTACATTGGAATTGTATAGTGGACACCTTAGTCTTTAAAATGATACTTCATTTGTCGATTTCGGTTAGGATCAAGCATGGTAAAAATATATATATATGTTTTAGAAATGACGATATTTTTGACCTTCAAGGGTCAAATCAGGAAAAAGTTCTTACTTCGACTATGATGTGGCTTAAGTGGAAACTTTAATCTTTAAAATTATACTTCATTTCTCGATTTCAGTTAGGTATCAAGGGAGAAAAATGGCTTGTGACAGAAAAACACTGTATGGAAACAATGATACTTGTGTCCTTTAAGAGTAGAATTCTAAGAAATTCATTCTTAAAATATAATTTTACTAAATTTGAGACTTTAATCTTTATAATGATACCTCCTTTATTGATTTTGGTTAGGTATCAAGGCAGATAAACAGCTTTTGACAGAAAAACACATTGTAGAAATATTAATACATTTGCTTTTTTTTTTATAAACGTTTCTCGGGCAACAAACCAAGTGATGTTATAATTAATACACAATATTTCGGTGACTTTATTCTCTGTCGCCATCTTCAGGTGCAGTTGCAAGTCACCGAAATATTGTGTATTAATTATAACATCACTCGGTTTGTTGCCCGAGAAACGTTTATAAATAAACAACGCCGAGAAAGATTACATTCATTTATAATACTTTTGCTCTTTAAGGGCCAAATTTAAAAAAAAAAAAAAAAAAAAAAAAAAAAAAAAAAAAAAAAAAATTCGCACTTAAAATATAATGTAACCCAATGTGAAACTTTAATCTTTAAAATGGTACCTCCTTTATCGATTTCGGTTAGGTATCAAGGAAGATAAATGGCTTGTGACAAAAAAATGCATTGTAGAAATATTAATACTTTTGCCCTTTAAGTGTCAAATTCCAAAAAAAAAATCCTTTCTTACCAAATTGGAGACTTTAATCTTTAAAATGATACCTAATTTATCAATTTCGGTTAGGTATCAAGGAAGATAAATGGCCCATGACAGAAAAAAGTGTTGTAAAATATTAATCCTTTTGCCCTTTAAGGGTTGAATTCTACAAAATCCCTTTCTTAAAATACAGTGTGACCAAAGACCTCTAAAATGATACCTCGTTTATTGATTTTGTTTAAGTATTGAGGGAGGTAAATAGTATGCGGGGGGGGGAAATACATTTTAGAAAAAAAATATATTTTTGCCCTTTAAGGGTCGAATTCTGAAGAAAAAAAAATCCTTTCTTTAATCATGATGCAACAAAAGTGGAGACCATAAGCTTTAAAATGACACCTTATTCATACATTTTGGTTAAGTATGAAGGCAGATAACGGCTTGTGACAAGAAAAACACCTTATAGAAAAAATAATGTATACTAGAAGACCCGTGCGAAAACTTAGTGAATACCATGAATAGTAAAGTTGTTGTTTTTTAATAGGATACAAGAAGAACTGCCTCATTTGTACCAACTGTTTACTGTAGTAGGTACATTACAAAAGTCGATGCCAGTGAAGCAATTTATCAATACCTTTTGTGACATGTGCTGTTGCTATCTAGCAGCTTGGCTCTGAACTGTCTCATATGCATGACTTTCACAGTTATTAATTTTGTCCTTCAAGGGTCAAATTCCGAAAAATTACGTTCTTAATTTATGTTGTTGCCTGAGTGGAGACCTTAATATTTTAACTGATACCTCATTTATCCATTTCGATTAGATATCAAGAGAGATAAATGGCTTGTGACACAAAAACACTTTGTAGAAACATAAGAACGAAGTTTTCTCGGCATTGAAAATTGATATAGTCTTCTCAGGAGACTAGCCGAGTAATAAAGGTGTTTTCACACGATATTTAGGTGATCTGAAACTCCGTTGCCATCTTCTGTCATTGTAGAAATATTGATACTTTTGCCATTTAAGAGTCGAATTACGAAAAATTCATTTCTCAATATATAATGTCATCAAAAGCTGAGATCTTAATCTTTAAAATGATACTTCATTCATTGATTTTGGTTAGGTATCCAGGAAATAAATGACTTGTGACACAAAAAACCGCAATTTAGAAATATTGACATTTTTGCCCTTTTATAGGTGGAATTTGGAAAAATTAGTTTCTTAAAATAACTGGTGACCAAAATGGATACCTTAAGCTTTAAAATGATACCTCACTTATCAATTTTGGTTAGGTATGAAGGGAGATAATGGCTTGTGACCAAAAAAAAAAAACCAATACCTTTTAGAAATAATATTTATGATTAATTTCTCAGTCTCTTTTTCTGTTGCAACATTATAAAGTGGAACTACATGATAAAACTGAGATAAATAGCCAAGTTTTTTTGACACATTGAATAGAAGTTACTAAAACAAGTAATGGAAGGGAAGGGAGGGCAACGAAGACATGGATAGATAATTTGCAATACAATGACAGATAGCGATAGATGAAGATTGGTGGATAATGGTGAGACACCATATTTTCCATAAACTGGCTGTGGTTGGAGAATGGGAAATAGTGATGATTTATGATCTACATAGAGCTCTGGAAGACTACAGAAAAAGATTTTTCAAAATTAAAGTGGCACATTAGCTTGATAATACATCACACAACACAACACTAATGAGTATTATTTTATTCTCAAACCAAAAAAGTTTGCCTTACACATCCCACGTTGTGTATTTACAACAAGAGTTTAGAATCAGGAATTATGCACATCTGTATTCATCGTACTGCAGGTTTACAAGCTATCATTTTCTGCATTTATCTTAAAATAAATGAGAGAAGTTTTTATTAAAAGTCTTTAAAAAAAAGGTACAGAATTTCCTAGTGCATAGTATTAGTTATACTACTTATTTTTTTCAATGTCTTTAATATTCAATTTAAATTGAGGCTGATGAATTATAGTAATTTAATAGCTGAATACTTGTTTTCTAGATAAAAGGCCATGTTAAAAATTCTATAGAAGAAAGGTGACTTCTTCAGTTTACATAACTCAGTACTGTTCCACATCAATCTTTCCATCTAAGGTATTTTCCAGAAATGGATAAATTCTTTAATTATAATCTGGGAAAAACTTGCTTATGATGTACAGAGACACAAACACAATTATTTTTAATAATTAATGTTTCTTCATTAATTTTTTTTAAAAAATGATGTGCATACAAGTTGACTATAATAATTTACTCCTTTTTTTGTATGACGATACAAACAAAATTGAACAAAGTACTGTAAATCATTACTCTATGTACATGCTACATGTTAAAATTCACAGCCACAAAAATAATTCGTCAATTATATTCAAAATAAAATGCATTTACAGAAAAAGTTATAATATTTTAAACATCTGGCACCTGTATTTAAGAAAAGGGGTGGGAGGACCATTTGTCAATCAATCAAAAAACCATACAGATTTTATTTGCCATTAAAAGAAAAATAAGAAAAAATTATAGTCATATTGGCCTCTACCTTTTTTTATTATTATTATTTATAGTGAGTGTAACAGAAAGGAGAAAATTTACATAGCATAGTTATTCATTACTCAATAAAAAATGTATTAGGACTGTAAAAAAGAATTAAACTGCACCATTACACGAAAACACTCACTCACGAGCCTTTCTGCTCACCCCCCACAGTTAAACAGCACCATGACGTTATTCTAACAAAAAAAGTACATATTTCTCCCTGTGATGGCAATGCTGACAGCCATTTCAAAGTTGACTCCCATCACTGAGTTAGTCTTGTAGAAGTGGAGATGAACTGCTGTAAAGAAGAACAGGAAGCAACCACTCATATAAGTGTATAATTTCTTCTGCAACCTAAGATCATTCTTCTGGAAAGACCTCAAATGCTATAAAGTGTAGAATTAAATATCACACTCAAAAACATAATGTAAAAATCTGTTACTGCCAAATATTCTTACAATAATGACTCTTCCACTGAATTTTGAAATTTTGCAGATGTAATGTTGTTTTTAACTTTAATGGCTGACAAATGTTTTCACTTTTACTACTGACAGATTACTTATGAAAGCATTTATATAGAATGCCAGATCTAAAGAGACTCTTACCTTCACTGTTTTAATATACTGGCATTGCTTATCAGTCAAAGCAAATACCTTGTGACAAGGAAGATAGGATAGTACTATCTGCCTCTTCCACGCCCTCTTGAAAACCCTCCTCGTGAAGCGCCACCCCTACCACGCCCTCCCGAAGCTCCTTTACCTTTCGGTGGTGGTGATTTTGGTCGGAGGGCTTCTATTCTTTCTGTGCAACCTGTTGTTGTCTGTCCATTTGCAAAATAACTTGCATAGAGCTCAGCATTAAAATTACTGTTGGTTAATTCAGGCCCCACAGTCAGCCAACCTGGTCTGATAGTGCTGTCTCGACCAAACACATGCAATCTGAAAAATGCATCAATAAGTTAAAGAAGTTTGAGCTCTAGTTTCTGTTTAGTTACTACAAATAGTAAACAATGAAATCAAAGGTGCTAAGTAGCGAGAAGGAATTAAATTACGGTAGGGAAATGAGCCACCATTTTCCTTTTGATGATGGATTTGAAGTGCGAACACACAGAAAAGACAAAATTACAAATGATATAGAAATTTTCGGGACGAGCCCTTTGTCAACAGGAGAACATTATGGGAGGTGGGTGATGTGGGTGTTCTCCTGTTGACAAAGAGCGCGTCCCAAAATTTCTGTATAATTTGTAATTTTGCCTTGTCTGTGAGTTTGCACCCCACATCCATGGACGCCGGGAGGGGGGCGGACTTGCACACCCTGCTATGAAAAAATTTACAGAAAAAGGTTAAGAAACAAAAATTCTATTATAGATTCACTGTTTGAATAATAATTTAAGGCAGCTACGTTGTTGTCCAAATTTGTTCCAACAGGTTGTCAGTAAATTCTGTATCCTTAGTTAATATGTAATAAGTGATATACAATGTATAAAAAAGATACAGATGCACCTCCCTTAAAGTAATCCTGCCGGCGCCCATGCCCACATCCATCATCTAAAAGTAAGTGGTGGCTCATTTCCCTATCCTAATTTCCTAATTTAATTCCTATATATATACATGTAAAAACCATAAAATGTGTCAAAGAATAACACTTTTGTCTGGCTACAGGTAAGATACAGACTTAATGTATTACCATTTTTATAACAATCTTGATGGATTGATACAGAATGCTTCTATTTAAGGGAAGCACCAGCAGATAGGGAACATTGTCATTGTGCAGCAGTAGCAAAGGAAAGTCAGTGATGAGACTTAACTGCTTCAGGCATTGGCCTGGAGCTGAACCTCATGACCTGACTGTGCTTGCTTTAACTTTTGTACCAGGCAATTTGAAAACACGATCTCATATTCTATGGGTCTATTAGCTGTTGTGTACTACCTGTTTAGTTACTGATTTTCGAAATACTTATTGATTGCTTTCTGTGAAAGGCTATGCAAATATATTACTCTAAATATAAGCAATGCTTCACCCTTAGTGATATGACCAAACTAGTACCACATAGTCACTTGACATAGAATCAACTCCTAGCCTTCTAACATCCCATACCAGTTGGGGGATAAAGTTGTAGAAATCTCCCTTTCAACACACTGTTCATTGACACAGCTTAGGCATGCTTTGCAGTTGACTGTCAGAATGCTACTATGGTTTTTGTGGAATATGAACATGACAGGTATGTAGAGATTTTAAACCCTTTCCATTAAATCCATTGTGCTGAAAATACACTCCTGGAAATTGAAATAAGAACACCGTGAATTCATTGTCCCAGGAATGGGAAACTTTATTTACACATTCCTGGGGTCAGATACAACACATGATCACACAGACAGAACCATAGGCACATAGACACAGGCAACAGAGCATGCACAATGTCGGCACTAGTACCGTGTATATCCTCCTTTCGCAGCAATGCAGGCTGCAACTCTCCCATGGAGACGATCGTAGAGGTGCTGGATGTAGTCCTGTGGAAAGGCATGCCAAGCCATTTCCACCTGGCGCCTCAGCTGGACCAGCGTTCGTGCTGAACTTGCAGACCGCGTGAGACGACGTTTCATCCAGTCCCAAACATGCTCAATGGGGGACAGATCCGGAGATCTCGCTGGCCAGGGTAGTTCACTTACACCTTCTAGAGCACGTTGGGTGGCACGGGATACATGTGGACGTGCATTGTCCTGTTGGAACAGCATGTTCCCTTGCCGGTCTAGGAATGGTAGAACGATGCGTTCGATGACGGTTTGAATGTACCGTGCACTGTTCAGTGTCCCCTCGACGATCACCAGAGGTGTACGGCCAGTGTAGGAGATCGCTCCCCACACCACGATGCCGGGTGTTGGCCCTGTGTGCCTCGGTCGTATGCAGTCCTGATTGTGGCGCTCACCTGCACGGCGCCAAACGTGCATACGACCATCATTGGCACCAAGGCAGAAGCGACTCTCATCACTGAAGACGACACATCTCCATTCGTCCCTCCATACACGCCTGTCGCGACACCACTGGAGGCGGGCTGCACGATGTTGGGGCGTGAGCGGAAGACGACCTAACGGTGCGTGGGACCGTTGCCCAGCTTCATGGAGACGATTGCGAATGGTCCTCTCTGATACCCCAGGAGTAACAGTGTCCCTAATTTGCCGGGAAGTGGCAGTGCGGTCCCCTACGGCACTGCGTAGGATGCGACGGTCTTGGCGTGCGTCTGTGCGTCGCTGCTGTCCGGACCCAGGTCGACAGGGCACGTGCACCTTCCGCCGACCACTGGCGACAACATCGATGTACTGTGGAGACCTCGCGCCCCACATGTTGAGCAATTCGGCGGTACGTCCACCCGGCCTCCCGCATGCCCACTATACACCCTCGCTCAAAGTCCATCAACTGCACATACAGTTCACGTACACGCTGTCGCGGCATGCTACCAGTGTTAAAGACTGAGATGGAGCTCCGTATGCCACGGCAAACTGGCTGACACTGACTGCGGCGGTGCCCAACCGCTGCGCAGCTAGCGCCCTTCGACGGCCAACACTGCTGTTCCTGGTGTGTCCGCTGTGCCGTGCGTTTGATCATTGCTTGTACAGCCCTCTCGTAGTGTCCGGAGCAAGTATGGTGGGTCTTACACACTGGCGTCAATGTGTTCTCATTTCAATTTCCAGGAGTGTAAATTAAAATTCAACTACACTGTTTGTATAACTTCATAACTTTGTTTTGATCATACAAAAGTGTGTATTTTTTTATTTATTTTTAATGGCTTTTTGCCTTGTTGGCCATAAAACCAAACTTTTATAAAAGTTTTGATTGGTGTGTACAATAGTGTTTTCAACTAATCAATAGCTTAACAATACGCATTTCTATGGTGCAAGTAAAACACTCATGGACCCACTTACAACCAGTTATATGTCAAAATAAATCATTATATAACCGAAATGGACATACAATAGTGTGTTAAAATAAACAGTACACAATGCTTAAAAATGCACAGAAGGTTTAAACCTGCTTAAAGGGATCAGTTATACAATATGTACAAGGAAAATTCAGTTAAATATATTTACTTCTTTAAAATAAGGTCCTGTAAATGGCATTAGACGATAGCAAAAGTCACATTCGTAGGGAAGTTACCATTAGTTATATAAGGTGTGAAGAAATAATTTCACTGAAATCTTCATGTTGAAGTCTAAATTAATATAAATAATTTAACAAGCTACTAAATGGACCTAATGGGATAGATAAGGAAGAAACAAGTCAGAGGATGATAGATGAAGACACTCCAATAACCTGGTCAGAATTTCAGTGAGTTATCCATAAAATGAAAAGTGGTAAGTCAGCAGGAGCCGACGAAGTTACAGCCGACATGATTAAAGCTGCCGGTCCACGAGGGATACAATGGCTGTAAAGAGTCCTCAGAGCAATATGGTATGATAATCAAATACCAGAAGACTGGACAAAAGGGGTGATAATTCCTATCTTCAAGAAAGGGAACAGAAGGAATAGTGAAAACTACAGAGGTATTACCCTCCTATCCCATGGCCTCAAAATTATGGAAAAGAATAGTTGAAGCCAGAGTACGAACAATATTAAAGCCCATCTTAGAAGAGGAACAACATGGGTTTAAGGCTGGAAGAAGCACCACAAATCTAATAATTGCCTTGAGAATGCTGATAGAAAAATATTGGGAAAGAGGTAACAACCTAATCATGGTGTTTATGGACATAGAAAAGCCATACAATAATGTTCCTAGATCAACTATTTGGAAAAGTCTAAGAAAACTTAAAATACCAGAGTACCTCATTAGAAAGATCCAGATACTGTAAAATAACTGTGAGCTGTGTCAATGTTGGGGATGTTCACTCTGAATGGTTTTGTACAAGTGCCTTTTCACCTCTTCTGTTCATAGTGGAGATGGATAACATCTTAAAAGAAATAAAGAGAGCAATCAATAGAGATCTACAGGCATTGGTGTTTGCGGATGATGTGGCAGTATGGGATGAAACTGAAGAAGGAATACAAAACAAACTGAAAATGTGGAATAATAAGTTTGAAGAGTATGGAATGAAATTGAATTAAAAAAACCGTAGCACTAAAAATAAGCTGAAAGAACACAGACTGTCATATAAAATTACAAGACCACCAAGTTGAAGTTGTTGACGAGTTCAGCTACCTGGAGAACATAATTGCTAGTAACAGTAGAAGTGAGTTAGAAATAATGAATAGAGTAACCAAAGGAGCCAACTTCTACAGTACTGTGCGGGGTTTGCTATGGGACATGAAGGTTCCCAGAAGAACAAAAATTGTCTTGTACAAATCATATTCTCACATATGCTTTTGGAAACATGCACACTAACATCAAAGGACCTTAGCAAGATCCAAGCCTGTGAAATGAAGTTTCTTAGAACAGCCCTCCAGAAAACTACACTTGACCATATAAAAATGATGACATCAGATCAAACCTAGAGTTAAGGGAATCCATGGAAGAAAGACTTAGGTCATCAAGACTTAAGTGGTTTGGGCATGTCAAGAGAATGAATAGTACAAGACTACCAAAAACATTTGGAAAAAAGGATAGTGGGCAAAAGACCAGCGGGAAGACCAAGAAGAAGATGGACAGACCAACTGAAGGTTGACATGGAGAGGAGAGGCTGTAACTGGGAATATACTGCGGACTGAGAAACTTTTCTGGATAGGAGGCAGTGGAAGACGATCGTCCATAACAACCAAGACCGAAACACAAGAAGGCTCATAAATCTCACCCGGGAAATTTAACAAAAAATACAAAGCAAGTTCTTTCAATACCTGGATGAAATGGGTAAGCAGATTGTAAAGTGAAATTGACAGTTTACCTTCTACTTCCCAGGCAAAAGTGCTCAATAATATGAAATATTTCTACTGGTTTCTCCAATGATCCATATTCTGGCTCTTCGGAGATAATAAGGTCAATATCAACATTGGCATGGATGAAATCACCATCTGTTGAACGACGAACAGTTCCCTTTATCCCCATCAAACAATGTTCCTGTTGATTAAAAAAAAATTGCAAATTAGAACACATTACTCAACTTGTACATATATATAAATAAAATAATGAAAAGGAAAATGCTTCAGTATAATCTGAAAATAAAGTAAACCCTTAGTTCACCAAAGTGGAGTCTAAAGGATGGAAACGAAAGTGAGAGAAAAATACTTTTTAGACTATTGCTGCCTCCTCTTTCTAAATTTGGTAAATGATTGGTAATAAAACAATTCATGTATTGGCCAATATAAACTATTAATTAATGATATTTTGCATCTATTTATATTCCTACTCATTGTGGAATCACTATTTAAGTAAAGTGTCTGATAATTCGGTTTACAAGTAAATGTCGCATTTGTGTAGAGCATAGGTGTCAAACTCAATTTTGCAGAGGGCCGTGTATTAAAATTAGAATGTGTCGGCGGGCTAGATTCAAATAAAAAAAATGTACTGAATTATTATAACATTTTATTTATTTAATTGTATAGTATATAATATACAGCTGTTAAAAATCATATCAAAGTTATAAAAGAGGGTAATTATTTTGAGCTCGAGGATCCAGATACCTGATTTCTCTTGTTTTTGACAAGCTCATTGATATCAGGTATCATATTTGTTGTAATTATTTTAAGAATTGATTGAAGATGTTCATTCGTAAGTCTTGTGCGATGTTTGTTCTTATTTATTTTCATGGCGGAAAACATCTGCTCACATAAATAGGTGCTACCAAACATGTTCAGAATGCGTGCTGCGTGCTTTTTTAATTCCGGGTAGTTATCCAAACTCTTGAAATATTGTGTATAAAATGTAAGAGCGTTAACCTCTTTAAATTTTTCTTTCAAAACACTGTCCGATTTAAGATCTATCAACTCCATTTGCAAATGAACGGGTGCCTGTGAAGCTTCAAAATTGAATGGATTGTTGAAAATTGGGAATTCCATTTCATTCATTTTGTTGAAGTCTTCAAAATGATTGTTGAATTACGTGATCAGATTTTGCAGAAGTTGAGAATATTGATCCAATTTTTTTTGGTTCACTGTGCCAAATGATTTTAAATGAGGGAAATGATCCCAAGTTTGATTTTTTACCTGATTTTCCCACAGCCTCAACTTTGTTTCAAATGCCTGAATACATGAATACATCTGAGTGACAATCAGATTTTTACCCTGTAACTTTACATTCAGATCAGTCAAGTGTTTATTCATATCTACCAAAAAGGCACAATCAACCCACCAGTAATTGTCATAATCAACTGGGTTGCTTTTTTCTAACATGAAAGCTTGAATAGGGTAATGTAATGCAAAAAATCTTTCTTAAACTACTCCTTGACTGAGCCAACGAACTTCGGTGAAATAAGGGACATCAGAAAACTTTTCGTCCAAAGCTTGTAAAAACTGCCTGAACTGTCGGTGATTTAGTCCTCTGCTCCTTATAAAATTTACTATTTTAATTATAGGTTGCATGACGTGGTCCATTTTTAAATGTTTGGATGCCAATGATTCCTGATGAATTATACAGTGAAATCGCAGAAAATTTCCTAATGTTTTCTGTTTTAATTTAGTTACAACGCCCCAATGTTTGCCAGCCATGGCAGGAGCGCCATCCGTAGTTGTGCTTCCAAGTATATTCCAGTCGAGTTCATATTCTGCTATCAAATGCTCAATTGCAGAATAAATATCATTTGCTGCTGTAGTACCTGTCAAAGGAACGCATTTTAATAGTTCTTCAGTTATTTCAAAGTTACTGTTAATACCTCGTATGAAAACAGCAAGTTGAGCTGTATCAACAGTATCAGTGCTCTCGTCAACAGCCAGTGAAAAGTTTGTAAATTCCTTAATTTTCACCTTCAATTGAAGAACCAAATTTTGAGATAAATCATTTATTCTTGAAGCAACAGTGTTTCTTGACAGTGAAATATTTTGAATTATTAAATTTTCAGATGGAAATGAAATATCGGCAACTTTCAACATACAGTCTTTAACAAAATCGCCATCAGTGAAAGGTTTTGATCTCTTCGCGATTTCTAATGCAATAATAAACTTGATTTCAGGGCATCTTCGCTCTCAGTATTAGCTTTAGTAAACATCGATTGTTGACCTTGAAGTTTAGATTTTAAAGATGACAATATGTCCATTCTTATTTTTTCAGTGTAACAATCGAATTTTGATTTATGATTCGTATCATAGTGTCTCTTCAAGTTAAACTCCTTACAAACAGCAACTGTCTGATTGCAAATCAAACACAGTGGTTTACCTTTCCATTCTATGAAAAAATATGCAATTTCCCATTTAGACTGAAAAACTCTGCACTCACTATTAACTTTACGTTTTTGTGACATTATGCCAAAATCGTATCAATTATGGAACTCGACACAACAATTATCGATATCGCACGCACATGACACAAACAAATGCACAATACCTTCACAATCGACTCAACTGACTTACGTCGCACCGATGCACTCCTTTTATATTGATAAGGAAGGTTCTAGTCTAAGACTCGAAGCGCGTGGAAGATTCCGCTTGTTGCTAAGAGATGGCGTTACTGTCTATCTCTCTCTCTTGTCTAGGCATGCGCTGCCCTTGAAATTACTTATAAATGTAGTGTGTGCATTTTTAAACTTCCGTAGAGGAATCGAGTGCAGTCTAAAAGCTCTAAAAAACATGATTCTTCTTTCTGTGTCACATTGCGATCGCGGGCCGTATCTTTGACATTACTGGTGTAGAGCTCTAAAGAACACACTGTTTACACATCCTAAAACCTCAAGAAAACCAATTATAAGTGAGGCAACATTCCATAAAACATAGAAAGAATTAAATACGCTAACTAAGAGAGTGCGTAGCTCTTGTCATTTGGAACAATCTTACACACTTCAGCAATATATATATAGGAATTAAATTAGGATAGGGAAATGTGCCACATTATGGGAGGTGGGTGTTGTCGGAGACTGCCTCATAGAAAGACTGTTTGCCAGGAAAAGATTAGGGTAAATTCAAACAGAGGACAAGCAGAGGGGCAGTGTCCTCTCCCACAACAGCCACCTCCCATAATATTCTCCTGTCAACAAAGGGCTCGTCCTGAAAATTTCTATATCATTTTTGTTGTTGTCTGTTCTGTGTGTTCGCGCCCCACATCCATCATCCTAATTTAATCCTGCTAAACCACAGCAGTCTGTAGTTAACCTTTCATCATTTCCTTTACAAGAATCTCAACTCTCTGTTCTCTCTAAGGGACTGTCATTTTCCCCAACCCCAAAGTTTGACCATGCCCCTTTTGGTCCGGGACTGTTTAGCATTCTGCCGCACCCTCCAGTGGTGTTACCACTTTGCCACCCGGAATGGTAGTGATATTTGGCATGATGAGACAGAGCCCTCCCTAGATCGTTTCAAACCCCCATCCAAACTAGATACACCGCTCCTTCCTCAACACCACCCTCTCCTTATGTTTCAGGAATTCCTCACTTCCCACCTGTTCTCAAAATCTTTTCTCAACTTCATTTCCCACTCCAACAACCTCAGTACTATTGAAACTCATGCCATGAGAGAATTGTCTAAGAACAGAAACATCATTACCCTCCCAGCCGACAAAGGCTCAATGACCGTAGTCATGGACCGCAGTGAGATAGCTCTCTGACACCACCACATACCTTCCACATCCTACAACTTCAATATGCCAAGAAGTATGTACTCTCCTTGACCTCCAAAGCCCCTTACAAGGACTCTCTCCTAGTGTTGCAAATTGAAAAAAAAAAAAAAAAAAAAAAAAAAATATTTTTTTGGTCAGCTTTTTCCCTTCTAAATTTGTGTGTTTTTTTTCCCCCAGAAAAACAATATATTTGATAAATTATAGTTTTATTTATGGAACTTACATTTTACCTGTGTGTTTTAAATCTTACTGAATCATATAACGTCTTACATTATGACTGATAAATGTATCTATCTAGGTAACAAAATGTTATTTATCCTCTATGTCAGTACCACATTTACTAGTATCAGCACTACCAACACTAGTTCGGTCGGTGTTGGAATTTTCTGTTTCTTCTTCTGACCCCTCTAGATCCATAACATCAGAAATAGATACATTTCGTTTTCCTTGTTGTTCTTGTATTGTATGCAAAAGATTTTGAGACTGCAATTTTAAATTGTGAGCAATTAGCTCTGTAATGTGTCACTCTATTCCGTTTTTTGGAATTAACATTACTAAGAACTATATGTTCTCTCAGCTGCTGCCGATGTAGTTGGAAGGGTTAGAACTCTGATGGCGACTTTCAATAAGGCAGTCAACTTGCAAAGTCCTACCCACCAAGCCACAGGACTATCTGTAGATATTTTTAAAAATCCTAATTTTTTTTGAAAATATCTGTAGATCTATGAATAAATCCATAAGGATGGCAGCACTGGTTCAAATACCGAATATCAAACCAAACAACGGGGATTTCTTCTCGCGCAACCTAGCCTCTTTAGAAAGTTCCCGTTCATAAAAGAAAACTTCAACGTTACCAATATTTTCGTAATTTTTTGTCCTACTGAACCAGAAAAATATAGTAGATTTAAAAATTAAGATAAGTACTTAGTATAAACTCTAAAACAGTTATATTAAACGATAAATGCCTTACAAATTTGAGTTTTAGTAGTTATGAAAAAAAACGTGACCCAGCGGAAGGGGGGGGGGGGGATGTGTTCCTTGTCTCCATAGATGTCTCTTCCCCAACATCCCTCACAGTCAGGGCCTCAGTGCCATGGAACACCTCCTGAAAATGTGACCTCCTGACTGCCTCCCCAAGACATCCTTCCTCATTTCCCTGGCAAACAATTATTTTTCCTTGAACTCTCAAATTTACCACCAGATACGCAGCACTGCTATGGGCACCCGCATGGCACCATCCTATGCAAACCTTTTCCTGGGCTGTCTGAAACAACAATTCCTAAACAATCTTTCCTTTTAAACCTCTTGTGTGGTTCAGATATATAGATGACATTTTTATGATCTGGACTCACAAAGAGAATCATCTAATAGACTCCCTCAACTCCCTAAACAACCAATCTATCAACTTTACCTGGACATACTCCGACAGCCATGTTACCATTCTTGATACTGACGTTTCCTTATATAATGGGCACCTGTATACCTCAGTTCACATCAAACCTACAGCAGTAGCTTCATTTTAACAGTTGCCATCCCACCCACACCAAACGTTCCCTTCCATACAGTCTGGCCATCCATGGAAGGCGCATCTGTTCCAATGAAGAATCTCTTTCCCAATGCACCAAAACCTGTCTGGAGCTCTCATCTCCCGCAACTAGCCGCTGACTTAGTACACAAACAAATCTCTTGTGCTATAGCCCCTCCTGTGCACAGCCATTCCATGGCTGTACCCCTTGAAACAAACCGCAGCCCTGCTTTCATCACCCAGTTCTTCTATGGTCTTGAGTTAATTAACCTAAAGGTGCGTTTCCACTGAGGCAACTTCTGGGCAACATGTGGCATGCAGCATGCGACAAGGAGTATTTCAAGCGAAGCAACACGCTGCGACATGTAGCAAGCAACAATGACGCATTCTACAGGTTGGGCCTTGTCGCCGGTCGTATGGGCCACTGTGCGACAAAAATATAGCATGTTGCACGATGTTGCCAGTATCCAAGCGGTAGTGGATGAGTGCGACAGAAAACGGGCAACATGGAGTGGAATGTGCAGAAAACAACCTTATTTATTGAAGATTATCATACTTCACCGGAGTTGTGGAATACCAAAAGTGCATCATGTAAAGACAGGAAAGCGAAAAGTGACAAATTAGTACTACTTGCTAACAAGTACGAATGTTCATTAGATGAAATAAAAAAGAAAATCAAGAATTTGAGGTCTGCTTTTCATCGTGAACATAAAAGGATTACTAAAGCAAAGAGCGGCTCCTCTCCTAAAGAAGAGAAATGGTTTGCTTATAAACTCCTGACATTTTGGTTAGATGTTGACATTCCAAGACAAACTTTTTTAACAGCAGAAAATTATGAGGTGCGTTAATTAATATATGTAACTAATTATTTTTGACAGAATAATTTACCAGTGACAGATCCAGAGACGGAATAGGGGATTTACAATCTTTTTAGTTATACAAGTAAACAAAAGTAGTTTTATAGTGGGTTTAAAAAATATATATACAGTAATACCCCGATTTACGCGACCCCGTTATACGCGGTTTCGCTTTAGCGCGAATTTCAAATGCCTCGTATTATGCGAATTGCTTACTTAAGAATATGTATGTACACACTGCATCATTACTCTTGGCCGCCGCTGAAAAATTATATCATCTTGCACAATCCTACATCAATGTCATCCTAAGAAACAATAACGCAATACTGGCTCGTCAGTATTGCGTTACTGTTTTCCTGCTTTCTCCGACCATTCTGATCGAAGAATTGGGGATTCCCTGTCCTACGACTTTGTTCTATGGTGATTCCTTCGTTTGTTTCGTTTGTTCCATATGTTTATCTCGGCTGGCAGTCGTGTTTTAACGTTTGGTGGAGATACATAATTTAACGCTATGTTAAAAATGCCGCCTATGAAGAAAAAAGAGCGTAAAAGCGTAATTTTGGAATTGAAGATGAAGTTGATAGGAAGAATGGAAAATGAAGGCAAAGCAACAATTGTTGACAGAGATTTTGGTCTGTCAGAATTGACAGTGAGAACGATTTTTAAAAATCTGGAAAACATTAAACTTTCCAGCGAAAGTTCAACACCTATAAGTGCAACAAAACTTTCTCGTTCGAGATATTCTATCCTAGATAGAATGAAGAGTTGCTAGCAGTCTGGATCGAAGATTTAAATAAGAAGAACAAACCACTGAGTCAAGATCTCATATGAACAAAAGCAAAATCTTTGTATGAGATGTTAAAGACAGAACAAGGTGAATGGATTTCCACTCCGAGTTTTGCTGCCAGCAGAGGCTGGTTTCATCGGTTCAAGCAGCATTCAAATCTTCACAATATCTAGATAACAGTTGAGGCCGACAGCGCAGACACTCAAGCTGCAGCTGAGTTTTCAGACAAGTTTCAAGATTTTGTAGCAGGAGAAAAAATTCCTGCTTGTCTCATCTTCAATGTTCATGAGACCGGGCTTTACTGGAACATATTGCAGAGCATAGATAGTGATGACGACCGTGTTTTGATCGTGTGTCAAACAATTAAAACAGTGTTGGGTGTTATGAACGTATTTTACAAGAACGTAAAAGAAACGCTACCCAAAAGACAATATACGTATTTTTCCTTTAAAAAAAACATGTAATACTGTATAAGGTGTTCTTAGAATTAAAGTGATTGATTCAAATGATTTGTATTTTTTTGCTTTAACTTTTGACTGTTTAATCGTAAACCCCGATATACGCGAATTTCAGTTAACGCGATTTTTTGCGGAACGTATCCCTCGCGTAAAGCGGGGTATTACTGTATATATATATTTTAAAAACTGTCGTAATTAAAACTTTACAAAAGGACTTACATATAATTAAGATAGGCTGTATCTACAGCGTATGTAGAAAAGTGTTTCCAAATTTAGATTGTGGTAAATAATAGTAAAAAACTTTTCTTGAATCGACCTTTCACTCATACAGTTGTGTTTGATAGGGATAAATTGTCATATAATGGTAACGTAGCTAAATACATTATTTTACGAACGAATACATAGTTTATGTTATTGTGTTAGTGTTTGTCTTGCCAAGATACTTTTTGTTCTTTTGACGCAAAGTACCTTGCGATTCGCACTACTTTTAACAAATAAATCTCTGATCCACCACCTAGGTTTTTTCCGTTTTCTTATTTTATTGCCATTTGCGAGGATCAAATAAGCAGCAGCTGCCACTGCTTCTGATGCCATGACGCACACTACTGGCCGCATAACGTAAAATGCTTTTGCCGCATGCTACAAGCAACGGCGACAAGTAGCAAGCGACAACTGGCAACAGATTCGCGGGCGACATTCGACTTGCGACAAAGTATGATGGTGCACGGCGACATGTAGCAACAAAATAACTCGAGTAGCATGCTACATGTTGCTCGTTGTTGCCTCAGTGGAAACGCGCCTTAATGCTTCGTCGTGGGCATCACTTCCTACATTCCTTCCCTGGGATGCATACCATTCTCCATAAAATACTACCCATTGCCCCATGCACATTTTAGAAGACCATCAAATCTAAAAAATATCTTGGTACACAAGTACTCGCCCAGTAATTCCCCCAACTACCACAGGGATCATTCCCGTGCAACAGACCCTGCTGTAAAACATGCAGCATGCATCCAGCTACTACCACTTACTTCAATCCTACCACAGGTGAAACATTCCCCACCAATGGTCATGCTACTTGCATTACAACACACCTCATATATCAACTTACATGCCTCCATTGCTCCAGCTCATATATAGGCCTCACTATTAACCCACTTGCTGTCAGAATGAATGGCCACAGGCAGACAGTGTATACTAACAATGAGACTCATCCAGTGAAAAAAAAGCCAGTTCCCACAAACTGAATAATTTTAACAACTGTTTCTCAGTTAGGGTGATCCGAGTTTTACCTGATAACACAACCTTTTCTGAACTACATAGATGGGAACTAGCCTATCAGAATATCCTGGACACCAGACATCCTCCAAGCCTCAATCTCCAATAAATCTCTCCCACCAAACCCAGCGCTTATTATCACTACTATCATTATTATTATTATTTTTGTATGTTCCCATAACGGCAAACGATAAGCAATCCTGACTGGATGCGTTCAGTACCTCTTTGGGACTGTTCTTCTTGTGGGACCAATATTTTTTCATTCTTTCACTGACGGTTTTCTTTTCTTCAGCAGTCAGACGCATTGAGATATTTCCTTTTTTAATATTTTATCCATGCTGGATTAGTGGAATTCAGTGACTGTAGTTTCAAATATCTTGATAGCACGCTAGAAATTTCTAGCGTGCTATTCAGATGCTTATATTGGTGAAATATTTATAATTATTTATCAATACATCACATCATTCAAGAAAAATTCAGTTTGGAACATTCAACTTTTGAATGATGCACGCTTGCATTTTGCAAATGCATAATTTATTACATACATAAAAATAAATGAATAACCATCTGATGATGAACAATTTGTGTTCAAAACCGGTAATGGTTTATTAAATATAAAACATCAAACGAACTGTGACTGGTTGCTGATTTTTTTTTTTTTTTTTTTTTTTTTTAAATATCAAGATATTTCCTTTTTTTTTCTCTGAAATAACTTCCCATGAGTTCACTTTCTTATTAAAAATCTTTTGGTCTGTGACGTTTACCTTAGCAATGGCTGCAGACTCAGGTCCACCTTCTTCATTAATGTGGTAGTTTTTACTGTTTGTGTGTATTCTAATATTTGTCTCGAGATTCTTTCCTTCAGAAGTCTACTGTTGTGTCTGATTCTATGTTTGATATTTTCTCTGTGGTTTTTGTAGTTTGAAGTCTATACTGTCCATCTTCATTCACTCTGGGTACCAGGATTTTTCTGATAATTTTTCTTTTTTCTTTCTTGATTTGTTCTGTTGCTTTTTTTGTGTTCATTGCTAATGTTTCACTTGGGTATGTAACTGCTGTCTTAATTACCATGTTATAATGTCTTATCTTGGTGTTGTCTGAAATACATTTTTTGTATTAACCCCATTGCTTTTTACCTCTTCTGTAAAGAACCTGTTGGTTCTATGATTTCGCCCAGATATTTAAACTGTTTTACCTGTTGATATTTTGTCCTTAGTTTTTGCATTTCTATTTTGTTCCCTATGAATTATTATTTTTTTAAATGAAATTTGTAATCCTGCTTTTTCTGTGCATTCTTTGAGGATTTCTATTTGCCTGATGGCCACTTCTCCATCTGTGATGATTGCTAGGTCATCAGCATATGCCAGATATAATATGTATAGTCCTTTTGTTCCTATTTTTATCGGTGCCCACAAGTTTTCTGCTTTCAGCTGTTTTTCCCATTCTGTCATTACTAGCTATTACAATGTTGAAGAGTAGAGGTGACAATCCATCTCCTTGTCTTACTCCTGTTCTAATTTTAAATGGTTCAGAAATTGGATGTGGTTTTGGTTAGTGTCTGTTCTATCAATCTTCTGGTTTTGTGAGCTAAATTCCTTTCTTTTAAGATAGTAAATAAGGATTGCCTATCAATGGAGTCATATGCTTTTTTTTTTAGTCAACGAAGATGCACACTATTGGTCTACTTCTAAGTGCCATCAATTTCAATACACTTTTCAGATTGTGTATCTGTTCTGTGCATGATCTTCCAGGTCTGAACCCTACTTGTAGGTCGCTATTTTTTTATTTTTTTTATCCATTTCTTCTTGAGTTCTTTTGAGTAGACATACGGATATCATCTTGTACGTGACTGGTAGTAGCGAAATCCCTCTACAGTTATTCATGTCAGTTCTAGTTCCTTTTTTGAAAAGTGGATGGATAAGTGCACATTTCCAGTCTACTGGTATCTTTTCATTTCTCCAAATTTCTTATATTAGTTCTGTAATTTCTTTTAACGTTTTGGGTCCTACGTTCTTCAGAAGTTCTGCTACTATCCAGTCCTCTCCTGATGTTTTGTTATTTTTGAGTTTCTGAATGTGTCTGTAAATTTCTTCTTGAGTTGGGGGTTCTGATTCTTTTGTTCAGTTTCCACTTTCATCTGTTAAAAATCAGTTGTTGGTTGTGGGCAGTTTAGTAATTTTAAAAAGTATTTTGCTAATTCTGCAAAATTTTCTTTGTTTGTTAGTGCCAATTTTCCATTGTCTTTCCTGAAACACAGATTTTGAAGTGTGTACCCTCTGATTTGATTTGCAAAGGTTTTGTGTAAATCTCACATGTTATAAATCTTGAAGTCATTCTATATGGAGCTCATTTGTTTACGTATTCTCTCTTCATTTTCCTTATTGTTCTTGCTGTTTGTTTTCTGATCCTATGCAACTCCAGGTGTGTGAGTTCCGTTCTGTCACTATTAAAATTTAGAAACGCCTTCTTTCTATCTTCGAGTGCATTATCGCATGTTATGTTCCACCACAGATGTTTCCTCTTCTTTTTAAGTGGGATTAGCTTTCTGGATAATTTTGTTTTAAAAGTCTGTCCAGTTTCTAGTTGGTTGTTTGTCCCATTCTTCTCTTAATTTTGAGGTTTTAATTTCTTTCACATCCATTTTCTGTACGGTTGGGATCTTCCTGTGAATTCTCCTAGGTGTAAACTTAATTTTGATTCTTGTTAAGTAGTCATCTGAATCTATGTTTACCCCTCACCTCACCTGAATGTCTTGTACTTCTTTTTGTTCATTATTTGAGACTGTCTCATGGTCTAACTGATATTCACCTATCACTTGTATTGGGGACCTCCATCTTTTATGTTTTCTGGGTTCCTTCATAAATGATGTTGACATAAGTTTTAGGTCATTTTGTTGGCATACTTCAATCAGTCTCTCTCCATTTTTATTGGTAAATTTGTGCACTGGGAATTTTCCTACCGTTTTCCTGTATTACTTCTCTTTTCCAATTTGTGCATTGAAATCCCCTAGTAGGATATTTGTATCACTTTTGGATGTTTTCATCATGGTGGTTGCCAATTTTTTCCAAAAATTTTCAATTTTGTCTTGTTTATTCTTGTTGTCTCCATTTGTAGGCGTGTGTGCGTTGATGAAAGTGTACTATTACTATTATTATCACTATTATTTATATTGCTTATATTTTATTTTTCAAAATATGATTTATATGTATATCGTCACTCAGTTATTATGTTGTTCTACCACTTTCAATGATAATATACCTTCAACATTATTGATCTAGTATTTGCGTTACCCCCTCCCCCCCCCCCTCCTACATTACCATCTATGCCGGCCAAGCCATTCACCAGACGGCCATCGTTGTGTACACATCTGGCTCTGCCTGGTGTCTCACTTTTGTAAGAATAGGCCTATATGCCGAACTATTGCGCATTTCTTGTGTTTGTTCTTTTTTGTGTTCATCATTTCCAGCCGTCTTCATCTGTGGTAAGTGTTGGGTCATATTTCCCTATCCTTCGTTAGTTATAAAATAAAGCTCATTTTAATTTATCGTCCCTTGTGCTGTGGCAAAAAGCTTCAGTTGTCAACTTGGTCCAGGTTGCATTTCAGCATAATCACAATCACAGCAAATATTGCCGCTAGAAAAGCAAAGCTTCAATCACATATGAATTAATACATTCCCTGTATCACATGTCAGTGTCATCATGCATCGCCATATAAACTTGATCCCAAATCATCACAGATTCTCACACCTTTCTTTCTTATTACCTGTGATGAAGATTGATATTTTAATGGCTGAGATAGCTTACATAGGCTGAAATAATAGTGCCAGTGAAAAAGAAGAAGGTTAAAAATAAATCTTAACAACTTGTGCAATGCCACGTAATATTTAATAGTGGTTTACGCCACATATATCGCGATCATTTTTTTTAAGTCTTTCATTCAAACCATGTAATGATTTCAGTAAAAAACAACTGATAATATGCCAATTTAAATTAAATACATACTTTTCTTTCAGTGTTCTGAAAAATCATGTCTTATCAATTGCTTAACCAAATAGAATTGTTATAAAATAAAATTCCATGTAATTTCTTGTGTCTTGCACCATTTCCATCTAGGTCCAGGTTGCATTTCAACCTAACCACATACTGCTACTGAAAAGGGCTGTGACAGAATGAATGGTGAAACAGAAATTTAAATTAGTGATATTGTGAGAGGTGCCATGAGCAGCTACTGGGAGATATGAATTTTGAGTGACAATTCATTCTTACTGACAGCAATTAGTGGTCAGACTGACTTTACAATTTTTAAATCTCCAGGTTCCATCAGGCAACTACTCTACTGTTGAAGAAGATACACAAGCCTGAAAATTTCAGTGCTCTATGTGTGTTTTCCCATGTTTCAACACCACAGCAATTTTCAGCTTTGGTTAGTGGTGGTTATTATCCTATCCAAATGTTTAATGTACCCACTTTATAGTACCTTTGTTGGAAGGATAAGGAAACTCAACTAAACACGATGACAGCAGCTTGGAACAATGAACACAAACATATGTAACACAGTATTCGGGTATTCAACCTTATTGTTGCAAATATATGAGACATTAAACGAGATATGTTTTCACACTGATGCCTGCTTAGCGAATTGAGAACACAGGTAGCATGGCCTAAGCAGCTGGGGTGGCATTGGTGGGGAGCAAGAAAGTACTGAATGTATAACTGATAATTCCGGAGAAATATTATTACTGGAAATGGGGGAACATCACCAAAGTAATCAATGTGAGAGAATATAAATACAAAAATAAAAGGTAGGAAGTACTAGATTTAAAATCTATAAAATATGAACAAATTATAATAATAAGAGCTGGGTCTACTGGAGGAACTTATTAGAGAAAGACCTCACTGTAAACAGTTGTTTAAATAATTAAACTTGTGGGTACTGGCATGTTCTGCAGATGGATGGGATATGCTGCCAGTATAAACTGTTTGCCTGTTGCCATTCGCTCTGATGGTAAGTGGTGAGGTTAATATATGATTGATACATGTTGAGGGATTGGGTAAACTGAAAGGAATAGGGATGCAGGTGGATTTACAGATGGCAGCCAGATACATGGAGTTTGATGGTTAATTCATTTGGACATATACTGAAGGAGAGGCAGGACTGAAGGCAGAGTTTGGCAAGGTGAAAGGTATGGAACTGATAGGAGGACAGGTATGAATCTGCTGGTAACATATTAGCGGAAAGTAATAGAAATACTGAGCACTGTGTGGACAAAGAGTGGAAATATCATTAAGAAATTACTTAAATGGTATAGTCTACAGTGAAAATCTTGTAGTTAAACTGTCAGTCACAAGTGGAAATAAATAAGTTAATATCCTACCTAACTCATTCTTCAGTTTCTGATACAGTAAACAACAGTCACTCAAACATAAAAGGTGATGGAAATATTAAGTATTGCCATATAGACAAAGAACGGAACTATGTTCCAAATATTATTTACATGGAAAAAGCCTAAAGCACAAAACACAATCTCACAGTAAAAATGCCAACTGCAAGAGCGAAAAAATTCTTTAATTACATCTAATAAAAAGTTACTGCAAGAATATACAATAATCACTGCACATTCAAAGAGTGGTAATATCACTTTGAAATAAAAGTTATAGAAATGTTGAACACTGTATGGACAAAGAATGGAAACATGGTGCACAGTTTGCATAAACATTTTTTTTATTTATTGCTTTACGCCTTGTCGATGGCTAAGGTCATTAGAGGTGGGATGGAACTAGGGACAAGGAACGGGAAGGAATTTGGCCATGGCCTTTTTGAAGCAAGCATCCTGGCATTCATCTGGAGTGATTTGGAGAAACAATGGAAAACCCAAATCTGGATGCCCGGAAGGGGATTCGAACCAGCGTCCTCCCAAATGCAAGGCTAGAACGTTAACTGTTCACCCACCACGCTCGGTTTGCATAAACAGAAAAGGTGTAAAGCAAAAATGCCAATCACAAGTGAGAACAAATATGTTAATATCCTTAAAAATAAATCTTTTCTTTAAAAAAAAACAACAAAAAAAAAACTGCTTAACATCTCTTAACAACGAGGTCTTTAGAGACGGGAAAGGTTGGGGGGCAAGGAATGGGAAGGAATTCGGCCAAGGCCTTTTGAAGGAAGCATCCCGGCATTTGCCTTGAGTGATTTGGGAAACCATGGAAAAACCAAATCTGGATGCCCGGACGGGGATTCGAACCGCCTTCCTCCCGAATGCAAGGCCAGAAGGGTAACCGTTACACCACAACACTCGGTAAATATAAATCAATTGATAAAATAAATAATAACCACTGTAGAGATGAAGAGCAGAAATATTACAAAGAATTTACTTACTGAGAAAAGTGTAAGCCATCAGAAGAAAACCCACAGTAAAAAAATTAAAATTATATTCAGAAACTGAACAACAAGTATGGGATCCTATAGTAAATATGTTAATACAAAACTTGTAGGCCACAGGCAAAAACGAAATGGATACAGAAGGCAATAGTATAAGTATAAAATTCAAGACATAGAATAACTGCTCGCATGGTGAACTGGTACCACATGAAAGCAGTGACATCCAAATAAAGTGGGCAGCTGTTTAGGCAGGATGACAAGGTGCCAGAAATGAACTGTCAGGAACCACAATGACATAAAAAAGCAAGGGAAAGGTATAGGGATATAGAAAATGAGATAGGAACAAGCAGGAGAATAGAGGAAGAAGCTGTGGAGTTGTGATAACAACAATAATGAGCAAGAAAATGCTTTAAGGCCATGAAACTAAGGAAGGACAGCGAAATTAAACACAACAATTAGTACAGATGAAGGTGGCTGGGAATGACAAATACAAACAAGACAAACACAATGTTTCTGTGTTGAACCTTTTTTTTTTTGCTGTTGTCAGTCTTTTGACTGGTTTGATCCATCCTCCAGCCCTTCCTATCCTGTGCTAACCTCTTCATTTCTACATACCCCTTATTCTTTAAATTAGACGAGACACTTAATATGGTCATATGTGATCATAACGACATCCACGAAGTGAGGACCCACATAGCATGGCCTAGGCAGCTGGAATGATACTGGAGAGGGGTAAGAAAGTACTGAATGGATGATCAATAATTCTGGAGAAATATTATCATTGGAAGTGGGGAAACGCCACCAAAGTAATTAATGTATGAGGCTATAAATATTAATAAAATAATTATAAAAATTAATATAAAACTGTAAGTCTGAAATATTACATTTAAGATCTATAAAATGTTAACAAATAATAAGTTCTGCATGTACTGGAAGGGTTTTGTCAGAGATCGAGGCCAGGAAAATATTTGGTGTCAAGAATACATTGGTATTCTAGTTCCTAACTGCAGATTTATACCTATGCAACATTTGGAGAGAATAACCACTGCTTACCAAAGAAGACGATTGCTGCAGCATGCAGCAGGGACATAGAAAGACACACAGACATATAGAGTGATGAAATTCCCTCCTTCAAGAATAGAAAGAAGTAGCTGCCTTATACAATAAAATATGGTCACTAAGTAGCAAAAAGGAATTAAAAGTTAGGATAAGGAAATATACGAGGCGTATTCCAAAAGTAAGGTCCGTTTGATCATAATAAAAACATCGTTCAGGATACAAGGTTTTTATTAACGTCAGTATGTAACTACATATCTAGTTCACTGTTCCACATAATCGCCGTTCATATCTATACACTTTCTGTAACGCTGTACCAGTTTCTTTAACCCCTCGGCATAAAAGTCTGCCGCCTGGGACCTGAACCAATTGGTAACGCTCGTCTTGAGTTCTTCATCGGTTTGAAATCGTTGTCCACCAAGCCACCGTTTCAAATGCAGGAAGAGAAAATAATCGCTTGGTGCAAGATCTGGACTGTAAGCAGGGTGGTCTAGGATTTCCCAACGAAACTCTTGAATCTTCTCTTTGGTTTTGGAAGCGGTATGCGGGCGTGCGTTGTCGTTCAGGAGGATGATGCCAGACGACAGTTTCCCGCGGCGTCGATTTTGGATGGCACGTCTCAGTTTGGTGAGCGTTGCACAGTACACGTCAGCTGTAATGGTTGTCCCACGGTCCATGAATTCGATCAAAAGGACGCCCTTTTCGTCCCAAAACACGGAAGCCATCATTATGCGATTCGTGTACGGCGATTGCTTACACTTTTTTGGTTTGGGTGAACCGGAATGGCGCCACTGCATTGATTGTTGTTTTGATTCTGCGTTGGTGTACGCTATCCACGTCTTGTCTCCCGTAACAATTTGGGAAAACAAACTGTCTCCATCTTGTCTATAGCGCTCCAAAAATTGTCGTGCGCTATGCATTCGTTGCTCTTTGTGCTGAGCGGTGAGCAGTTTTGGCACCCACCGCGCACAAAGCTTCCGATATCCAAGCTCTTCAGTGACAATCCTGTAAATTGAGGTTCTAGCAACATTTGGGAATTCCATAGGCAGACCACTAATCGTCAAACGCCGATCACTTCGCAGTTTTTGGTTAACTTGCTCGACGATGTCGTCGGTCCGAATACTGGGCCTGCCACTCCGCTGTTGATCGTGCACAACTGTGCGACCACTTTGAAATTCTCGACACCAGTGTCGAACTTGTTTCTCACTCATTATATTTGGTCCATACACTACACACAATTCGCGATGGATGTCCGCAGCTGACGATCCTTTTGCCAACAAAAATCTAATCACACCGCGCACTTCACAACTGGCGGGAGCTACGATTGTCGCGGCCATTTCGAACTGCTCTCAACAATAGATATACGGCTACTGCGGCACGCCAACAATACTGCATATTTACCAGGAGTTGGTAGATGGCGCTGCAGGTGGGAAACGTCATTCAGGCCTATCATCTGTGACATCTTGTACCCCGGACCTTACTTTTGGAATACGCCTCGTAAAACAGCTTATGTTAGATGATAGCCGTGTGGCATGAACACAAGTAACAAACATGAACTCAAAAAGACACTGAAAGTTTTGGGTTTTCAGCCCTTCATCAACAAGTAGAACATTGTGGAGCAACAGACCTCGCTGCAAATCTTGCAGCATACTTCCAGCCACCATGACCTATTCCAATCCAACTACATGAGAAATCTTTCCCAGCACTGGACTTGCTATATGTGGCACTATACACCTGATATACAAGAGTGGTTCAAAAAATAAGGTCTCCATTTTTTTTTCATAGAAAATCACATTTATTCACCACTTGTGATACAAAATTGGAAAGCTTGAAGCGTTAGATATTTTTCTATGTAATCGCCTTTCCGTTCGATGACCTTCCACATCTGCTCCATGAGCTTTTTGATCCTGTCGTCAAACCAGTCTCCCGCCGCATCACGAAGAAATCGAACGACTGCAACCTGCACTTCCTCGTCTGACCAGAACTTCTGGTCTCCCAGGTGTTTTTTAAGTGCGGGAAACATGTGATAGTCGCTTGGGGCAATGTCCGGGCTATAGGGGGGAGGGGGTGTTCAACGAGATCCCAACCAAAATGATCGACACGGGAGGTCATTTGATTCGAGACATGTAGACGCGCGTTGTCATGGTGCAAAGACACTCCGTTCGTGAGCATTCCTCTTCTTTTGTTCTGGATAGCCCGCCATAGTTTCTTCAGAGTTTTGCTGTAGCGGTCCGAATTAATTGTTGTTCCTTTTTTGGCATGAAATCCACCAACAATAGCTCCTTACGGTCCCAAAAAACAGTCACCATAACCTTATCAGTTGACTTCTCTGTCTTGAACTTTTTGGACTTCGGCGAAGATGCGTGATGACATTGTATGGACTGCTCCTTCATTTCAGGAACGTAATGACACACCCAGGTTTCGTCCCCAGTCACTATTGAATCCAGGAAGTCGCCCCTTCCTCTTCAAAGTGGCGGAACAAATTCTTTGGCACATTCCATGTGCTTTCTTTTGTGTTCGTCGGTGAGCTGTCTGGGAACCCACCTGGCAAACACTTTACTGTATCCGAGAGTTTCTGAAACAATTGTGCGTATGCGGATTTTGCCACACTCTACATTAAGTCTTTTGGTTATCTCACTAAAAGTTATCCTTTGGTTACTGTGCACCATCTCATCCATTTTGGTCACTGATTCCAGGCCGCTCCTCATTGTGGATGTTGCCGCGAACGGCAGAAAACTCCCAGCACAACTTCCGCACATTTTAATGTCTATACACTTTTCCCCGTACACTTCCACTAACTGATGATGGATTTCTATTGGTGTAAGGTTTTTTGCATTAAAAAATCGGATCACTGAGAGCAGTTTGCACCTGGCGGGTGAGCTAAGCGGCTGCTCCATTGCGGACGGCTGTCAAGCAGCGACTGATCGTCCTATTGAGCTCGAACCTATACTATTCAGTGGTGGGAGAACCAAGGAACACAGCATTGCTATCGGATTTCGCCTAGCATTGTTGGTTTCTATGCAGCATTGTTGGAGACCTTATTTTTTGAACCGCCCTCATACTAACTTATCTGCCTCCACTGCACTATTTCTTAGATAGTTCTCTCCATCAACCAGCTTTCAATCAGATTGAATGGGCCCATGCAAACAGTTTATACCTTCAAGCTAGACCATTCAGTGGTAGTCCATGCCAGTTCCCAAAACTTTCACATTCTCAAGTTGTTTTACGATGAGAGCTGGCAGAGTTTTCCCAGAAACTAGCACCGCTTCTGAACTCCACAGCTGGGAATTAGCTCACCAAAATATCTTAGATACCAGGCATCCACCAAGAACTTAATCTCCGATAAGATCCTAGCAATAAACTGATCACTTACCGGCTATTTATTTACTCTTTACAAGTTCTGTCCATTATTGTTCCCTTATGTATATACTTGTTATTATGTAATTTTGTATATTTGCATCTATTTCTGTGTCCTGCCTCCACCAGCAATATTGTTTCTCCATAGTTATAAACAGTTTATTCAGTTTTATTCAACCCTCTCTACCCCCCCCCCCCCCTCCCGTTCTTCCATACTGTTCTCCATGGCATACCAAGTCGAGAAGTGTGCCGCATTGTTTATGCACCTCCTTTGCCAAATAGCTTGTACCTGAATAAGGTGTCAAACCAAAATACTGTGTAATTGTGTTTATCACAGTCCACCTGTTTATATATTAGACTTGCAACGAATAGTATATTTGGCCATACACTGAATACCAAATATTCTGCAGACTACCTGGCTGAATATTTGGCCGGCTTGGTGCTAAAATCTGTGTTGCTGTGCTCGTTTCTTACCTGTTACCTCCAACCACTATTTACGTGTTTTGACATGCTTGAAGTATGGCCTCAAATATTGACATTGAGTTATATACGACAGATTCATTTTTTTGTCTTAGGAATATTGGTTATGGTGCTAAAAATCCTTTCCATGAGGTGTGAAGATGGAAAAACTTTCTTGCAATAATTCATTTGAGGAACTAACAAAATTCACAAGTTCTGGATAAACATGCATTTTTTAAACTATTTTGTTACGTTGTTACTCTAGTGCAATATTGTGATAAAACTTATATATCAGAGCTAAATCAAGTGAGACTTGTCATGCAACAAGGGATGAACGAATGTTTTGAAGACATTACACAAGTAAAAATTAATTGTTAGCAACTGCTTTAGATCCACATTTCAAAATGAATGTTTTCATTAGTCAACTGCGAAGAAAAAAGGCAAGGCGGTATATTTTGATTGATGACCTAAAGACGTACTGTGAAACAAGCAGCGATGGTAGCAAGAATTCATCCCCTATTCTGTCCAAGAAGATGAGGATATAAGAATCGGGTCAGAATCAAAGTACTCACTTATCTTTTATGGATTGCTTTGAACAGATTGTTGCAGAGAAAAGTATGACCAATACGGGGACATCAAAAGAAAAAAATGCACTTGCAACTGAAAATGTTTATTTAAATGTTAACACCATATTATGTCCTGATAATCCATTTATAGTTGGTGGCAAGCAAGAAGAGATAAATTTCCGTGTTTGAAAATTGCAGCAAAATACTTGTCTGCACCAGGAAGCAGTGTTTATTCAGGGTGGCTTTTCACTGAAGCTTAGTATGTCTAAGGCAAGAAAAAGAGTAAGCTACTGCCTGACAATGCAGAAAAATTAGTATTTCTGCATCACAGTCTTCCACTCCTAAATTTCAATTATGATGATTCAAGTGAATAAGTATTCAATATTTTTGTTAGTTTTGCTATGACATTGTGGAAGTTTATTATGCATGATTATTTGTGTAATTATAAGTAAAAATCATACAGTAAATCAGTTTTAATTCAAGCAATTATCCAACTACAAAGGCTTAACGTGGTCTTAGTTGGTCTCAACGAATAAATATATATATTTGGTATTCGGCTGAGTAGGATAAAAGTTGCCGAGTACTGAATAGTTGCCGAATATTCATTGGAAGCCTTAATAATATTAACATAATTTGAAGCTTCCTCCTGTTTTTGTCCTATTTGTTCCTGATTCATGTTTCTGTCACTTCCTCTTGTTTTGTCATGTTTGAAGTCTCCTTGTTCTCTTGTTATGAGTAGGTTTATAGAGGAATACTGTAAAATGTATTCAAGTTTATTTAGTGCCATGTTAAAAGGAGACTCTTTCTCGTATGACAAGTATCACTTATCTCAAAGCTTGGGTTCAGCTGCAATTGATGTTCTCCTGCTTAATAACACATATAAGAGCTTCGTAATGAGGAATACACAACATTGTGACTGACGGAAGCTCCTCTCTGGCCAAGAAGAATAACTGTACCATGTACTCTCAGCAACAACTGTGAAGCTTTGGGAGTCAAGGTAATATTAAATACATTTTGGGTTTTCTATTTTTCATTCTTTTTTTTTAAATGCAAACAAGATGGGTATTAATTTCTTAGAGTTTACTGATATTTAAAATTTTACCAATTACTCAAATATTTTGGAAAATCGTACCTACCTCCCAATATTAATACTAAGATCATGCCATAATTAGATTTAACTGGTACAAATACCACCTCACAATATTAAAACTCAATTAGTACCTTTGTCCTTTGGAAGACTGCCTTTGGTTCAAGATTCTTCGAATGCCCTGGATTATTAATGTTTGTACGAATCCAACATATGTCTTCACATCTACGGAACCCCCATTTGCGCAGGCAGAAACGGCCCATATCAAGACCTTCAGAAGAACCACACCACAAAAAGACAAAGCTGCGGGCTGCTGCTACTTCTCCAATATCAAGTTGCATTATCTGTAAACAAATTTCACAACTATGATTTAACAAACTTGTGGCATGCATAGAAGGAAAATTATGTCAAATTGAGAAGTGAACTATATCAGCAAAAGCAAAATAAATCATTTTGTATAGCAAACAAAGGTAATAGAGCAGCTGATACAGCCAGCTATTACATAAAGTGTTTGTGTGCACATTTTTGGACTCTTGACTGATGTTCCACATACACTTTTCAACATACGTAAGATCTAAAAAGCTCGCACAGCTATGTTAAAAACACCCTGATAACATTTTTGTTTCTAATTGGGGCTTTACAGCTCATCAATTAAGAGAATTTTAGTCAAGGAATTGAAAGGAAATTGGCCAAGCCCTTTGAACAAACTAATCCAGCATTTGCCCATTATTATTTTTGGGAAACTGTGTAAAACCTGAATCTCTTGGCACACTGGGGATTATTATGAATGTGATGTGATAGTTTATTAAAACAAATAACAAATGACACGGAAAAATGACCCATCACTCACCAAAGTTAAGGTTGTGTTGAACATATAACATACAAGTTGAACACAACATTCAATATTTCAGTTTAAAACCTTATTCATGTACAGAGCAGTGGGCCATTTGGCAAGGGAGGTGTGGATACACCAACGCTCAATGCATGACTCATGCCGTGACCTCTGGTATGTATGAATAATCAGTGAGGTGTGAGTGAGAGGATTATCGCGATGCAATTTTCTAGAGTGGTTTTGTCACAATTCTAGGCATTGTCGATGGATTGTTTCACAAGAACGGTGAATAATTTCCAGGTAGTATTCCTTATTAACAGTATGGCCATATGTCAGGAGCGCCTGATGCACAACACAATTGAAATCAAAGAAAACAGTGAGGAGAACTTTCACATTTGATCGAACCTGGACATTTTTTTTTTCAATCTTGGCTATTCAGGCAGCTTCCATTGTTATGATTGGACCTTGTTTTAGATGCCCTACCCATATACTCATGTTTCATTGCCTGTTATGACCACTTTAAGAAGTTCTGGATCATTGTTGACTTCATTCGGCAATTCCTGAATGATGATTAGGCGACCTTTTTTTGTCAAAATACAGCAATTTTGGAAAAAAAAATTGCTGTCTCACATTTGATGTCCAAAATATCAGAAGAAATTGCTTGGTATGAGCCAAAGGATATTCTGTCATCATTAGCAACCTCCCCAATACTGATATGGTGATTTTCTGGAATCTTTTTTTCACTTGTTCAACAGTTGTTGATGCGGTAGGGCGATCATCATCTTTAATGTCTTCACAGTCTTCTTTGAAATGTCTGTACCACTCGTTAACACTTGTTATTCTCATAGTACATTCACCTAAAGCTACTGTTAACATTTCAAATGTCGTACTGCACATTATTCCATTTTACAAGCAAAATTTTATACAAATTCTTTCACACATTTTTTTAGAAAGTACAAAATCGCCAAGCACACTAAAACATGTTTAACCTTTTTTACTGTCGAAAATTGACTGAACATTTAAAATGTTTGCCAATTGCAACATACTTCAGGAACATGTGTATCAACAAAATAAAAAAAACTATTTGATAATCATGTTTATAAAGCCCCTTAATTTCCATTATATTTTACCTCTTATAGTGATAGTGTAAGGATTTGGGAGAGACTATATTAGCCTTTTCCAACCAAATGTCATCCTCTCCTTCATGTGGTGCACCCTGTTTGCACGGACAAGGCTCTGGTGACTGAAAGATTCCCAGTATAAGGAATCACCCACTGCTTGCCAACGGCCTCCTAAAGGAGGGCGGAAGAGCAGAGAGCGGTCCCGGGAACCCTCTTGCCCTTGGGGATGGAAACGGACCCTAAAGGCGGATGAATCAGAAACGATCAATGGCATGGGGATGCAGAAGGGAAGGGGAAACCACTGAATTAAAGACCCAAAGGGTATCCTGAGGCCATGTAATCTTCTCACATTACATATATCATGATACCCTCTTCCTGAGAAAATATTTTGGAGGTAAAATAGTCCCCCAATCAGAACTCTGGGTGGGGACTACTCAGGGAGGAGTCATCAGAACGTATAGAAACATTCTATGAGTTGGAGCGTGTAATGTTATAAGTCTGAATAGGGCAGATAGGTTAGATTTTGCTAAATAATATCATGGTCAAATAAAGATTCAGAAATCAAGTATACCCATGAGTATACGACATCTAACTTAAGTTAGATGATGCAACTAAGGAAAATGGAAGCGGCTTCTAGGCGATATAAATAAGAAAAGAAAGGGAAATTAACCCACCACATACCAAAGTGGACGGATGCGATGAGAGAACACTAATGTTGACAAACAAACTACACAATATTTCGGCATATGCCTTGCTCACAAATAGAAAAAACGGGCCATTAGGCTCGGAACGTGTGTGCACACCGAACGTTACCCAATGACTAACCGTGTTGTGGTGGTGGTGGGGGGGGGGGGGGACGGATAAGGAGTAGACTATCGATATCGGTATACAATGTATGAGAAAATATATTTAATATTTTGGCAGGCGATGGTAAAATGAGCAAATGTAGTGGTACGGTATAAACAAGGGGGAAAAAAAAAATTGGTAGTGATGGGTTAATTGGAATTTAACGGTGGTTAAGTCCAGGTGGGTGTCTTGTATCCAGGATATTCTGGTAGGCTAGTTCCCATCTCCGGAGTTCTGCTGCAGTGGTGCTGTCAGGGAAAACTCTGACTGCTCTCACAGTGAAACAGTCGTTGAGGTTGTTGGAATCATGGCTATTGGCATGTTCTGGTACTGGAAGGTACAGGTTACGAGTATGGACTGTTTGTCTGTGGCCATTCATTCTAACAGAGAGTTGCTGTGTGGTGAGGCCTATGTAAGAACTGGTGCAAAAGTGGCAAGTTAGTTGGTATATAAGATGAGTGGTTGAGCAGGTGGCATGTCCAATAATGGGGCCAAAATATTAAATATATTTTCTCAGACATTGTATACCGATATCGATAGTCTACTCCTTATCCGTCCCCCCCCCCCCACCACAACACGGTTAGTCATTGGGTAACGTTCGGTGTGCACACACGTTCCGAGCCTAATGGCCCGTTTTTTCTATTTGTGAGCAAGGCATATGCCGAAATATTGTGTAGTTTGTTTGTCAACATTAGTGTTCTCTCATCCTAACTTAAGTTAGATGTCATTGGGATTAGTGAGATTAAGTGGAAGGTTGCGCAGGATTTCTGGTCTGGGGAACACAGAATAATTAACACAAAAGCTGTGAGTGGAGTTATTGGTATAGGTTTTGTAATGAATAAGAGAGTAGGGAAATGGGTGAGTTATTATGAACAGTTTAGTGACAGGATTATTTTGATGATGTTAGAAACAAAGCCAGCTTGTAATGAGAAAATGTGAATTAGGGTTATTCAACATTCACATTAACTTGATCGTGTTGCCTGTATAACTGATACCTTTTCTCGAAGATGCTATAGTTCTTTAATCCGCCTGCCAAGCTATTAGTTTACCCTATAATAGCTAACAGGTCATACATAAATGAATGAAAGTCATTATAGTTACTAATTTGAATATATTCTGAAAGTTTTATAAAGTTAGAGCTGGTATCAGATATTGAAAATATTTAAAAGGCAGCATCAAACTTCATAATCACTCAAGAAGAAGCAGATTATCCTTCAAGGCAAGAAGCATTCACTCTGGCAAACATCCTCAGAGTGAGCTTAATGATAGTTCTAACCACTGCTACTATTTACTTCTTTACACATCACAGCAAAAGTTGAATTTAAAAAATAAAGTTTTCTTCTAAAGTATCAGAGCTCACAAACTATTTCCAAGGCAAGATAAGTAAACTGTTAGTAGTTACATTTTGAAATTTACCCTGTGATGTGAGACGTGCTTGTTGACTGTTAAAATGAGACTGTGCACTTACGGAGACATGACACGCCCATTATATACCGATGTACTGCAGAAAAACTGCCTCTCCAAGGGAATGCTGATTGGCTTTTTATAGCCTTGGTTAATCTTCAGCTGACTCATCACAGAACAATGGCATTTTTCCGCAGGGTAATACTATTCTCCAGTGAGTTACCAAAATCCCATATTCTCATGATACACCAATTTTATTTGGATTTTCCCGAAATTTTAATATGTCAGAGTTTAAATGAATTAGAATATTTTAAGTCATGACAAATTTTCTCTTACTTTACTCATTTAAGAATTAATAATTTTTAAAAGTTACACATGGTAATGTCATCAAGCTTTGATACTAAAATTCCATTTTTCTCCCTTTAAATCTGGGATTACTGTTAAACTGTTACATTATCACCTGCAGATGCCAATGACTTCATTTGTGATTGTAAAGAATTATGATTGACAGCTACTGACATGTAACTACCATAGTGCACGATGGGACAATCGAGGCTAATACCACACACAAAGATCAGTGATCTGCGCACGATATTTATGGCTGCAAAGTGAAATATAGGGACAAACATGTCTTTGGTCAAAATATGAAATTGCCTTCCATCGACCAATTTCAACCACCATATCTCCTAAACCCACATAGCTACCGACATGACACCACCATGGTGCATGGTGGGAGACTCGAGGTTAATGTTACACACAATCACCAGTGGAATGCACTGGGTAGTTTTGGATGTGGAGTGAAATATATGGACACACATGTCTATTTTTTATCAGGTACACCACTTTCAACCTCCATATCTATAACACCCCCACAGCTAGCAACATGCAATCACCATAGTGCACGATGGAAGAGTTCAAAGCTACTACCACACACAAATGACCATGGTCTGCGCTTGGTAGATCTGGCTGCAATGTGAAATATAGGGACACACAAGTCTTTGGTAGAAATAGGAAAATGCCTTACGTCATCCACTTTCAACCACTATATCTCGCACACCCCCGTAGCTACCAAAATCTAGCCACCATAGTGCACGATTGGGGACTCGATGTTACTACCAAACAAAAACAACAATGATCTGCGCTATGCAGTTGTTGCAGCAAAGTAAAATATATCTTTTATTGAAATATGAAAATATCCTTGAGTGACCACTTTCAACCACCATATCTCCCATCGAAATTCGGCCAACGTTGAGCTACAGCCACACACAAACACCAGTGATCTGCGTTAGATATTTTTGGCTAAAAAGTGATACATCTATATCTATATAAATGAGAAAGTTTGGATGTACTCCTGGAATCAATCACGCCTTAATAACTCAACATATTTAAATGAAATTTGGCATGAAGTCAATTAATTGTGTGCGAAGTGACATAGGATAGATTTTATATCGCAAAAATGCATAGTTCTTTTAGAAATTACCGTTAATATCAATTCACAAAGAACAAAGATATTACTACTTCATAGATAGCCGTGCCACATTTACTCTTTGCTTTTTATGTAAATCGCAAACACTACTTTTCAGAAATAAAAGCAAAAACCTTCTTATATATGCAAGTTTGTGTTTAGTTTAAAAGCCATATAACTGATGCACTTGACAAATAATAGTTTGGAAGCAGGAAATATAAATCTGTACTTAACCTTAAATTTTTTAAAAAAAAAGGTAGGTACTGTTGTTAAGTTCGCAAGTTAAGTTTTCATTTGCGTACATAAAATAGCATGACATATCAAATATTATGCCATAATTTTGTTCGTAATACATGCGTCATAATAAATGTGACAAATCAAAGCTTGGGGGGGGGGGGGGGGGAAACAATGTAAAATGCTATGAGTATACTAGCACAAAAGTCGGTTCACTAAAAGTGCAAAATTGTCGGCCCAAAATGTCGTATTTATAAAAATGTAAAGGATTCCATTCTATCTCAGTTTAATTTATTTCCTGTTTCTTTTTTGTTACTGTACAGTCTCTGTATTACAAATTATTTTTGCCAAAATTTAAAACTTATTTAACCCTTTTTATATTTTTTTCAAATAGTAGAGACTATGTTAAATAACTGTGAACGTTTTCGCGGCGGCAGCACTGTAGAAAACACTCTCGGGATTCTAGCCGCGTCAAATAAAAGTCGACTGGCGACGTTTCGAGAGACGGCACGGCTCCCATTGTCAAGCCCTGCTTAACTAACTAAAACTGCCTAGCGGTAGTCTCTATATAGGGCTACCGGGCGGGAGAGGAGGGGAACTCGCGCGGAGGGCGGGTCTGCTTGGTGACGTCATGTTCCGGTTGTTGTTATGCCCAAATATGGTCCGCTTCCCGTGTGTTTCGTAATTGTTTAATAACTGGCCTCCATGTTTGACTTATGTTAAGTCCTTGATCCCGATTTATCACATTGTTATTAACTCTGATTTCAATTGCCTCTTTCACGACACTATCCCAAAAATTATTAGCATGGCAGAGGCGTGTCGTCTTGTCAAAGCACGGCTCATGACAGTTTTCAAGGGCGTGCTCTACTATAGCCGATTTTTCTTTCTGCCCCAACTTAAAGTATCTTATATGCTCTTTGCGCCTTTCATCGATCGTTCTCAAAGTCTGTCCTATATAGGAAGAGCCACACTCACAAGGAATTTTATACACTCCAGGGGCCCGGAGATTTATACAATCTTTCGGGGTTCGTAATAACTGACGGATCTTAGGCGGGGGCCGAAAGATGGAGCGGATGCCTTGCTTGTTGAGTAACCTGGCTATTTTCGATGTCACCGCTCCGCAGAAGGGCAAAAAGGCACGTGGGGTTTCTCGTTCCCTGTCATCCGTTTTTGTTTTTGTTTCTTCTTCCGATAATCGCATGTCGAATTTCTTTGGAACTATAACCATTGGCCCTAAACACGCGTTCTAAGTGTCACAGCTCTTCTTGTAGATGCTGATTGTCGGATACCGCCTTTGCCCTGTGGACCAACGTATTCAGTACGCCGCGCTTCTGAGATGGGTGATGAAAACTAAGGGCGTTTAGATAACGATCAGTGTGTGTGGGTTTTCTATACACACTGTGCCCCAACCTTCCGTTCGGCTTTCCGACGTACCAATACATCCAGAAAAGGAAGTGCGCCTTCTTTTTCGATTTCCATCGTGAACTTGATGTTGGGGTGAACGCCGTTGAGATAGTTCACAAATTCATATAGGGCTGGTATCCCATGAGGAAGAATTTGACAGTCCGAGCCCCAAGACCACCAAGATTGTATGGCCTACCAAAAATACACAAAGAGCATGCTCCGATGCGGCCGATAGTTAGTGCCATAGATTCGCCGACGTACAGGTTGGCCAAATACCTCACACGTCAGTTAAGTCCGTTTGTGGGTAAATGTGCACCCACGTTAGAAACTCTGCTGCGTTTGTGGAAGTGGTTAAAACAATGAGACTAGAGCGTGACGATATCATGGTCAGTTTGGATGTCACATCGTTATTTACGCGGGTGCCGTTAAGGGAAACAATCGAACTACTTAGTGAACATTTTGACCAAAAACTCGTGTGGAATTATTCAGACACACGCTCACGTCGACGTATTTTCGTGTACCAAGAAAAATATTACGAACAAACGGACGGCGTGGCCATGGGGTCCCCGTTATCCCCAGCGATTGCCGATTTTTACATGGAACATTTTGAGCATGTAGCTCTTGACGCGGCCCCTTTAAAGCCCAAGTGTTTTTATAGATTTGTTGACGACACATTCCTCGTGTGGCCTCATGGGATACCAGCCCTATATGAATTTGTGAACTATCTCAACGGCGTTCACCCCAACATCAAGTTCACGATGGAAATCGAAAAAGAAGGCGCACTTCCTTTTCTGGATGTATTGGTACGTCGAAAGCCGAACGGAAGGTTGGGGCACAGTGTGTATAGAAAACCCACACACACTGATCGTTATCTAAACGCCCTTAGTTTTCATCACCCATCTCAGAAGCGCGGCGTACTGAATACGTTGGTCCACAGGGCAAAGGCGGTATCCGACAATCAGCATCTACAAGAAGAGCTGCGACACTTAGAACGCGTGTTTAGGGCCAATGGTTATAGTTCCAAAGAAATTCGACATGCGATTATCGGAAGAAGAAACAAAAACAAAACGGATGACAGGGAACGAGAAACCCCACGTGCCTTTTTGCCCTTCTGCGGAGCGGTGACATCAAAATAGCCAGGCTGCTCAACAAGCAAGGCATCCGCTCCATCTTTCGGCCCCCGCCTAAGATCCGTCAGTTATTACGAACCCCGAAAGATTGTATAAATCTCCGGGCCCCTGGAGTGTATAAAATTCCTTGTGAGTGTGGCTCTTCCTATATAGGACAGACTTTGAGAACGATCGATGAAAGGCGCAAAGAGCATATAAGATACTTTAAGTTGGGGCAGAAAGAAAAATCGGCTATAGTAGAGCACGCCCTTGAAAACTGTCATGAGCTGTGCTTTGACAAGACGACACGCCTCTGCCATGCTAATAATTTTTGGGATAGTGTCGTGAAAGAGGCAATTGAAATCAGAGTTAATAACAATGTGATAAATCGGGATCAAGGACTTAACATAAGTTAAACATGGAGGCCAGTTATTAAACAATTACGAAACACACGGGAGCGGACCATATTTGGGCATAACAACAACCGGAACATGACGTCACCAAGCAGACCCGCCCTCCGTGCAAGTTCCCCTCCTCTCCCGCCCGGTAGCCCTATATAGAGACTACCGCTAGGCAGTTTTAGTTAGTTAAGCAGGGCTTGACAATGGGAGCAGTGCCGGCTCTCGAAACGTCGCCAGTCGACTTTTATTTGACGCGGCTAGAATCCCGAGAGTGTTTTCTACAGTAGAGACTATGATTCACGAAACAGTGCTTTTTACCTACTGTTCAATATTCCGCAAATATCTATCGAATCCTACACTTACAACGAATGTATTCAATGAGCTAATGTAGAAACTTATTGTTTCATGAAGCAACACTGGAAGTCGTTTACAACAGAATACACCACATTTACACGGAGCTTAGGGAACGTATATAAACCAAGTAGCTCCATTTTGGCCTCCTGTGAACCCTCCTCCCCCCCTCGTAGCCCTACGTGGCATTTGCCTCCACCCCCCCCCCCCTTTTCCCCACGTAGCACTTAGCTTTTTTCCCTTTTAATCCCAGAAAACCTTTTGTACTGTTTTCTCTTGTCAGACTATTATAAATTACAGACAGAGATAATTAACAGAGGGAAATAAATATTCACATGCTGTTGTGACTTCTGTTCCTCATTTTAACTGTGAAAAATGTTATGAAATGAAAGCTACGTGGCCTGGCTTGGAACTTCCCCTTCCCCCCACATAGCCTTCCAGCCAACCCTTCCCCCCACCCCCCCTTGGACCGAGCCACGTAGTTTGTGCACCGTCCCTTACGAAAGCTGTTTATTGATTACTAATGTTATATATATATATATATATATAAAAATAGACGTGTGTATTCCTATATTTCACTTTTCAGCCACCACTACCTATCACAGATCACTCACTGGTCTTTGTGTGTGGAAAGTAGCATCGAGTTTCCTGTTGTGCACAACATTGGCTGAATGTCGATAGCTGTGGGGATGAGGGAGATATGATGGTTAAAGTGGATGATGCAGGGCATTTTCGTATTTCGACCAGACATGTGTATCCATATATGTCACTCTGCTGTCACACCTGCATAGCATAGATCATTGGTGTTTGTGAGTGGTAGTGGTATTGTGTCTCCTATCATGTACTATGGTGGTTAGATGTCGGTAGCTATGGGGGTGTGGGAGGGTATGGTGGTTGAAAGTGGTCGACCTGCGGCACTTTCATATTTCTACAAAAAACATATGTGTCATGGTGTATCACTTTTCAGCCAAAACTATCAAGTGCAGATCACTGGTGTTTGTATGTGGTAATAGCACATAGTCACCCGTCGATAACGACGTTGGCCGAATTTCGCTAACTGTGATAGTGTTGGAGATATGGTGGTTGAAATTGGGCAATCAAGGATATTTTCATATTTCGACCAAAGACGTGTGTCCGTATATTTTACTTTGCTGCCTGAACTACATAGCACAGATGACTGGTGTTTGTGTGTGGTAATAGCATCAAGTCTCCCATCGTGCACTATGGTGATTAGATGTTGGTAGCTGTCAATCCAAATAATTTACAAACACGAACGAAGTCGTGGGTACCAGCTAGTAATAACTAAATTCCTTATGCCTTGTCCTGTAACAAAAACATTCTGGTCCAGGCAGCATTTCAATCAAACCACTATTTCTAGTATTATTTCCACTACAAAATCAAACGATACCAACACAACTCAACAGATTAAATGTACTGGAACTACATTTTGAGTAGTAACAGAATATTCTGTATCAAGATTACTAATTAGTATAGCATAAATTACTATCACAATTAATTTCATTATACACCTTACAAAATCACGAGCAATAAAAGTCACTTTATCGCAATATAAACTTGACCAGCAATATTAACGATTGAAGAGAATTATGGACTTTCCGTTGTACACTGTAAGTTACAAGCATTTTATTACAAATTTTTTAATTACATTACTTCAATAATTGTCATGAAGCTGACGATATACTTCATGCGGCTGAATGTAGTTTCAGATGTATTCAGTATTTTATTTACTGCATTTTTACGATCACCACAATGCCAGCGTCATTATTCGGGTTCATTTAGTATCACGATCTGAAATAATAAGTCAAGTTTATTTCGCTATTCATGACGTCACTAACATACAATATAGTGAATGTATTAATGTGTGAGTGATACAAGCTTTGATTTTCTAGCGGTAATTTTAAAATGCAGCCTGGGTCAGAAGGAGAACTGAAACATTATTAGTTATTTAAGCTTCTTTCATGAGCGCCATTTTAGTGACATCATGTATCCATTTGTACCGATATTGCATCAAAAGATCTATAGTAAGCTTGGACGATTTAGCAGAACCACGCAACGTTGCCCGAAGTAAATTTTTGAAATTTTCAATGTTTTATTCAGATAGTGGAGTGGCAGACAAGCGGAGTGGTAATTTGCTGGTAGTCATTCAATTCTGTTTGAGAGTGAGAAACCAATTATGAAGAAACAATCAATTACTACTTTAACATTGGAACATATTTTACCGCAGATTAATGGTTCGAAATGAACGAACTATAGTAAACTGGTCTAAAGGTATTCAACTGTTTCCACAGATAGAGAAACCAACATAAACAGATCATTATGAATCAATAACTACTATAATACAAAGATTTCTATTTTAAAGAAGAATTAATTGATGGAATCAATATATCCTTAAAACAAAATCAATATTCAATGAGCAAAATAAATTCTCTTTTTTAAAAAATAATAAATAAAAAATCAGTAACTGTCAGATACTCAGTGCAAATAAAAATATTCATTTTTAGTTTCGCAATTTTTTAAGGGAAATGAATGTACATGGGCCACTTAGGTATTTATTTGCTCTTTGAATGTTAGTATTTTTTTTGAGTATTTAGTCGATTCCATCAATTTATTGCTAATGTTTTGAGTTTCCATTAATTAAATCTATATTCATTTTTATTCCCGATACTCGAAATTAATAATTTTAATAGATGCCGGGTAAACAAAAATCAAATATTCAAAGAAATGTTAGGAAACTAGGGCTATGAAAATAGTCAAAACCCAGGAGACAAATCCTCAAGCAGAGATGCAAAGGATTGAACAGTTGGGGCTTCTGCGGCTGATGAATTGCAAGAGCAGTAGCAAGTTGGGCAACGACAGCAAACTGAACACTTGATGTCAGGACGATATGCTGAGACACCAGTAAAAATGTGAGCTCAGTGCAAAGAGCAAGCCGAACGGCAATCAATCTCAAGAGCTGTTGAAACGCCGAAGTAAACGAAAAGGTGGAGACAACAACACGCCGTATATTTGACACTGCGAGTTGCTGAAACACCCGAACAAACGTGAGCTCGGCGAGAAGAACAACCCATCCGTCAAGAGCTACTGAAACACCAGAGCAAATGAAAAATCGACAACGACAGAACACCGCATATTGGCATCACCACGAGTTGCTGCAACTTTGGAACAATCGCGAGCTAGGCGATATCAGCATGCCAGGTATGGAACCATTGGAACTGCTGTTTTCTAACAACACAGATTAATCATGGAGATTTTTTAATCTTATCAGAAAGTATACTTCCTGCTTCCATATGACGTCTTTTGGAACCGATAGAATTGTTGCAAAACAAGGATTTTCACTGACATTTACTATCCAGGGGCAAGTATATGATCGAGTTGGATCTATGCTTCCTTTGTCGAATACGGAACCACAGTTTTTTTTTTAGTTATATTTCATAGGCGATGAAGAAGCAGAAACTGAAAGACGTTATAGAATTATTGGACTGAGAGAGAGACCATACAAAAAATAGAATGGGTATTACACGACAACAATGCCTTGGTTAGGGAATTCAAAGCAGCTTAGGAGAACTTGCCTGAAGTTAGGGCCGGCGTTAGGGGGGGAGGGTAAGCGGGTCAAATGTACCCGGGCCCACCAGGCTGATGGCCAATCACCGGCTGTAGGGGCCCCCCACTCGACAAGTTGTAGAGCTAAAAAAAAGATCGCCCAAATGGTCTGAAGGAGGGCCCTAACTGATGAATTCACCAAGGGCTCCCAACTACTTAACCCGGGCCCCAAAATCCTGGAGCCGGCCCTGCCCGAAGTAACCTGCAAGGTAGTGATCCACCCCGACCATGTGCCATGAGGACAACACGAGAGTTGTTACAACGCATTGACGAGTTACAAGATCGCAGTACTCCTACCGGGCATAGGGGACCTAAAGTTCAACGTCGAATCAGAACCACATGAGCATACTGGCGTACTTCACATCACACAACAACCTGTGCCAGAGGTGAAGGTCGAGCTAAGAACCTATGAAAATCCCCGCTGAGACTGGGATTCAAGCTGGGGACTTTTCCATCTCCAGTTGGACACCCTAACCACCGAGCGTCCAGACCCCTCAAGAAAATCTTAAATTACAACACTCTTCCACGCGGGTAACTGCTAGTAGGGACATATACGTCTTTGGTCAAAATATGAAAGTGCCCCTGGTCGACCAATTTCAACCACAATATTTCCCACACCCCTGTAGCTACTGACATCTAACCACCATAACGCACGATGGGACACTTAATGCTACTACCACACACAAACACCAATGATCTGTGCTATATAGTTGTGGCAGCAAAGTGAAAAATATGAACACACACGTGTTTGGTTGAAATATGAAAATGTTCTTGATCGACAACTTTAAACCACTGTATCTCCCACATCCCAACAGTTATACAAATTTGGCCAATGTTGTGCACGATCAATGAATGTATGTTACTACTGCACACAAACACCAGTGATCTGTGCTTGATATTTTTGGCTAAAATGTGATACATAGGAATACGAGGGTGGTCTGAAAAATTTCCGACCTCAACATGAAGATGGCAGCACACGTAAATAAAAGCTAGTGAATTTCGTTGTTTATCTGTTGCCAGTTACTCACCAAAGTTTCAGCCATTTTAGACGTGCAGTTGTTATGTAACAGTCGTTTGAGTGTGTTGATGAGAGTGTTTTTGTGAAAACGGACAAAATCGAGTATCGAACTGTCATTAAATATTTGTTTTTGAAAGGCAATACGCCTACGCAAATCAAAGATGAGTTGGATTCTGTATATGGGTACTCTCCACCATCACTTACCACAGTGAAATTTTGGGCAGCTGAATTTAAACATGGCCGTAAGAGCTTGGGAGACGATGAACATTCGGGATGTCAAAAAACTGCAACTACCAACAAAAACATCGCCAAAGTTCACCAATTGGTGCTAGACAACCGTCGAATTAAAGTGAGAGAGATAGCAGAGGTTATGAACATTTCAAAAGAACGTGTTTGTTACATATTAAATCAACATTTAGGTATGAGAAAGCTGTCCGCACGTTGGGTGCCGCGTTTGCTCACATTAGACCAAAAACGTGTTCGAATGAACATTTCCAACGCTCTGTTGGCGCAGTTTAGACGCAATAAATCCGAGTTTTGGTGCCGATTAATTACTGTAGATGAAACTTGGATACACCATTATATGCCCGAAACAAAAATATAGTCCAAACAGTGGACTGCAAAGGGGGAACCAGCTCCAAAAAAAGCAAAAACTGTTTTTTCGGCTGGGAAAGTGCTGGCGACTTTTTTATGGATAGTCATGGAGTTATTTTAATCGATTACCTCCAAAAGGAAAAAGCATTACAGGAGCATACTACGCATCATTACTTGACAAGCTGAAGGCAGAACTTGCAGAAAAACGGCCACATTTCCAGAAAAAGAAAATCCTGTTTCATCAAGACAATGCACCGTCTCACACCTCAGCAGTTGCCATGGTGAAAATTAACGAATTATGGTTTGAACTGCTTGACCATCCACCTTACTCACCAGATCTAGCCCCAACTGACTTCTTTTTGTTCCCTCATCTAAAAACTGCACTCAAAGGACAAAGATTTTCGTCAAATAAAGAGGCAATCACCTTCGTGAACAATTATTTTGCAGAGAAAATGTATTTGGACAGGTTACAGAGATGAGAGCATCGCTGGGAGAAGTGTGTAGAGTTACAAGGAGACTATGTTGAAAAATAAAAATAAAATTTCAGAAAAAATTTCTTGTATCTTTGTTAGGTCGGAAACTTTTCAGACCACCCTCGTACTTACGTGTTTGGTCAAAATGCGAATAAGCACCAGTTCGACCGCTTTCAAACTCCATATCTCCAACTCCCTCATAGCTACTAACATGCAACCACCACAGTGCACAATACGAGACTTGATGCTATCACCACCCACAAACACGAATGGTCTGCGGTATGTAGTTGTGGCAGGAAAGAGAAATATAGGGACACACAAGTCTATGGTCGAAATATGAAAATGCCCTCCATCGACTACCTTTAACCTCCATATCTACCAAACCCACAGCTATAAGCATTCGGCCAACGTTGTGAACGATAGAAAACTTCATGCTACTACCGCACACAAACACCAAGGATCTATGGTAGATACTGGTGGCTGAAACGTGAAATACACGGAAACTCACATGTATTTATATATATAAAAGATTATTTAATTGATTTTTATCTCTCATGTAAGCTTACTTTTATCTTCCTAGTTCTTTTAATTCAAAAGTTCAAATTCTTTATTTTTACAATATCTCCTTAAATAAAATTTTAACAGCATACAAAATACACCTTAAAATGAGTGTCACTCTCTGCTTTCTTAGTGGAAATGAATGGAACAAAGTTAATTATGACTGAAAAACAGAATGGTAAAGAATCGATTTAAAAAGTGTATTACTGTTAAGAAAATGGTTATAAAAGTTCTTTACTGTACAACTGTATGAGATTGGCCACCTACTAAATGGTTTTAGCAATATAATGGACGTACTAAGTAATGTTTATAAAAGTTATTTTTTATATGACTTGTGTGGAACAGGCCTCCTACTAAACAGTTTAGGCAAGATAAAAGGTATATAACAAGCCCCAACCAAGTTAGTACAAGTGTATATGCCAACATCACAGGAAGACGAAGAAGAAATAGAGAAAATATATACTGAAATTGAAGAATAAACCCAATATATGAACGGGGAGGAGAATCTTATTGGAATGCAATAATGGGAGAAGGAAAAGAGGGGTATACTGTAGGAAGTTTTGGTCTAGAAGAAAGAAATGAGCGAAGAAGCAGGTTGTTAGAATTTTGTGAAAGATATAATAAGCTAGTCGTAGCAAACATACTGTTTAAGTACCATGCAAGAAGGATATACACCTGGAAACGTCCAGGGGATACAGGCAGATATCAGCTAGATTATATCATGGTCAAACTGAGATTCGGGAATCAAGTTCTAGACTGTTAATGGTACACAGGAGCTTCTTTTTTATTTATTTATTTTTTGCTTACGGCTTTACATCTTATCGACGTTGAGGTCATTAGATGCGTGACGGGACTGTGGATAAGGAAAGGAAAGGAATTTGTCCATAGCTTTTTTGAAGGAAGCATCCCGGCATTCACCTGGAGTGGTTTGGGGAAACCATGGAAAACCCAAATCTGGATGCCCGGACAGGGATTCGAACTGGTGTCCTCCCGAATGTGAGGCCAGAGCGTTAACTGGTCACCCACAACGCTTGGTACCTAGGAGCAGACATAGACTCTGACCATAATTTGATAGTAAGGTTGAAATTCAAGCAAATTGGGAAGCAATATAAGCCAATATAACCAGAACAGACTGGGAATGAATAAACTGAAACAATCTAACACAAGAGAAAAATGGTATACTTAGGTCTGTGATGAGAAAATAATCAAAACTGGTAAAGAAAAATTAGGCTTTAGGGAACAAGCTGCTCAAAAATCTTGGATCACAGAAGAAATTTTGAAGCTGGTGAATCAGAGCAGCACAAAAACCCTCAGGATGAAGCAGGAAGAGAGCAATACAGATGATTTAGAAATGAAATAAACAGGAAATGCAAAAAAGAAAAATGGCTACAGGAAGAGTGAGAAGTAGTAGTAAAGGAAATGGTCATATGTAAAGTAGATGTTGATTATAGGAAAATCAAACAAAATTTTGGAGAAATGAAGAAAAAACATATAAACATTAAAGCTGCTGATGGGAAACCTTTTTTAAACTCAGAAGATAGAGCTAACCGATGGAAGGAATACATTGAGAAACTGTATGATGGGTACGACTTAAACAATAGCGTAATGAAAAAGAAAGGCGTTGTTGATAGTGATGACTTAGGAGATCCTGTTTTGAGGATAAATTTGATAGAGCTCTGAATGACTTGAAAGCAAATAAGGCAGTTAGAATTGATGATATCCCCGCAGAACCTCTTAAATCCCCATGAGAAGAAGGAATCAAAAGATTATTCAAACTGATATCAAAAAGGTATGAAACGGGGAAAATTCCAACTGATTTTAATTAAAATATCACCTTCACACTTCCAAAGGAAGCACAAGTCAACAAATGTGAGGATTATCACACCATCTAATCTAACATCACATGCTTCAAAATTACTAACTAGAATAATATGCAGAATAATGGAAAGGGTAGTAGAAGAGACAGTAGGTGAAGATCAGAGAAAATGCTAAAAACTAAATTGACTGACAAAGTACAAAATGAACAAGTTTTGGAAATAATGGGTGAGGAATGAAGTTTACGAAAGAAGCTTACAGAAACAAGGGACAGGCTGGTAGGTCATATTTTGAGACAAGCTGGATTGATTAATTTGTTAGTGGAAGGAACAGTCAAAGGTAAGAAGGCAGAGGAAGACAAGAGATTAGAATATATTAAGCAGGTAATTGAGGATGTGGGTTGTAAGTGATATGTAGAGATGAGGATTGCATCAAACCAATCGAAAGACTGATGGCAAAAAAAAGTGATCATCACTTTTTAACCTCAAGATATATTTTTAAGTATAGGACACTAAAAAAGATTAAAAATTTGCAGTTCCAGGTAGACTAAAACAAGGAAAAGACACTCTGAAAACATAAAGATATCTGTCCTGAGATAAAAATTTGATACAAGTGGTAGGTGATGTTAATATTGCTGAGAGACAGGAAACGGCAGCTTTTAAAGTGACAACTAAAATGAAAGGATGAATTCTAGATGAGACCATATAAAAGATAAAGGAGAGAAGTAAATTAAAAGGCTGCAATCATAAAAAAAAACAGTAAAATTCACTCTGGAATCCGAGAACTTTTGACTGTGGTATTATAGAAGGATGCTGAAAATTAAGTGGACAGATAAAGTACGAAATGAATGAGTTTTGGAAATGATGTATGAAGAATGAAGTTTGTGGAAGATGCTTAAAGAAAGAAGAGACAGAATGGGAGATCATAATTTGAGACATGCAGGATTGGTTTATGTATTAGTGAACGAAACAGTCGAAGGTAAGAACTGTAGAGGAAGACAGAGATTAGACTATATCAAGCAGATAATTGAGTATGTGGGTTGTAAGGGATATGTAAGGATGAAGAGGTTAGCACAAGATAAGAATGGATGGAGGATTGCATCAAACCAATCGAAAGACTGTTGACAGCAAAAAACTGTCAACTGGTGAAAAAAAGATTATGTGAAGAAAAATGCAAAAATGTGAAGCACTTGATTAAGAGTAATAAAACTGAGTCTGCAGATAAAATTATGTGAACTTTACTGAATAATAAATTTAGTTTCACTAGCAAAAAATCAGCTTGCTAACACTACATGCATAAAAATTAATTTAACCTCAATAAAATCCTTCTCCCCCCCCCCTTCCCCCTATGACGTTATTAAAAACTTTACCTTCATTACTCTCTATGGTTGATACCTCATTTTTCTCAGAGCTATTTTTACTTGATAATATGGTGTACAAAGAAGTAAAAAGCTGCAATTTAACTATCAGAAAAACTATTATAATTAAATACATTTTGAGCTGATTATAATTTCAAGCAATTCATTGCTTACTTGTTTTTGACAGACAACTTACCTGATCCCAGCCCCAAAACTGCATATTGGTAACACCCATTGTGCGTTGATATTCTTCGAGTGGAGGTTCAACAAGAATAACATCAAATTTACTATTCAGTTCCTTCAAGTCAAACGTCTGAAGATCAGTTTTTAAGTACATAGGTGGTGATGCTGTCTTGGCTATCAAATCATCCTGAAAAATCATTGATAAAATAAAACAATGTTTCAATTTAAAAAAAAAAAAAACTATGTAAGTTTTGTATGGGGAAGAGGGAGAAATGTAAAAGCACTAATTCCATATATTTACAAAGTAAAACAAAATCTATACTTATAATAATCAGCTCTTGGTCATCTATGATGTCATCTATGATGTCATCTGCCATGCCATGCCATGACATCACTCTATGATTTCGCGCTATGACGTCACGCTTTACACCATTTTTTTAGGTCATGCACATTATTTAATAACATTTCTAAGCATCCACAAATAAATTAACACTGAAATAAAAGTATGTATTGCGTTTAAATCGACATATCAATCATTAGATGCTTATTTTTACGTAATATTCTTTTGATACATAGAATTATTCCTTAAATTCTTTGTCCATAGCTATGTAACATAAAAGCTTTAAGTTTCGAGCATCGATGTTAGCCAAAGTTTTGATTAGTTTGTTACTTAGTATGGGTCATAATTACAACTGGCATTTGAAGTTACATCAGAGGGCATGAATCATTTAGTTTTTTATTCAAAATAATTTAATCTGTGTCCTATTATTGAAATTATTAAATTGTTTGAGTGGAAAAAGATGCCCACTGATCGTGATCTGTGGAGCCTACACTACAATTAAAACAAATATTATGTGGCACAATGTAAGTTTATAAGATTCATTTTAATTTCATTTGCTTTCACTGAGCAATATTACGGAGGCTATTATTTCAGCAGCATATAACTGTCAGCCATTCAAATGTTGTAATATAGGTCTGAATCAAGGATAACAAAATAGTAAGGAGTAAAACCCATTTAACATTTTTGATCAAATTTATATCACTAAAATACGATACAGCACAAGTATTAATATGCGTGAGATTGAAGTATTGTTGTTCTGGCAGTAAGTTTAGAGTAGTATGTGGTTAGGTTGAAATGCAATCTGGACCTGGATGGAAACGGAAACCTTTTGCTATAGCCAAGGAAATGAGGAATCACATTGAATTTCATTTTATAACAACTAGACGACCCGTGCGAAAATTTCGCGAATAAAATGCGACGAATAGTGAGGTTGTATATAATGTCACCAAGTTCAGTTAATACTCTTCATACTCCTGCTTCATTTATCGATTTTGGTTAGAAATCCAGGGAGATAAATGGCTCGAAACACAAAAAACGTATTTTACCACAGCGGAAACCTTAGTCTTTAATACGATATGTCATTTATCTATATCGATTAGATATCAAGGGAAATATAAGGCTCGTGACACAAAAATACGTTGTAGAACAATTTATACTTTTTCCCTTTAATAGTTGAATTCCAAACACTTCTTTCTTAAAATATGATGTCAGCAAAGCTGAGACATTATTCCTCACAATCGTACTTGATTTATCGATTTTGCATAGATATCAAGGGAGATAAGTGGCTCGAGACATAAAAAACGCATTTGAGAAAAATTGACTTTTTTGCCTTTTATGGGTCGAATAACGAAAAATTCTTTCTTAAAATATAATGTTACTATGGCGGAGACCTTAATCTTTACTATGATACCTCGTTTATCTATATCGGTTATATATCAACGGAGATAAATGGCTTGTGACACAAAAATGCATTATAGAAAAATGTATACTTTTCCCTTTAAAGGTTGAATTCCAAAAACATTCTTTCTTAAAATATTATGTCACAAAGCTGAGACATTACTCCTCATAATCCTACTTCATTTATCGATTTTGGTTAGATATCCAGCTCGAGATACAAAAAACGAATTTTAGAAAAATCGCCATTTTTGCCCTTTAAGGGTCGAAAAACGAAAAATTCCTTTCTTAAAATATAATGTTACCACGGCGGTGACCTTATTCTTTAATATGATATAGCATTTATCTATATCGGTTTGATATTAAGGGAGATAAATCACTCGTGACACAAAAATACGTTATTGAAAAATTTATACTTTTTCCCTTTAAGGGTTGAATTACAAAAACATTCTTTCTTAATATATCATGTCACAAAGCTGACACATTACTCCTCATAATCCTTCTTCATTTATCGATTTTGGTTAGATATCCAAGGAGATAAATGGCTCGAGATACAAAAAACGCATTTTAGAAAAATCGACATTTTTGCCCTTTGAGGGTCGAAAAACGAAAAATTCTTTTCTTGAAATATAATGTTACCACGGCGGAAACCTTATTCGTTAATATGATACCTCATTTATCTATGTCGGTTAGATATTAAGGGAGATAAATCGCTCGTGACACAAAAATACGTTATTGAAAAATTTAAACTTTTTCCCTTTAAGTGTTGAATTCCAAAAACATTCTGTCTTAAAATATTATGTCACAAAGCTGAGACATTAATCCTCATAACCCGACTTGATTTATGGATTTTGGTTAGATATCCAGGGAGATAAATAGGTCAAGACATAAAAAACGAATTTTAGAAAAATTGACATTTTTGCCCTTTAAGGGTCCAATTACGAACAATTCCTTTCTTAAAATATAATGTTACCACGGCGGAAATCTTATTCGTTAATATGATACCTCATTTATCTATATCGGTTAGATATTAAGGGAGATAAATCGCTCGTGACACAAAAACACGTTATTGAAAAATTTATACTTTTCCCTTTAAGGCTTGAATTCCAAAAACATTCTTTCTTAAAATATTATGTCACAAAGCTGAGACATTACTCCTCATAATCCTACTTCATTTATCTATTTTGGTTAGATATCCAGGGAGATAAATGGCTCGAGATACAAAAAACGAATTTTAGAAAAATCGCAATTTTTGCCCTTTAAGGGTCGAAAAACGAAAAATTCTTTTCTTGAAATATAATGTTACCACGACGGAGACCTCGATCTTTAATATGATACCTCATTTATCTATATTGGTTAGATATTAAGAGAGATAAATCGCTCATGACACAATTACGTATTGCAAAAATATTGATACTTTTGCCCTTTAAGGGTCGAATTACGAAAAATATCTGTCTTAATATATGACGTCACTAAAGCGGCGATCTTAATCTTTAAAATGATACTACATTAAACGATTTCATATACGTATCCAGGGAGATAAATGACTCGTAACACAGAAAACAGCATTTTAGAAAGATTGACATTTTTGCCCTTTAAGGCTCGAATACCGAAAACTTCATTTCTTAAAATATGATGTTACCAAAGTGGAGACCATAAGCTTTAAAATGACACCTCATTCATTGATTTCGGTTAAGTATGAAGGAAGATACAGGCTTGTGACAAAAAAATACCTTATAGAAATAATATATATGATTCTAATTGGTTAAGCAATTGCTAAGACATGAATTGTCAGAACACTGAAAGAAAAGTATGTATTTCGTTTAAATTGGCATATTAATGATAAGTTTTGTTATTGCTATCATTACTTGGTCAGAATGAAAGAAGTTCCAAATTGCTCACAATATGCGTGGCCTAAACCAAAATTAAATATAAGCATAGCGTAAGTTGTTAAGATTTATTTTTAGGCTACTTCTTTTTCACTGGGGTCATTATTTCAGCTGATGTAAGCTGTCTCAGCCACTACAATATTGATCTTCATCACAGGTAAAAAGAAAGAAAGGAGTAACAACCTGTGAAGATTTGGGATCAAGTTTATATCACGATGCATAATGACACTGGCATGTGATACAGGGAATGTATTAATTCGCATGTGATTGAAGCTTTGATTTTCTACCGGCAATATTAGCGGAGAAGTTAGGCTGAAATGCAACCTGGATCAAGTTGACAACTGAAGCTTTTTGCCACAGCACAAGGGACGATAAATTACAATTAGCTTTATTTTATAACAATTCTATTTAGTTAAGCAACTGCAGAGAAATAAATTACCGTAACACTCCATTAAACCTGTCATTTTTGACGGGCTTTGGGGCTAGTAAAATTCAATAAATAGTCGTGGAGGAAAATTGATTTATTTTCCATTTTTCAAGATGACTGAATTTAGTACTCAAAGATGACCCTTCTCAATAAATGATACCAAGTGATTAAAAAAACACATGAACTCAATATGAAATAAATTTCTAGACTTTGGGGAGGAGGGGGGGGGAATCAAAACATTTTTAAGTTAGTAAGCCAGCCACAATATTTTTCTTCAAAAAATGCTGGACATTATTGCACTATTCAGGATGACATGGAATGCACTTATGATTGCCAATTTCTGAGGTGTAATTTTTTTGCTGGACTCATTTTCCACATTATTTATGTATGTTACATGCTACTGTAAATTTTCTTTGTCACCAATATGATGATGACAATACTAACAACATGAATCTTTTGCCATAAACCGAGCATGGTGGATGAGCGGTAAAGCTTGGGAGAGTGCAGGTTTGATTTCCCATCCGGCAATCCAGATTTGGGGGTTTCCAAGGTTTCCCCAAATCACACCAGGCAAATGCAATGATGGTTCCTTCAAAATGCCATAGCCAAATTCCTTCCCCTTCCTAGCCCTCACTCTTTTCCTACCTCTAATGACTTCAATGTTGGAAAAAATAATAAATATTATAATTTCCTTTGCCTATATTACCATGCAGAACAATACCAAGACAATTTCTTCCAACACAAATTAACATTAAGATAAATACATAAGCACAATCAACACCAACATGAATAAAACTTCGAGTGAGCAGTGTAATGGTTAAAACTGATCCATTACAAACAAGGTGTAAAACATTTTACTGGTGTGAATTGTAATGAAATAACATAATTGTTTGTAGCTACTGAGGCAGTTGAAACGAAATATTTGGTGTGTTAAATTTAAACTAACATCACTTCCTGCCATGTGAATTGATTCACAGACAAAGTGGCTTTAAGGATGCTTGACAAAAGGTAGACTGGCACTAAGCTGGATGTTCGCACAGCAAGCAACAGCCGATTGTGCAAGAAGTGTGCGTGGCATAATATTACAGATAAGAAGGCAATGCTTGCAAGTATGATAGGCAAGATTTAGGGTACTATGAAAATATTACAACTCAAGTAAATATCATGAGAAATGCAATTAGCAGCAAGGCACTGACCAATAATGGCAGCTTGTGTAAATTATTATTATTTTTATATATCATCTTTCATTTTTTACTTTTATTGCTGCTTCTTTACATTAACCAATACATTTATACTTTCATCCAAACTTCGCCGTTGTACATACCATCTCTGCTTCTCATCTGTTCTCTATCGTTCAAAGATCTTCCTCCTCCTGTACTGTCCAGAGATTTTCATGTACTTTTCATCTGGTAATAACGCTGCTTGGAATTCTTTGATACAATACTTAAGACATAATAATAACCCGATATAAAACACTTCCCATTGAAATAATATAAAACAAACATTAATTATTAATTATTTAAAACTAAGAGGCTGTGTATTCTTACACATCCCCTAGGCCAATTTGTCACCAAAAATTTGTCAAATTTTTGTGTGATTTATCATCACACCACTCACCCATACATACATTTTCAGCCATAGTTACATTCATTCACACCCCCGGTATAAGTTCAGATCACATTTTTTTTTCTAATCCTAACAATTCCTCTGCTTCAATATTCTCATGTGTCACTCCCTCTTCATTTTCACTTTTCCCTTCGTTGCTTCTTTTTCCTTGTCCTCTCCGCCATCCTTCTTCTTTTCGAATTTTATAATGTTGCGGCCTTCATTATATATATCAAGCCCTCTCTTCTTCTTCACTTTGCCTCTCGTTGATTCTTCTTCTTCACTAACTTCATCACACTTCTTCCTTATTAAGAAACATCTCACCTCGTATTCATCTTCTCTTGCCTCCTTGTCAGCTAAAAGTGTACAGTACTCCTCCTCTTCTTCTTCTTCTAACTCTTCTTCGGTATCTTCATAACTCTTCTCGTCTTCAATTTCCTCGTCCTCTTCAGTTCCCAAACCATAAGTTCTGTCATCATTTCTAATGGAAACAATAATCGTTTCATCTTTCCTTTCCATCTCTTCTCCTGTATTTTCCACGTTACTGTCCCACTGAACCATTCTCGCCAGGCCAATTACTTGATCTGATGCTATGTCATCTTTCTTAGTATCTCTAACTTTGTCTTTTTCCTCTATCTGTTCTAGACATTCCCACCATTTCACTGGTCCACTATTCTCACACATTGTATTGTTTTCTTCATCGTCATCTCGCCGATTTTCTCCGTTTTCTTCTCTCTCATCCTCCTCAATTTTCATTCCTAACTTGTCTTCGCACGCCTTTCTTACTTCTTTAATCCAGTGATCAGTTTTGTCTTCTGTTCCTTTGTCAATCGCTCCTTCAGAATTTCCAACAGGATGATCGGCTTGATTGTTATTATCTTTAATCAACTTCTCTTGACACTTTCTTCTCGTAAAGTCTTCATCAAAATATGCCGTTACTTCTTCCAAGATTACTTTTTTGTGTCTATCACTAGTAACGGACATTTTAACTTCACCACCAATATCTTTCCCCGTATATCCATCTACGTTATTATAGTCATAATCTGGCTTATCATCCTCACGTTCAACGCTTAACTGTACATCTTTTCTATTTTTCCAATATTCCATTAATTTACGACTCATAAACCGTATTTCATTATCGATTTCGTATATGGCAGAAGTGATTTTTGACATATCCAATCTGCCACAGTAATTCTCCATACTCTCTTGATACTTATCCAACTCTAACCCTACTTTGTTTCTACACAGTTCTATATTTTTCACCATACCATACTTCCTTAACTTTTCAGAGTATAATAAATTCACTTCACACTCCCAATTAAAATATGCGATCATCCTCTCAATATTATTTACGTCAACATCAAACTTTTCCACTTCTTTCACATTACATCTCAGAGAAACTATTTTATCCATCCACTGTTTCGTCCTCCCAAACAAATCACATACCTCTATTATTTCCATGTTCAAATGACAATTTTAACCTCTTCTAGCTTCAATCCGAAGATTACAGGATTCTTCTATTACGAGCTAAATAATTAGCTCTGTGTCACGGTCACAGTCGCCACATGTAAAATTATTATTATTTATTTTTATCATCTTTCATTTTTTACTTTTATTGCTGCTTCTTTACATTAACCAATACATTTATACTTTCATCCAAACTTCGCCGTTGTACATACCATCTCTGCTTCTCATCTGTTCTCTATCGTTCAAAGATCTTCCTCCTCCTGTACTGTCCAGAGATTTTCATGTACTTTTCATCTGGTAATAACGCTGCTTGGAATTCTTTGATACAATACTTAAGACATAATAATAACCCGATATAAAACACTTCCCACTGAAATAATATAAAACAAACATTAATTATTAATTATTTAAAACTAAGAGGCTGTGTATTCTTACACTTGTTGTTCGGGTAGATTTCACTGACGGCGGCACGAGTGAGTAATCGTATTGAGACTGGGGCAGACCAGTAAACTACCAAATAGGAATCATTCTGATGCACAGCTGTTCACAGTCTTTACCTGTTTTTATCCTATTGTATACCATTATATCATCTGCAAAATACCTAGACTCTGACTGTAATCAACCAACATGGTCATTTATTACAATTATGAACAGAAATGGTCTCAATACACTATCATCTGGCACTCCCACATTTACTTCCACCTCTTTTGATCATGTATTTCCTACTCTAATACTTTTGCTTTCTGGCTTTTAAGAATTCCTCTACCCAACAAGTAACTTTTTCATCCAATCCAATAGATTTCAGTTTATTTAAAACCATTTTATGGCTCACACTGTCAAATGACTTAGAAAGATCTAGTGCCACACTATCAACTTGGCCTCCCTTGTCCAATTCATCTGAAATATCTTGCATATAGCCCACCATCTGGGATTCACATGAATATCCTTGCCTAAAGCCATGTTGTCGATCTGAAAACCAGTTTCTTTTCTCACAGACATTTCTGATATAGTTGCATATCAATCTCTCCATCATTTTGACTATCACTGATGTCAAACATAATTGACCATTATTTTCAACCCTATTTGTAACCCCTCCTTTATGAACCGGTACTACTATCGCTCTTTTCCAATCCTAATGTAAGCAGCAAGACTCCAAACTCATTTTAAATAAAATTTCAATGTAAGGTGCAATATCATATCCCACAATCTTTAATAAATCTGTGGTGATATTATCTACACTAGTCCCTTCTCACCCTCCTCAATAAACCCAACATTTCTATCTTCAGCATACAAAAGGCAGACCCTCCATAGACACAGCCTCCACAGGCACATCCTCCACAGGCTGAGCGTCAAGGATCTTGACCCTTTCACGCAATTCTCTGATTGTTTCACCCATCCCCCTGATCATTTCGCCTGCTATGAAAATTTCCTGTCCTGCTCTGAAAGTTAAAACAGAGTGGACAATACCACTGAAGAGCCTCATTTAATTCCCTCTTTCCCATTGCCCTACATTCCCAGTGAAACCACTCTTTAAACCCACTGCAATCCAAACCATTAACCACACGTCTGCGACAGACGCCACACTATCCAGGCATGATTTTTCCCAAACAATATCTACTGGTACCTTTCAAATGAACCTTAACGATCAAATTATGAAATTCAATGTATCTTAAATTTAATTAATAGTCTAATAAAAGAAAAAAATAATCTTCGCTTAACTGATTTTTTTTGAAGTTTTTACTTTTCAATCCCTTTGCTGTAAATAATAATTAGTGAAAAATTCTTAAAAGTCAACAAAATAAAACTTACGGTGATAGACTTCAATATTAACCTGAAGTTGATTTTCACAGGTCGATACTATTTAGTGCTAATAACTAATCAGTTATTTACAAGAAAATATCTTTAAATATTAGGTAACTGTTGTTTTAATGTATACGAAAATAATTAAAGAACAATTTTTATTTCTGACAAAACATACCAATGAACTGAAATTAAGCTTGTAGATTTCTAAACTCAACTAAATGCAGAAATTTATTTATACAGTAGAACTCCAACTATCCGAATCAACTGGGACTGGACCCCATTCGGATAATTGGATTTTTTCCGAAAAAGAGTCTATTTTAATTAATTACTTCATGTATGTTGAAAATGGGAGAAAAGAAACAATTTTTTAAAGAAAAAGAGCTTTTAATTAATTAAATTAAAAGGCAACACTTATACAAGCTAAGTGCCATACTGTAAATAAAAGTCATTGCTTGCTGAACATCTAGGTCAAAGTAAGCTGTTTGACTGTACTCATCCGTTTTCGGGCAACCAAGTTTCCCATCCGCTGGACAGAGAAGTTGCATGTGGTCACACTAGAGCTAACACTCCATCCACTTCAATGCAGTTTCAAGGCCAGCAAATGCTTGACTAGCTGATGGTCCCATGTCTGCTTCAACTTCGACATTAAGGCCATATTCTTCCTTGAGACTTTCATCTCTCATACTTGCAATAAATTCATCATCATTTAGAATTTCAAACCCAGGGTCTGACAAATGCTCTCCTACTGTATATCTTCAGCACTAACATCCGGGAATTTTCAGAAGTGTTTCTGATTTCCTCAAGTGGCAGGTCACCTCCATCTTCTCTTGTCTCCTCCCTTTCCATCTTAATTAAAAAAGCGCTTTGGATAATCAGCGATTCAGATAGTGAGAGTTCGGATAATTGGAGTTCTACTGTATATATAATTAGATTGAAACTTTATATGAAAAAACTAGGAAACAAAAGTACTTAAGAACCAATGAATAAAACTTACGCTAATGAATTTCAAAATAAAGATGGAAGGTTGATACTATTTAGTGCTATTGTGGATAAAAACTAATTTGATACCTATGAAAAAAAAAAAAAAAAAAAACAAAAAAAAAAACACTAGGAAGTTTTTTATTTTAATGTATTAGAAAGCAATTAAACACAATTGTAATTCAGGCAGAACAGATTAATTAGATTAACGTAAGTTTTTGTTTTCGTGAACCTGTTTGCGATATCGATAGTGAAGCTTAGAATAACAATATTGTATAAACCAACTGTGAATAACTAGATGTTATATATAAATACTTATGTTTATTATTGCCAGCTGATATAAAACTGTTCCAGAACTAATTAAATAACAAACTGTGTTATTTTAAACTGAAAAGATCCTTAATATGGGACAATACAATAACCTTAACAATCAAAGTTCGAAACTAGTGATTTACGGTATATAAGAAATTTAAAACTGTAAAAATAACTTATACCACAATGTTTACCTATGCTATAGCATTATAATTAAACTAACTACCAAGCTTATGCTATATATAATTCAACAAAACTTGAAATAACTAGAAAAGGGACTTATAACAGCAATGACACAAACTTAATGCTGTTATTTATGGAGGAAATTTTAAACAATTCTTCTCACTAGCAATAATCCTAAGAATTTAGATGATAATTTAAAGATTTTACAGCGATTTAGCTTACAAAAACTTAGCTGATGTTGCATAAATCACAGTTTTGTGAGCAACTCTTAACATACACAGTCAGCAATCACACAGCAAGAGAGGTTATAAAGATTCTAGTGATACTGACATGCTGAAAGTAAGAACCACACCACAAATCACTGATGTAGATGCAGTTATAACATGATCTTGCCATTCTGATTTTTATCCCTCTCATTTTATGTTCAGTCTGCTACACTAACTGGCACTCAAAGCTATTGGTGCTATATACAGCCCACTTCAAATTAATCTCAATAATCTTGCTCTGTTCCTGTTGGGTGGCTCCAAATGTGGTTCGCTGTCAAGGTGAATGTTAAAAGATAGCATGTCTTGGAAGGTAATAAAATGTGAGCAATGAATTCATTCATCTATTCTATTATCAGTGTAGTTTTGATAATTTTTCCTTTTACTTCCTTTTCTATAATAATCTTTTGTTAGGTTAACAAACTGCCCCTGCTATTAATCTATAGATTGCCCTGATAAAAGAATGATATGACGGCGTTTCCTTTATAACATAACTTGTAAACATGAAAATAGTATGGCATCTCAGGTATCTCATTCTAATGCTGTACCTCATTGTGAACTCAAAAATAAAAAATTAAGGAATTGTATCAGTAGAAAAGCTAATAAGTTAAGTCACCCACACATAAAACATGCCAGTCTTATACATGGGTCGCAGTTTGAGTACATACCTACAACAATTTTTACCCCTTAATGACTTCCTTTTTGTTATTATTTGATGTTTGTGGCATCACAAACTCTTCATCTTCTTCTTTTTTTACATAAATTCATCAGATTAAACTTCGGATTTTGTGATGATGGCCTTACAATTATGCTCTTTGTATTTTGTTGATATTGTGCTTTACTTATTTCTCTTTGTATCAACTTAGCTGATTTACACGTACTTTATGTAACTTTGATTGTTTATTTCTTCAGTTTTCTGAACACGATGAAGAAATTCAATTTAAATGTATTCAAATTGTAACAAAACACAAAGACAGCTGATTAGTTGAAATGGTAAAATTATGTGTTAAAAAACTGTTATAGTTTTTAATACAGTGTACAGGCAAAACAATTAACATCTAAAGTTATGCACACACTAGGGTGGGCAGCGCCACGTCGCATTGCAGAAATGCGTCAGCAATTGCTTACACAGTTCTAATGAGACAACACTCGCCTCAGGCGAGTCAAATCAAGTCGGGATGGGTCGCGTCATGCCACATGGTCAGTTCGCTTCACCAGGCATATTTTTCTGCCTGTGCGCCCTGATGCGCTCAGTCGCAAACAGGTTTGCAATAGGAGCTCCAACAGCACTGACTGACTTTTGTAACTTGTATATTCCAATTTCTGTGAATTAACTGCATTACTTCAACAAAATTGGTTGCAGATTTGCACACAAGATAGTGTATGATTTTTGGGAAAAATATAAGCAATTACAATCTGAAATTTTAATTACTTTATGAACTAAGGATGAAAAATTATAAAATTTCTTGCTCACATTCACTTTTTCTTTGCTTGTATGTTTTAACTTAAACTACTTAAATGTAAGGGACAAAGAGCACTGCATCTCATTAGTAATGAGAATTTTGTGATTTACAAGACGCAAAATATAATAACAAAAGGAAAAAATATGTGGGGGGAAATAGGAAACTAGTTAAAACAACCAGGTATAATGTCATATTTTGAAATTTATTTTTTGTTTATTTTAGGTGTGTATTATAACTTTAAATCGCTTTCTTTGAATCCCACTAATAAAGCTTCATGTTGCCAATTAACCTGTTTAAAAATATTTTACGAAATTATTTCAAATCTTAATGATTTCTGATATAGCATAGAAACCTGTGTACGTCAAGTATTGAAATTTCTCTGTTGTAAGTAACGTTCTTATCTTCAGCAACCCAGTTCAGAAATCGTTAATTAAAAGGTCATGAATGCAGCACGTGGCTAGTAATACTTTATTTGTATTATTAGTTAACATCGACATTCTTCTTTCATACCTATAACATCAAAGCCATTATCACTCTCTCCCCTTAGTTTATTGAGTCAGTAATTGAAAGTTTGTTTCTCTCCATTTCCTTTTATCTGATTTCCTGGAATAGGCCTCATCTCGAAAGGGGAAAAGCTTCATCCACTACTATTACATACTGCATTTTAACTCAATTCCCTGGAGGAAGTTGTCAACATGCAAATTCAGTTTTCCTGCAGTCAGTGCCTCACCTCACTTGCTACGGCTAATTGTTTTGCCATCTTAATTTTTTCCTAATCCCCTGATGACCAAAATGGTATTAAGCAACTTCAAGCGCTAGTAAAACCATGAAAAAAAAAATATTTTTCTGCATTAAAAATAAAGAGAACCATAATTTGGTAGAACTGTTATATCATGCTTGCAATCCAATGTGCGTATACAATGCAGAAAATTCCATTTTAAATTGCCTTTTTTTTCTTCTTCAATGAAAATTATACAAGTCTTTTGTCTGATGTGTCCATTTGTAGTGCAGGAGTGGCTGAGTTAATCGTCGAGAACCGTTGGCGGCCACAATAAAAGAAATGTGACTCGCTGCATCCAGATGTGCGTTGCAGCATTTTTGCTTAATGTGATGTGAAGCGGCACGGCCCGCCTTAGTGTGCTTGTACCTTAAGAATGGCAGTGGTACGACAGAGCCGAGCAACAATGTTCATTTCATTCAAAAAGAGGTATCCTAATCAGTAACTGAATTACAGTATATCCACTGACCATATCGCAGAGGCTAGTTAATGAATTAATCTACTGATATGGCTAAAAAGTCTTCAGACAATAATTATATATAAATAATGGCATAAAACCTATTTACCAATGTCTTTGCCTTTACAAGTCTAGGTCAAAATTCTACGATTTCCTTGTAATTGCTTCTGAACTATTCATTAATGATACCAAGGAAAATAAAATGACCTTTAGACAATATAAATAACAAAACATAAAGAAAATGACCACCTTTTTCTTAGCTTCTGGCTTTACATCCCCTTCAATATTAAGGTCATTAGAGACAGGAAAGGACTGGAGGCAAGGTATGGGAAAAAAATTCAGACATGCCCTTTTGAAGGAACCATCCCAGAATTTTCCTGGACTGGTTTGGGGAAACCATCGAAAACCAAAATCTGGATGGCTTGATGCGGATTCAAACCATACTCCTGAATGCGAGGCCAGAGCGATACCGTACACCCAACACACTCAGTGAAAATAACCCATCACTCACCAACATTGAAGGCTGTACAATATATGACATAAACACAAAGATACAATATTTCAGTTTAAAGCATTCTTAATGTAGGAAGGAAAATGATGTCAAATTGAGCAGTGAACTATATCGGCAAAAGCAAAATTAATCATTTTGTATAACAGATAAAGGTAATAGAGCAGCTAATGTAATGCATTAATGGAGCAATGGAAAAAAGTAACAATAAATAAATTTAAAAAGTTTGTTAAAATTATTACTTAATAAAATAAGTGATGGCTTAATTAGAAAGGTCTTATTGGCAATTGAGGCCAAGAGGATATCAAGGATATTTTGGTATATAAGTTCCCATCTCTGAAGATCATATGTGTTGAACTGCTCTCACTGTAAAGCAGTCATTGAGGTTGAAAGGTTTTATATATATATATATATATATTGGCGAGTTCTGCAACTTTATGAAACAGTCCTCGCTACTACACCTACAGCAATCGTCCACCTACCATGACGTATCCCAGTCCTACCATAGGTGAAACATCCCCAACATTGGACATGCTACTTGTTCCACAATGCACATTATATATAAACTAACCTGCCTCCACTGAACTAATTCTTACAAAGACCTCACAACAAAACAACCCTTAATCAGAATGAATGGCCACAGACAAACAGTCCACACCTGTGACCTGTACATTCCAGTAGCAGAACAAGCCAATACTTATAAATTTAATTTCAACAACTGCAATACAATGATGGCAGCCAAAGCTTTCCCTAAAATCTCCAATGCATCTGAACTTCAGAGATGGCAACTTACATCCTGGATACCAGACATCCTGCTGACCTCAATAACCAGTAAGACCTTACCAATTAACTCATCATTATTTTATTTAGTAATAATTTTAACAAGATTCTTTGAAATTTTACTACTGTAGCTTTTTTACATTGCTCTATTAATACAATATAGATTTTTTTGTTTGTGCATATCTACTCTAATTGATTTTGTTTTTTCGTGTTCGTCTCACCCTCCTGCCTTCATCTGTGGTAAGTGACGGGTATCTGTTTATTTTTCCCTATCCTATCTTATGTTCCGTGCCTTGTGGCAGTTTCTTGTTTCCATTATCCAAGAAGTAATTAGGATGTAAAACAAAATATCCATTCAGGCCACCTAATATGACTTAATTTTTAAATGCTTCCACTTAGTTGTTGGAAATGAGTTCCATAAAATTAGCATAAATGCACCATGACATAGAGCATTGGTTCCCACATGGTGGTCTGCGGAACACTGGGGGTTCCGTGGAAGAGTCACAAGGGTACCGTGTTCTGTCTGAGAATTAAATAAAATGTTCATTGAAAAGAGTCATAACCGTACTGTGTAAAGGCTACCATGGTTCTGCTTCCGTTTGTGACGATGCGACACTGGTTTTTCAGCTTGCGCTTATAAAAATGCGGATCCGCCACAAAATGTATGATCAATTAGGGTTCCGTGGCCAAAAAAAATTGGCAACTGCTGACATAGAGAACAGATGAATTTGTCCCAAGTGAAAAGGTAAATGTTGATCTTGTTGTTCTGATAAAGAGTTCCACTGCAAAGAAACTATTATGCTACTAACTGATGTGTATTATATCACAAATTTAAAAAACACTAGTCATAAACATCTTGTAAACAAAAAATGTACTTAAACAAGTAATATTTTATAGTTCATTCTCAGAAGTACTGCTCTGTAAAAAAAAAAGTTTTAGCCATAGAATCAATGTTAGTATGCTGTTACTGAGAACTTGAGCATTCAATTCTCTACAAGGATGCTAATTGGCTTTTTACGAAGACAAAGCATAAAAATAATGTTTATATAGTCACTAACATGTTAGCTCAAGTTTTTACAATTTTTGTCAATACTCATTAAAATATTTTCCTAAAACTTATTTATACTTTTTCATCAATGTTCATCGTGTAACTTTTCCAAGGCTAATTACTGTAAAAGCAGCCACTGAGGTGATTTCTCTACTGCCGATACAAAAATGCACACACAACTGTGGCATGAAGCAAATAATGATAATCACAAATATCAATAATGGTACAAGCCTCCTGTCATTTCCACAAATGTAGAGAGAGAGTGATTGTGTATTTTATCTCTCATTTTTTTTTATCTTGGGGTCATCAGTAAACATTAAAACTGACTTTAAAAAAAGTACCTTGAGTTTGATTAGCTCACGCAGTTTAGGGTACTCCTCAAAACGATCTGCCAATCCAACATCCCTGATGAAGTTCTGTGGGCGCTGCCCTGTGTCAACAAAGTGTTGACAGTAATCATTGTGGGGATTTGATGATTGTGTACCCTGAAATAACATCAATTCAAGAGTTGCATACTGTAGGAGTAAATAAATAAAAAATACAGCTTTTCTCAATTATTTCAAATTAAAACAAGGTTAAAGACTAACAAAAAACAAGACAAATAAAAATACACAATATTTTAGGTCATCCTTTAATCAAAAGGGACAACAATAAATATGGCATACAGCAGGCATAAGTAGTGAAGTTTGTTGCATATCCAATTCCAAAGATTCATTCATGCTTCTCAAAACATATATTGAATACATTATTTAGTGTTAAATCCTGTTTGTTCAAACTTCTGACAGTTGCTTCATTTAACCTAAGTATTAAGAAATTGCCTTTATACTGCAAAATGAAGAAAATTTTTAAAAAAATCCTGAAAAACTTGTGAAAATTTATTATTTAGTTATAAAGTATAATTTAAAGCAGCAGAAAAAAAGAACCAGATGAATAATCAGAAAGTAAGCATTGTTGAACTGAAAGGTTCATAAGAGAAAATGGCATTCTGAGATGGTAATTTAATGTGAGTAGCAAGAAAGACTGGGACAGATATTTTGATTCTGCCTAACAACTTACAGTCAGTAGTACAGCCATCAACCAAAAGAGAGAGCAGTATTTTAGACAGCAAAATCTGGCAGAATGAGATATAAGCTTGTTGGACAAAAGATCAGATAGGTACATCAAACCAGCCAAATAATAGTAAATATCTAAATATCATCCACACGTTTTGAGAGGCAGAAAATGTTTTTCACTCATTCATTAAATAATTTAGCATATCATTCAGACAGCCATCAAATGTTACATCACACGTTTAACATGAACGGCACTTTCACTGCTTGATCAACAAGGTTCATTCCAGAGCTAACTATTTAATTTAATTACAATGGAGCACATGCTCTGGTGGCAATGTCCCTAAACACCCATCTTACTCTTTTCCTGCACCCACCTACATTTTCCCTCTGCAAATTTTGACTTTAAATTCTTTCAACATTTTTGGTAAATTATTCATCTTTCCTTTGGTAACTTATTCCAATGCCAGACACCCTTACCTAAAAACAGAATCTTCCCACTCCCTTGTGCCTGAAATCCAGTGCCAGCTTGTGCTCATGGTCATCTTTTCCTTTCCATGCACTACTTTTCATATCTACACCAATATCCTTCCACGCCTCATCACCAGTATACGCCTTATACACTACCATGACCCTCTTCACCCTCCTCCTGTCTTGCAATGAATCCCATTCCAGCTCTTTTATCATATCTTTTACTGATTACATTCTGCGATAATTTCCAGAAACAAATCTAGCAACCCTTTTTTGCATGCTCTCCAACTCCTGTAATTGATATTCAAAATATGGGTCCCATACTACACTACCATATTGAAACTTGTAAATTATACATAAGATGTTTTGCTGAGGTTGGGAGACATCAACATGTGGCCATTCATATGCCAAAAAAGCTCAATGATTAAGTATAACAGTTGCAGATCCCAAAAAAGGTGAATCTGAAGCTTAAATGACATACTTGACACAAAACCAACACTCAAAAATACGAAATTTCTTGCTGGCTGCAAAGAGACATCATTGACAGGCTATAAAGAAGATTTAGATGTAACTGGTCAACAATTTAAAAAAAACCTGAAACATCACATATAATCAAAAAACTTATCAACACTGACATACTTATTATTTAAAATAATAGATTTTCAGCTAACCTGAGATATGTGCACTATACTTAATTTAAAATACGGAAAGTTAAAATATTGAAAACTGCTAAAGAAACACTATATGTATGCCAAAAGGGAGACCTTCATTATTTCTTGTTAGACACCAACTGCTGCGGGGTCAGTTGGAGCATATTACGAGGGAGCCATAAGACATGTTTAGAGTGGATATATGGTGGAGGGTATCAATGATGATGAAATAATGTATCACCAGTTTGTAATTAAAGCTTTGTTGTGGAGGTTTATCCATTTTAAATTTGTTTCCACTATTCTCCTTGAGAGAGATATTGCAGGAAAAACATGTTAACGACATTAGCATCCTTCAGAAATTTAGTCTACAACCTGTTAATAGATTAAACCAGTGGTTCCCAATGGGGGCAGTACAACCACCCGGTGGGTGTTGAAGAGATTACGGGGAGTGTTTCTGGTCCGAGAGAAATTTGTGGGGCGCTGAGGATATCCCCCGTGCTTTTCAGTATTACATACAGATTTAAGGAGTGTATAGAAGAAGTTTTTAATTGCAATCCCATAATTGCATGTAGCAGGATTTACTGTAATCAACAATTTATTAGCTGAGAAAAGAAACAGATTTTCAGTAGGAGAACCTGTCAATTCAGGGATGCTTACGACAAATAAAACACCACATATCAAAAATTGCTGTATTTATACAGAGCTCACCATCTAATTAATATTATTTTTTCATAATATGTATCTATGATCAAACTGTGAACAAATGACCAATATTCTTAACAAAGAAATTGTAGAAACCTCTCCTTGTCTTTTTTTTTTTTTTTTTTTTTTTACATATATCATATAGTCCATTTTACCTAAGAGGGACCCTATTGAATCACTGTTTCAAAAAGTGGATTATTAGGCAAATAAGTTGAAGTTGGTGTGTCCTTTTTCTGAAGAGGAGCCAGTGAGTAATTTTTTGTTCAAACAGGGGGACTGAGTTTTTTTTAAGAAAGCAGTAGGCCACAAAAGTTTGGCAACATATGGATTAGATCCTGGAACAGAAGACATGTTAAGCTGGTGTCGCAAGTAGGTTGCATGATCCTTTTCTCTAAGACTCAGCTGAAATTGCAATATGAAGCACAGTGTATTTACCTATACAAGAAGCACGGTTTGTGAGAGGTAAAAGTTAAGTAAACCACAATGCAGCTTACCAGTAGGATTAGGCCTAAACCTAATGACTTTCTTATATGCAGTCAGCTCAAGATAAAAAAAAGAAAATTGAGTTACCTTCAAAAATGTTGATGAATCTGTATAAACTAATTCATCTGTGCTTGCATCCTCAGCCAATATATTTTCTTGGATATTCTCTTCAACTTGTTTTTCTTCTCGCATTATCCTTTTGGTTTTTCCTTCAACTGAAGTACCAAGAGCTTGTCGTAGCTCATCTATATTTGAAACACCAAACTGCAAAACATAATAAACCACTGTATTTCTTTTTTTTTTTTCCAAATCATAACTTCAAATTCTAAGAATTAAAAGGAATGTAGGCCTACAACAAAAAATACAGCTACTGGGAATCAAATTTACTGTTTGCATTAACTGCAAACAACAGTTTTTAAGATAAAATAACCCATACATCATACTAATCTCCCTAAATTTAAAGAATAATATTGAAAATGTAATATTGGAAAATCAATATAACTGCCTTAAACTTCATTGATATCAAGGCCATTAGCAGTATGAAAGGATTGTGGGCAAGAAACGGGAACAAATTCGACCACAGCCTCTTGTAAGAACCATTCTGGCATTTACCTAGAGTGATTTGGGGAAACAATGGCAAACCCAAATCTGGATGGCCAGAATGGGGATTCCAACCCGTGTCCTCCCAAATACGAGGTTGGTGCGTTGCAGTTCACTCACCATGTTTAGTAATGATTATGTTATGGCTAGTGTGCTCACTCTGTACTGCATTACAACTGGCTGGGGACTACTTCTCATTATAATTTTGGTGTGTGAAATTTAATTCACACACATTCCTTAGATGATATTGTTAGAGAAAAAAATGTACATCAAAGTAAAAAAAAAACACCTACCATATTAATATTATTATACGCAAGTTACCATGAGCAGCAATGTTGGCTGATGATTTGCATTCATATCAAAATATCTGTGATGTCAATGGTAGTATGTAGGAATATCTATGCATCTACATAAATGGCAAAAATAACTAAGTTTTCAAGAGTACAACCTCCATTGATATACTGTCACCACAAAAATCAAGCCAACTTAAATTAGAAATAAAAATTAAATAATTCATTCCTCAAGATGTAATAACCATCATCCATTGTCATTTTGGACCAGGCTCCATATCAGCTTAACAGATGGGCGCCGGCAGGATTACTTTAAGGGAGGTGCATAGATCTGTATCTTTTTTTTATATATATAATACTTATTACTTATGAACTAAGGATACTGAATTGATTGACAAGGTGTTGAAAAAATTTGAACATTATTATTCAAACAGTGAATTTAATAATAAAATTTTGGTAATATCTAGATTGGGATACCGCTGCAACCTCTTACTGCCTTGCGATGTAAACACTTCCGGCAGGAGAGAGTATGACGTCACTATGTGATGTATAACTTCCGTGTGCAGCTTTAAAAGTCACTAATGGGGCCTTCCACGGAAAGTAGTCCATCACTCAAACATCTCATATCGTGAAATCGTTACTTTTGCACCAGTATTACAGGAATAAATTCATTAGGGACGAGGTTTTGATGCAGCATGGACCACGCTGATACGTAGCAATTGAACACCTTACTGCGGATGTACCTAATTTCTGTGTCACATCTATCGCTGTTACTGTTGTTTAGGTATTAATGCAGCCTGGACCATAGTGAAACGTAACCATCGCACAAGATATTGCTGATACACAATTTCCAAATCGTAGCTGTCTCTGTTAGTTTGGTCCAGGCTGTGTTACAACCTAAATGCAAATGGTTATTGATGAAATCTTATTTATAAATATTTTATTTCGTTTGAATGATTTTAATAGTAGTTTTGGCCATGCGAGGAAATATAGAAGAACAGAATCCAATAAAAATCAATGGAATTGTGATTAATAACGTTAATGTTGCAGGAACCGACGTTACTAATGAATGATATCAATTATCAGTTTGTGAATGTTGTTGATATTTTAATAATATTATTAATTGTGCAAGTAATAATTTTCTTTAAGTTTTTCAATCCGTACATTTTTTTATTATTACTATTGGTTACGTTCTATGGTCTAACGTGTATTCACAAACTGATAGAAGGCTGAACATGTAACACATGGAAACACAATGGCCTCATACTCTCTCCATCCGGAAGTGTTTACATCACGAGGCAGTAAATGGTTGCAGCAGTATCCCAATCTAGATACTACCCAAAAAAAATTGTATCTTAATCTTTTTCTGTATATTTTTTTTCATAGCAGGGGGATGCAAGTGCACCCCCTTGTACCCTGCTCCCGGCACCCATGGCTTAACCACCATTTTGTGCATAGTTATTTCTTCTCTTCCTACCATATGAGTGACCACCATCCTATATTTACTTTCTGTACGACTCTTACACAAATTTCCTCCATCACACATCATTTTCAAAACACATTCATTTCACACTATTGTTCATTTAATTTTCAGCATCCTTCTACAGCATCACATTTCAAATGCTACAATTTTCCTTTTTTCTGGTATTCCTAAAATCCACTTCTTACTACCACAAAGTGCTGCACTTCACAAAAAAACATTTTAAAAAGTTTTTTCGTAGTCCAAGATCAACATTTGAAACCAAAAGCTTTCTCTTTTGCAAGAAGACTCTTTTCACTTGTACTATTCTACTGTTAACATTATTCCCGCTTCGGTCATCAATTGTAATGTATTTGCCATCAGGACAATTTCACCAACAAATTTAAGTATACTGATTTTATTCTCCTCAAACACTTCACATTCAATTTTTTTCATCATTTTGTTTATTTCATTCTCTATGTACTACAAGTTGAATATTATAGGGGGTAGATTAAGCCCTTGTCTCATACCCTTTCTAACTGATGCATGTCTCTGATGATTCTCTGCTTTTATTATAGATAAATGATTCTTACACATATTATAAAGTATTTTTCCATCTCAAATTTTAGAACCAATTTCTATAAAGTTTTGACGGCAAGGAAAACTTTGGGAGCCCCTAGTCTTGAACTTGATTCCTGTATCTCTGTTTGATCACGATTACTACCTGCATCTCTTGGATGTTTGCAAGATGCATATCCCACTTGCAATAAATACTGACAAGTAATAACACGTCTTGTGTAATTACTTGTACGTATCTATCCAAAATTCGAATTACCTTACACACATTATATATTTGGTGGCTTTAACACATATTTTTTTCGGAAACAGCGCAATCACTGGGACTCATCAAGGAATTGTCGTTTTGGTCTGAAAACTGTTGCACATGTTCGTTTTGTGATACTATGTAATATATGTTGCTCTTAGAGATGTAAAATGTATAGATACCTCACAAACTTCACTCAAAAAGTGCCGTAACGCTATACCGCAAGCCACTGGGAGAAGCATTATAGTGAAATATAATGACCACGCACACGTTCTTTAAATGATATTATTTGGTAATATGGAAAAGATTACACAAAAAAAAAAAAAAAAAAAAAAAAAAAAAAAAAAAACCTCTGATCCGTAAGCAAACGTTGGTTGCCTCATTTACGTACACATCCAACAATAATAGGTATTACATCGTCAAGAAATATATCCACAGGTTATGCCCAAGATGTTAATATTCTACGGCATTTATCAAAGTAGGTTGCGGCAGTATTAACTTAGCTTATGTTTAGATTGAAAGTGCGGCAATGTGCTTGTTTCAGCATTAGGTCAAAGGAATTTAGTTTTTATAGTTGAAATGCAGCCTGTACCAAAATGGCGTTTGGTTGTTGTTGTTGTTGTTAAAGCATAAGTCACTGGAAATTTGGATTTATTAAACATTTATCATGATTTTCAAGCAGAATCATTAGCGGCACCTGTGGATAGGTTGGAATGCAGCATGGACCAAAATGGACATATTTGCTTCCTTTTCTAGCTTAATGGACTATAAATTTTGTTTTTATAATAAAGTTGGATTGGTTTTCATCGTTGTTGGTCCTTGATGCATTTTGTTGCATGTAATATTATTATCGCTGCAAGTCACGTATGATAACAAATGGCGTCCTCTCATCGCTTAGTGTGTACTGTTAGAGCAGTTTTTTTATATTATTATTATTTTGCGTGAATTTTTTTTTTTTTTTGCATTATACACTATCTTCATGGGTGTAATAGAAACAAATTAATAAATAATATAGTCAAAGGAACGATAGCATTATCATTATACATGGCTATATGCTTTCTCCCAGTCACTCGCCACCCTACATTATGACACATTTAGAGTGAAATTTGTGAGGATGGATATATTTTACAGCTCTAAGTGCAACATATATTAAATAATATCACCCAAAAAACATGTGCAACAGTTTTCAGATGAAAACTACAATTCCTTGATGAGTCCCAGTGATTGCGCTATTGCCATTTCTTTTCTTCAGTAATACTACCTAAGAAACAAGTGCACCAGATGTTATACCAAAATGACAAATCTTTATAGTCATTAACACTGCACCTGAGCCAAATTCGATATTAGACACAGTTATCACAAGAAATGCAGTCAAACGAAGAACAAACCTCAATAATAACTACATCCTTCTACAATCATTAATTAAATGAAACAATTCTAAGGTACAGTTTTTCAATGAATTCTACGTAAATGAAATTTTATGCAATCATATTACAACTATATTCAATAGGTGGTATCATCTCCAACTGCCCTTACATTAAAAAAGTGAGAAGGCATTTTAAAAAGTTAAATACTGTTACAATGTAATTTCTCTTAATACAAATAATTTCTTTCTTTAACAGTACTAAGTTTTTATTTTTAAACAGCGATAGTTAAACAAACTATACTTTAACTTTTATATCATATTAGAATTGCATAACATTAATATTCCTGTTGTATTCTTATATCGAATCCTTAACAGTTAACGTGTCTAGGTCTCAAAATGTAATTATTTTCACAGCATCATATGCACCTCAATAAAAGAAAATCATTTTTACTAAATGTGTTACTTACATTCACAATGTAGGCCTATTCTCCAAAAACATGAAAACACTTACTGTTTGAGCTAAGAGTTGCTTCCTTTTCTGTGACCGTTCTCGTCTCTCTCTCAAAACGTCCGCCATAACGAACAGTTTTATTAATGATAAGAAAAAAGAAATCTGAAAAATAGCAATACTTTTTCAACACTTTATTGCACTACAGTATTACATACAGACAATAAACACTACACAGTAAACAAAAACATTACTCAGAGATAACATTACTAGTTAGCAGAGAATATATATACTACTAGACACAATACTTAGGCGCTTGCTTTCAAAACGTTCGCTACTTCTGCCCCGGGCACGAATCCCGGCAGGCGCAGGAATTTTGAGAGTTGTGTTTAATAATATGAGCTATGTCAGGACGCTCCGTGGTTCGGATTCCACGTTAAACTGTAGGTCCCAGAAGAAAGGAAATGGCCATCCTACCTCTGACACAAAGGCTTAGTATGCCTCCTTCGACAAGATTCAACCAACCTTCGGGTTGTGGACTAAGTTAAGTTTATTCATGGAGGAAGGAATATATGGAGACGAAATAACACCAAATCGGTGAAACCTCATAAAAAAACTCGTCTCCTACTGGGCATGCGTGGCGGCCACTGGAGGCCATAGGAACCCCAAACCATTGGTCTGTTTGCACTGTGTATGCTGCTGTGAACATTTCATTTTCTAATATTTCAAAGCTTTTTATAATGCCAAGTTGTGTTGCATAAGGTTGCACAAACAGACAAGATAGGAAACAACATTGAAATTATTCTTTTTGCTATGTTTGATAGATAACTGCAAGATTAGAGCCTATCGCTATAAATGTATTCATTGCTCTCAATAGGATGATATCGTTCTCAAATTTTTGTGGTGTAGTATAGATAATAAGCATATGCTACTACTTTGCACCTAAAAGGCTAGCCTTATTGTAAACAAGTTGTAACATTACAGTTATCTTCCGTCGGCTACGAAGTAGTGTCTCTGGAGCGTAGAGACACATTTTTTCTAAGACAGCCGTATGCGAATTGTCGCAGAGCGCGGCTCACGGAGTGCGGCTCACGTAGTGAAGGCATTTTCCTATATATCTACTGTATGATGTAGTTGGGGTGTAAGGGTTTGGGCGAGGCTATACTAGCCTTTTCCAACCAAGAGTCAACCTCTTCTTCACGTGGTGCACCCTGTTTGCACGGACCAGGCTCTGGCGATTGAAAGATTCCCGGTATAAGGAATCACCAACTGCTTGCCAACGGCCTCCTAAAGGAGGGCGGAAGAGCAGAGAGTGGTCCCGGGAACCCTCTTGCCCTTGGGGATGGAAACGGACCCTAAAGGCGGATGAATCAGAAACGATCAATGGCATGGGGATGCAGAAGGCAACGGGAAACCACTGCATTAAAGACCCAAAGGGTATCCCGAGGACATGTAATCCTCTCAAATTACATATATCATGATGGCATTCTTCCTGGGTAAAATATTTTGGAGGTAAAATAGTCCCCCAATCGGATCTCCGGGTGGGGACTGCTCAGGGAGGAGTCATCAGAATGGATAGAAACATTCTACGAGTCGGAGCGTAGAATATTAGAAGTCTGAATAGGGCAGGTAGGTTAGAAAACTTAAAAAAAAAGATGGAACAACTTAAGTTAGATGTTGTTGGGATTAGTGAGATTAAATGGAAGGACGCATAGGATTTCTGGTCTGGGGAACACAGGATGATTAGCACACGAGCTGCCAATGGAGTCACTGGTGTAGGATTTGTAATGAACAAGAAAGTAGGGAAACGGGTGGGTTATTATGAACAGTTTAGTGTCAGGATTAATTCGATGAGGTTAGAGACTAAGCCCGTCCCAACCACATTAGTACAAGTTTATATGCCAACGTCACAGGAAGATGACGAAGAAATACAAAAAATATACGCTGAAATTGAAGAATTAATCCAATATGTGAAGGGGGAGGAAAATCTAATAATTATGGGTGATTGGAATGCAATAGTAAGAGAAGGAAAAGAGGGGAACGCTGTAGGAAGTTTTGGTCTAGGAGAAAGAAATGAGCGAGGAAGCAGGCGGCTAGAATTTTCTGAAGATATAAGCTAGTAGTGGCAAACACACTATTTAAGAACCATGCAAGAAGAATATACACCTGGAAACGTCCAGGAAATACAGGCAGATATCAGCTAGATTATATCAGGGTCAAACACAGATTCAGGAATCAAGTTCTAGACTGTAAAGCGTACCCAGGAGCAGACATAGACTCTGACCATAATTTGATAGTAATGAAGTGCAGGCTGAAATTTAAGTGAGTAAGGAAGCAGCATAAGCAGAACAGACTGGAAGTGAATAAACTGAAACAATCTAGCACGAGAGAAAAATTTGCAGAAATAGTAGACTTGGGTCTAAGAAGTAACTGTGAAAGGAGCTCAACCGAGGACGAATGGAATGCATTAAAGACCGAAATAATGAAAGCTGGCAAAGAAACATTAGGCTTTAGGGAAAAATCTGCCCGAAAACCTTGGATCACAGAAGAAGTTTTGGAGCTGATGGATCAGAGGAGAAGGTACAAAAATGCTCAGGATGAAACAGGAAGAGAGCATTACAGGCAATTTAGAAATCAAATAAATAGAAAATGCAAAAGAAAAATGGCTACAAGCAAAGTGTGAAGAAGTAGAAAAGGAAATGGTCGTAGGTAAAGTAGATGTTGCCTACAGAAAGATCAAACAGATTTTGGAGAAATGAAGAAAAGAGGTATGAACATTAAAGCTGCCGATGGGAAACCTCTTTTAAGCTCAGAAGATAGAGCTAACCAATGGAAGGAATACATTGAGAAACTTTATGATTGGGACGACTTGAACAATAGTGTAATGGAAAAGGAAGGCGATGTCGACATTGATGACTTAGGAGATCCTGTTTTGAGGACAGAATTTAATAAAGCTTGAAAGCAAATAAGGCAGTTGGAATTGATGAGATTCCTGCAGAACTTTATAAATCCCTAGGAGAGGAAGGAATCGAAAGATTATTCAAGCTGATATCAAAAAGTTATGAAACAGGAGAAATTCCAACTGATTTGAATAAAAAATATCATCTTCACACTTCCAAAGAAAGCACAAGCTGACAAATGTGAGAATTATCGCACCATTAGTCTAACAACACATGCTTCAAAATTACTGACCAGAATAATTTACAGAAGGATGGAGAGGGTAGTAGAAGAGATAGTAAGTGAAAATCAATTTGGGTTTAGGAAAAATCGCGGTACAAGAGATGCAATTCTGTCTTTAAAATTAATACTTGAAGGGTGGATCAAGAAAAATAAAGATACTTTTATGGCGTTTGTTGATTTAGAAAAAGCTTTTGATAATGTTAGTTGGGACAAGATGTTCAAAATTTTAAAGAAGGCTGGTCTAAAGTATCGAGATAGAAGAATACTTTATAAACTATATAAGAATCAAGTGGCTGTAATAAAAGTAGAGAATCATGAGAGACATGCATCAGTTAATAAGGGTGTGAGACAGAGTTGTAGTCTATCCCCGTTAATATTCACCTTGTATGTAGAAGAAGCAATGAAGAAAGTCAAAGAAAATTTTCCATGTGGCATAAGTTTTCAGGGAGAAAAATCAGTATGCTACGATTTGCTGATGACATTGTCTTGTTAGCAGAGAAGGCTGAGGGTATTGAGAAGTTACTGAATGGCATGAACGAAATACTGAAGGAAGATTTTGGACCGAATATAAATCAAAGCAAGACGAAATTGATGAAATGTAGCAGAAATGATACCAATACTAGTAGCTTAAATATAAAAATAGGATCGGATGCAATAGGAGAAGTAAGTGAATTCTGTTACTTGGGAAGTAAAATTACAACTGATGGCCGAAGCAGGAATAATGTTAAAAGCATAATAGCACTAGCAAAAAGAGCCTTCAGTGAAAAAGAGAAACCTTTTAGTTTCAAATATTGATCTAGGAATTAGAAAGAACTTTTTAAAACTCTTTGTATGGAGCACAGCACTTTACGGTAGCGAAACATGGACTTTAGGAATACCGGAAAGAAAGAAAATTGAAGCATTTGAAATGTGGTGCTACAGAAGAATGCTAAAAATTGAGTGGACAGACAAAGTAATAAATGAACGAGTTTTGGAAATGATGGGTGAGAAAAGAAGTTTATGGAAGAACCTTACATATATTGAGACATGCTGGATTGGTAAATTTGTTAGTGGAGGGAACGGTCGAAGGTAAGAACTGTATCGGAAGACAGAGATTAGAGTATATGAAGCAGATAATTGAGGACGTGGGCTATAAGGGGTATGTAGAAATGAAGAGGCTAGCACAGACAGGAAGCGATGGAGGATTGCATCAAACCAGTCGAAAGACTGACGACAGCAAAAAAAAAAAAAAGATGCAGTTTGGCATGTGTAACTGTGTCTAAGAATAAGTGTAGGTCGTCGATAGGAACTGTGATTATAAAAGTGAATTTCGAACAGTATTTAAATGAACATTGAACGTCAAGTTGTGATAGTGAATGATTTAGCTGGAAGGAGATATGAATTATAATTTTCCTTTTGTATCAAGAACTCTGTAATCTTTCGGATACGAAGTTTCGATTAGCCTTTACTTTTAAATTTGATGGTGGCCGAACCGTTCAAAAGTGTTAACGTGCTTTATTAATAAACTTGTCATGGACGTAATTATTCTTATTAATAAACATAATGACCTTTATTAATTGTTCTTATAATTGCTGCTTAGGACGGCTATGGTTTCATCATCTGGCAACCGGCGACACAACGAACTATATAAAATTAAATTAGGTTGCTTCTAGAACTGTATCTTTGTCAGAACGTATTTTATTTGAGAGTATTAAGATACCGCTAATTATAAAAGAAAGCATAAAAGTGTCTTAAAAAGTGTCGAAAGTCTAATTTAAGTGGGTCAAGTTTACATCGCGATACAGTGAATGTGCATGCTTTACTCCAGTTTCAGTTTACATTGAAAGTGCACGATGAAATTAATTGTGATAATTTGTGCTGTGTGAACTACTAAACTTGATGAAGCAAACGTTGCTGTTAACCCGAAATGTGGTTCGCGATGTATTTCATGTATTTAGATCCGCATAGTTTGATTTTGTAGCGGTTATATTGATGGAAATGTGGGTAGGTTGAAATGCGGCGTTTACCAGAAGGGTACAAACAATTTATTAATTTTTAGTTGTTACTAATTTCATGAGCACTATGTTAGTGACACAATGTGTATCGCGATGTAAACCACTCCCATCTAAGCTTCTGAGTTTTGATGTATAGTAAGAAGCACCTTCACTAATTTTTGAACTAAAAAGGGAGACGTTTCTGCGTTCTGCTATATACAGGGTGTTACAAAAAGGTACGGCCAAACTTTCAGGAAACATTCCTCACACACAAACAAAGAAAATATGTGTCCGGAAACGCTTACTTCCCATGTTAGAACTCATTTTAGTTTGGTTAGTACGTACTGTACTGTACGGACCAATTCCATGGCCCCCACGCTCTCCTGACTTCAACCCTCTTGACTTCCATTTATGGGCGCATTTGAAAGCCCTTGTCTACGCAACCCCGGTACCAAATGTAGAGACTCTTCGTGCTCGTATTGTGGACGGCTGTGATACAATACGCCATTCTCCAGGGCTGCATCAGCGCATCAGGGATTCCATGCGACGGAGGGTGGATGCATGTATCCTCGCTATCGGAGGACATTTTGAACATTTCCTGTAACAAAGTGTTTGAAGTCACGCTGGTACTTTCTATTGCTGTGTGTTTCCATTCCATGTTTAATGTGATTTGAAGAGAAGTAATAAAATGAGCTCTAACATGGAAAGTAAGCGTTTCCGGACACATGTCCACATAACATATTTTCTTTGTTTGTGTGTGAGGAATGTTTCCTGAAAGTTTGGCCGTACCTTTTTGTAACACCCTGTATGTGTGAGTTAAACCATTTACCTTCTGTTCCACGTACACCATAGCATTCCATATTTTCGTTATTAATTCACGACTAATACAGCCAAACATTTTTGCAAGATCAGAAAAAAAACCCTTAAGGGCCAATTTTATTCAGTTGCACCAGTGTGTTATTTAAGACTGGCACATAGCTATCTCTTTGGATGATCATTTTTTTAACCCAAACTATGAGATAAGAAAATTATAGTTTACAATTTCCAAGTTTTGCAATTATTTTTTTTTTTTTTTTTTTTATTTTTTTTTTGAGAATCCCAGACTTAAAGAAATTGGACGGTAGTTATCTACACAAGACAGTCTTCTTTTTTGAATAATCGTTTTACAACTGCATATTTCAGTCTGTTTAGAAATTCACAATTATAAATATAGGTAAGAATGCGCCTTATAAACTCCGAACATCTGTTAAGTAATTTACTCGAAATGTTGTCATAGCTAAAAGAACTTTTAGGTTTTAATTGTTTTGTGAGTTATTTCTAATAGTGTTAATGACTACGATAGTAACCCCACAAACAAATTTGGAAAATCTCCGGATTATTTTTCTATACCTACTTTATCTACAAATGAAGTAAAATTGTTGTTACATATTTCACAAAGTTACCCTCCGTCCCAATGAACAAACCGATTTTTCTTTATTACTATATCTTTTGAGTGATTTACAGATTATTTTGTTGATTATTTTCCATATAGTTTTCATTTTATTGGTAAAATTCTTTTTTCTCTGATAAATACATGTTCTTGGGCTGCCTGATTACATTTTTTATTATTTTAGAAGTTTATGATGAGGTTTTAGTGTATGGTTACCTGATTCCATTTTCGTTTTAATAGAAACTCTAATATCCTTTGTAACTCAGCCATTACCCAGTTCATTATTTGGCATGTTTTATAAAACATCCTTCAAAAAGTGTTAGAAATATATTTAGAAAAGAATCAACTTTTGTACTAACACTCTGTGAAATGTTGAACTCTTACCAGTTTTATCTATTTAGCAAACTATGAAACAGATTGAAGTTACCAGAGGGAGCCTTTTAAATTGGGATACAAACGTAGTAGCCATATTCCAGTTTTATAATACAGCATTCAGAGTGTTATTGTATACAGTAATTACTAATACAGTCAGTGAATCCTGGTCGCCCAACTCAAAGTCGGCTATAGTTGCTCGAGTTATTAGTTGCTCAAATATAATTGCAGTGGACGACCAGACTTAACCATTGAGCCACCAGTTGAGCTAGATCGCGAATAATACGTTCTATAAGAATTTGAATAAACATAGATCTTTAGAGATCACAGAGTTGGATCTTTGTGAATATATTGCAATTGCAGTGTTGCGCTTAAATGTGGTACAGTGAAACGTCAGTCATAACATTACCCACAGCGACAATTTCCTTGAATATTTTAGTGTGAGACGTGATTTTCGGAGAATTATGAAAGCAAAGGAAAGCAGCTTACAGCGTACCGTGACAGACGTGTCGTAAATCGGGGAAGTCGGTTTTGGGAATGAGCGGAAACCTTTTAGCGGTGGCTTCTATCATGTACACTTGAGCATAGAAAATTACTAAACAATACATTTCTTAGAAAATGCGGGGCTTACAGGACGCTAAAATACGCTCCAATACGTGTGGATGTTATTAACAAATAACTAATATATTTGTTTTGTACGGTGACTAAATGTTGACATTATGTTTTTAAGAGAATGAATCGAAGTTGATAGCGGATCGGCGCAATAACTCGATTGGTAGAGGTACTACGGTATTTTAGGAACATCAAGGAAATCGAGCCCAACTGCTACATCGGAGGGAGGCATCATTATTGCGTCTCCAGCGAGTTCACCTCACCAAAGCCGGGAGAAATTTAATTTAATTTAATTTAATCATGTCTCGGATGTCAACAGTGACAGCTACTGTTCTTCACGTGGCAGTTAGTCACCTGAGGGGCTTGGAATCTCAACGGTGACAACCACGAAGGTCATCTTTTAAGGTTTTACAAACGACCACTAGGTAGCACTAGTGGAATGTGACGTTTATATTGTTGTAATAAAATTCGTCCTTCGTTATTATTAAAACGGTGGTAGCTCAGAAATTGGCCGAGTAGTTTGTTTATAATGAACTTTAAAAAAAAAATGATATTTTTACTTGAAGGTATTCGCTGGATGATTTTTTAGGATTTTAGTAAAGGCCTAACCTGACAACATGCCTCGAATCACTTCGTTCAACTTTTGGTAATAAAGCACCATCAGTGGTCGTTAGAGGAGGGAAATGATGGGGAGCAAGGAATGGCAAGGAATTCGAAAATGACATTTTCAAGGAAGCTTCGCTCAGAGTGATTTGGGGAAACCAGGGAAAACACGAATCTGGACAGGGATTCGAACTCGCTTCCTCCCGAATGGAAGGCCAAAACGTTACCGCTCGCTATCAACTGGAAGCGTGAACCCACAAAAGCTTATGCGTCACCTCCCAATTAAACATTCCAACCAAGCTGATAAACCTTTTGGATTTCTTCAAACAAAAGCTGTAAACCCTCAGACAGCAGCAAACTAGTGTGATTCAGGTAATAAAATTAATTCCTATCATTATTTGTTGATTAAAAATAATGTTGTAACCTTGTTTGAAAATTATGTCGTGTGATACTTGTAATGATACTTAGTACTGACCAGCTAAAATTGCGCCTCTTATAATGTAATTTGTTATTTATTTGTTTTTCTGTCTTTTAACTGTTTTTAGGTATCATGTGCCAACGAGAAAGCGTTATTAGCTATTTACTGAGGAACTCCGCATACAGTTAACAGAAAATTTTACTTTGCAAGTAGCCCTGCATATGATTGAAATTATGTTGATACACAGAAGGCAATCAATCTTAAAAACATTCCACTTTCCGATAATACTACTTAACGCAGAGTTAACGGTTTGGCCGGTGACATTCGAGAACAATTGTCGGAAAATTGAAGAAGAATCCAGATTTAGCTTAGATGATTCTACTGAGGCATAACTTGTGGTACTTTTGTGCTTTGAAGCAGACGAAAACATCATAGAAAATATAAAAGCGGGCTCTTTGCAAAATTAAAATCAGTATTGCCACTTGTTTCATGTAGGCCTACACACTGTTTTCTTCATCGACTAGCTCTGGGAGGCAAGATTTTACCTTCTGATTTAAATGATGTGCTTAAAGAGGTGATCAGACTTGCGAACTCTATTAAAATCGACTGTTTAGAAACATTTGTAAAGACATGGGTCCGCTCCTTCAAAATCTTCGCTATACAAAAGAACGGTATTAACACGAGATCTAGAACTAAAATGATAATGTTCTTACAAGATGCTAAATCTGAATATGCAAATTATTTTTGTGATCCTGCTTAGCAATTAGAACTAGTATTTCACGCTGATCTTTTTGACCGCCTTAATATTTAAAAAAAAGAGCTTCCAAGGGAGAGAATGAAACATTCTAACAACCAAGGACTAAATAAAAAGATTCCTCGGAAAACTTCGTTTGTGATTAGTGTCTTTACAGGAAAGGGTATCTGAGTTTTTCCATTGCGTTCAGAAGATTATCGAAGAGATTGGAACGTACTAATCGTTGGTAGAAAGTTTTCAAATTCCTGGCATGATACAGAAGTTGCATAATTTGGATGAGACAATACTAAGAGACTTTCAGGAAATGGACTCTGCAGCTGATAATGGGCATAAACGAACACTAAATACTTTTTTGGATATGTCAGTATAACGAGCTGATCTGACCATGATGATGAACGGAAATCTTATAGATTTAGCTGCTGATGGCATGCTTGAAATGGGATTTAATTTGCAAACGAGTCACATCGTCTGGATGAAGAAAAAAGAAAAATAACTAGTGCTGGCAAGGGAAGATTTAAAATTATCAGTGTCATTCACCACTTCATACTTATGTGATCTACCATTCTTTTTAATTGTAAAAATAAAAACAAGAGAAATAGGCTCCGATTGGAAAATTAATTGGCAATTTGCGCCTCAAAAATGCAACACGATTCGACAACTTATTAAAAATAAAACTAACAGCTCTTGTTTTTTATATTTAACCCCCGAGCAAGACTTTGCGACTCCCAGGAAGTCGTGACCCACAGGTTGAAAAACACTGCTTTAGAGGATCGAAGAACTGTTAATGCTGAATGGTATACATCAATTTGTTTGCCAGAAGTCATTGGTGAAGTAGAAAAAACAACGCGAAACTGACGCATCGTTCTTCATCATCTCACATGGCACGTCAAACAATTGATTACACGACGGAGAAAAAACATCGAATTAATGCCTCATTGCCCGTGTTCACCTGATTTATCTGCTAAAGCTTTCTTTTTGTTTCCAAACAAAAAAAAATACGTGGACAGAGATTTTCATCACCTCAAGAAGCTGTTGAATCCTTCCAAAACAATTTTTTGGCTTACCAAAATAAGAGTGGAATAAATTTTTAAGAATTTGCTCCAACACATTGCAAGAGGCCTCTCACCCTTCTTACAGATGGCCCTTTATCTGTACCGAGCGTATAAGCAGGTTGCTCCCTCCACTTCTCTCTCTCTCAGTTCAGACTTAATTACTTTTTACTCTTTTTCATCACTGTTCTCTTTATCGAATTCCAATGATAAGTACTATTATTGTTACAAATAATAATACGAGTATGAATACCCACTAAGTTCCATTTATTGCGTAACTTGTCGCAGAACAAATCAAAAACACAAATCTTCATAAAGTTCTTTTGTTACTATGAATTTATATGCACAATCTTTCAACAACAAAAAAACTCTCATACTATCAGATAATACAAGTATAGGCTTGTGCCTCAGCACCATACAAGCCAATGCCATGCTTCACGTGTACCGACATGTATAACATTCATATTTCTTTGGTTCCGACCGACTCTGTCGATAATTTCCTGCATACTATACAATAGACTGTACGTGTAGCTATGTTGAGACTGCACTTTGCGGTAGCTAGCTAGCAAGCCTTTCCCACTCTGCAACAACAATTAATTCCCAGTTCCAGAACAATGCTTCACGATTACTACTTGAATCTTTAATAAAAGAAAACAAAAAATTTATAATTAAATTTAAAACAAAACATTTGCAATTTGAAATATTATAGATCGGGGTGGTCTAGTTATGTGGCATATATGTCACTGCATGCAAAAGTGTATACATTTTAAAGGTAATTATTTGAGAAACAATAAAACTATTTTACTCGCTACCAAATACACAAAGGCTTAACGTGGTCCTAGTTGGTCTCAACGAATAAATATAAAACTATTTGTACCAAAATTTTTTGGTTTTCTTTGTTTTTGTAAAAACTTAAAAGGTATTCCTCGACTACTATTGGTCGTCACTTGGCGAACACTAAATCTCCATTCGTCAACTCATTAGCAGCCGGGAGAGGATGCATTCTCCTTGAGCCGTGGGGTGACCGGTATAGGTTCCTCAGTCTCGGGGACGCAACCAGGGGTGCAGGTAGTTCGCCGTAAGTGTGGACGATACTTAAGTTCTACAGCGTCGCAAGCACTAAGTCTCCATTACCGCCTTGGACGCGTGGGCACTTTTCTTTTGACCAAACGGGGTGTGGTACGAAAAACTTTTGTAACCTTTAATTTCAGGAAATTGCTTGACCTGTGCCTAGACATCTCGCGCCAGATTCCTCCATGCAGGAAATCCTCAAGGTCTGAACTAAACAGTCCCGGCCTTGAGATATTCCAGAACGTGTGTGCCTTTTTCCTAGAGCCACCGGCGCGCTCCGGTGGCCTGCGCAGGCCACAAAATCTTCACCGAATTTACCTTTTTTCCTCAAGTGAAAAACCAAGCGCGTGTGCCTGGCTTTCAGTCTGCCTTGAGGTTTTCCTGTGAGCTCCCTGTGTGTAGCGGTTATATTTCTCAGTTTTATTTGTGCATTTTTTATTTCGTGGTGCCCCTTGTACAGGTAGAACTAGTTAAAATATATGAAAATGAGCCTTGTCTATGGCTAGTAAATAGCAATAAATAGCAGGAGAAGCTTCCTATGCCAGGCTGACAGGATTATTAAAAGAGAGTGAACCTAATACCAAAGTAAATTCTGAAAAAAAAATCAACAACTATGAAATGTGCCTACAGAAAGAAGAATAAAAATAATAATAATAATAAGTATCCCATGACATCACTGGTATTTACATATTCCTTATCCAAGCCAAAATTTTGGTACTTCACTTTGTTAAGGTACGTGACCTTTTTGACCAACTTCAAAAAAGAAGAAGGTTCTCAATTCTTCTGATTTTTTATTTTTTTATTTATGTATGTTCAGCGATATCATCGCCAATTTTAATCTAATTTCAATGAAATTTTGTTAGTGGGTAATGCGTGCATTCAAAGTGCTCCCATATAAATTTAATTGAGAAACCACCCCTTCTCCCCCTTTACACCCCTTAATTTTTATACAAAACCACATTTTTTATCCGGTTTCAAAGCAAATTCGCACACTGTTACTTTAAAACAAAAAGAAAAATACAGTTGACTTTTGATTTGCAGAAATTAATCGCTCTCATCCTTTACACCCCCTTAATTTTTGTCAATGTTTTTTATACAAAGCTACAGTCGGCACTGATCTCAATGAAAGTTCGCATGTACATATATTTTTTCACGGATAAGGTTTCTAACCAAAACAGTAAAAAAACCACCCCCTCTTCTCCTTTACATCCCTTAATTTTTATACAGAACCACATTTTTTATCCTATTTCGATAGAACTTTGCACATGTAAACTTCAAAATAAATAAAAAAAGATACTGTCAACATTTGGTCTCTCAAAGCTCAACCCCTCTTCCTTTTTCTACCCCCTTAATTTTTGTCAATGTTCTTTATACAAAGATAGAGCCAACACCGATTGACTGATCACCACGAAAGTTGGCACTTATATGTATTTTTTTCACGGATAAGGTTTCTGACAAAAAATACAAAAATCATCCACTCTCCCCTAATACATCCCTTAATTTTTTCTGGTTTCAATGGAACTTTGCACGCTTTTACTTTAAAACAAAGAAAAAAATACTGTCAATTTTTTGTTTGCGAAAACTGTACTCCTCTCCCCTTTTCCACACCTTTAATTTTTGTCAATGTTGTGTGAGTGGAGACTTTCTCGGCGTATCGATGCAACAAAATCTTCTCGGGTGTCCCGCCGGATGGTAGTGTAGAAAAACGACGTTTCGACAGCTGACTCTGCTGTTTTCATCAGGTATCTGGCAGTTGTTCTCAGCTCGACCAACCAGAGCGAGCGGGCCTTCCAGCTGAAGGTATAAAGGAGGTTCGATGGGCGGCCAAGCCAGTCGAGGAAGAGACAGTCAGCTGAGAACAACTACAAGATACCTGATTAAGTCAGCAGAGTCAGCTGTCGAAACGTCGTGTTTTTACGCCACCATCCCGCGGGACACCCGAGAAGATTTTGTTTTGTCAATGTTCTTTTCAAAAAGCTACACTCGACATCGTTTGGCCGATCTCCATGTAAGTTGGCACATATATGTATTTTTTCATAGAGAAGTTTTCTGGCCAAAAAATAAAAAACTACCCTCTCAACTATTTTACATCCCTTAATTTTCATACAGAGCAACAGCTTTTACCCGATTAGGGTGGAACCTTGCACTTTTAAAATAAATAGAAAAATTCTTTCAACATTTGTAAAAAAAAAAAAAAAAAAAAAAAAAAAAAAAAAAAAAAAAAAAACAACTCTTATCCTTTCCACCATCTTAAATTTTGTCAATGTTGTTTATAAGAAGCTACAGCAGAAACCGTTTTATCAATCACTATAAAAGTTGGTACATATACGTATTTTTTCATGGAGAAGATTTCTGATAAAAAAAATATAATAAATCAACCCCTCTCCCCCTTTATATCACGTAATTTTTGAATAAACAAACATTTTAATCTGATTTCGCTGGAAGTTTGCATGCATATACTTTAAAACAAAGAGAAAAATAAAAATAATGTGCACATTAGTTTTATAAAAACTCAATTGCTGTCCCCTTTTCAACCCCCTTTATTACCGTCAATGTTCTTTATACAAAGCTACAGTTTCTACCCAATTTTGAAGGAAGTATGTATTTGTATACTTCAAAACAAACCGAAAAATACTGTGTATATTTGGTTTAGAGAAGCCAAACTCCTCTCTCCCCTTTCTATCCCCTTAATTTTTTTAAATGTTCTTTATACATTGCTACAGTTTCTATCCGATTCTGAAGAATCTTTGCACACGTATACTTTAAAACGTATAGAACAATTCTGTTTAAACTTGGTTTGTAGAAACCCAACCCCTTTTCCCTTCTACCCCAACCCCACTTAATTTACAATGTTCTTTAAAGATACCCACAGTTTTTATTAGATTTAGATGAAACACTGCAGGTGTAAACTTAAAAACAAAGAGAAACATAGTGTCTACATTCTGTTTACAAAATCCAACTGTTCACTCCCTGACCCAATTTAATTTTTGCATATATTCTTTACACAAATCAACAGCGTTTATCTGGTTTCGATGGAACTTTGCGCACGAACACTTTAAAACAAAGAGAAACATACTGTCCGCACTAGTATTACAAAATCCAAACTACTCTTCGCCTCTACATCCCTTAATTGTATTTTATATATACCTACAGTTTTAATCTGATATCAATGGAAATTTGCACACATATACTTTAAATGAAAACAGAAAAGCTCCCTCTTCCCCTTTGCCCCCATCCCTTTTAATTTATAATGTTCTTTATAGGAATCCAAAGTTTCAAATCCATTCAAAATCAGTTCAGCTATTTTTAAGTTATGGCAGAATATTCATAAAATGTCTCAACATGTACCTCAGATTTTAACTTGGACCACAAGCTTTCTCATTGTGAAACCAATTAAAAACCTATATTTTCTGCGTGATGCTGGAACAAACAGAGAGGTTCCAGAGACAGATTTGTGTATGTGATTTGTATTAATGCCAAGATGTTAAATGTTTCGATTATCGAGCAGCAGCTTTAACAAATGTTCTGATTAGGTTGAAACACAGCCTGGACCGAAACTGACATTCCTCAACACAGCATCCAATTCACCATATTCTGGAAATTGTTGGGGCATATCAAGCCAGATTTTTTTGAAAGCAAGCGCCTTAGCCACTGAGCTGCCAGGAAGTTCGCAAAATGAGAACTTCTGCGGCATATTTAAAATACAAAACAAGCTATAACTCCACTAAAAATTTAATAATAAAATAATTGTTTAGAAATCACAAAAACCGTCTTCAAAGAAGCACATTAAAAGTTTTAAAATAACTTTATATCTTGCTTAGAAGAAAATCAATCTAAAGGGACAGTATTTTACGTTACAGTTATTCACATTTTTACATTAATCAGTTTTTTTGGAGTCGGTGCCAGCCAAAGCAAGAAAAACAATAAGGAATAATAATATTACATAAAATCATGTTACTACTTACAGAAACATGTTTCAAGAAAAATGAAACATAAAGATGATACGCAGATATTATACTAACTGTAAAGCGTTTACCACATGATGTAGCCTACCAACTACACTATAGCGCCAGAGATATGCCCCGACGACCAACGAGGTAGAGCCAAAGATTAAAATACTGTCTAATTTGTTCCCCTAAACTCTCTCCCGTAATAACAATATCTGCCTCACTAAATGCTGTAAAATATTCCGATTTTTGTTCGTAGTCCCCGTGTCGCCTCGAATAGCAAATATTAAAGTTCAGTATTTCGTTAATTGATTAATGTAAAAAAATTTCAATAACAGTAATGTAAAATACTGTCCATTTAGATTTATTTTCTTCTAAACAAGATTTAAAGTTATTTTAAAATTTTAGTGTGCTTTTTTAAGGCGGTTTTTATGTTTTTTAAACAATTATTTATCGTAAATCTTTATCTACGCTAACAATGTAAATTTCGTGTGTCTTCTTGTTTGTGCACGCAGAATGTGAAAACTTCTGACCCAATCGGCATGGAGTTTTCATCAGAACATAGGGTTTAACTTGAATCAGCATGTATTTAACATTTACTTTTAATTTTACCACTCTTTCATCCACGTATCTACGACTTTCTTGACCACTATCAATTTTGAATAGATTTTTTTGAAGAACATAGATTGCTTAAGTTATCCCTCTTCTGTTGTAAACGGTCTGGTGGCTTATTGGTTAAGGCATCTGACTGGAACTTGAAAGGTCCACGGTTCGAATACATGTCTCCGCGGGGATTTTCATAGGCCACTAACCCGACCTTCACCTCTATCACAGATTGATGTGTAATATGAAGTATGCCAAAACGCTTCCTTAGCTCGGATTCCCCGTTAAACTGTAGGTGCCCTGTGCCCGGTAGTAGTGCCGGTTTAGGTTACGGCATCTACGACAAGGGCGGAAAGCGCAGCCAGTAGTAACACTGTCACAAAGTCATTACGACCACATGGAATTATTACTATGGTTGTCATGGTTTTTTGATGCGAAACTGCAATAATATGTTTCCATATAAACCGTTATCCTAGGATAATTCATATGTAGTTCAAAACCCCAAGCTACGACAGTGAATCACAGCAGTTATTGTAAACTACTATTACTATTACTCCTCGATTCACTTAAAGTGTGTGCCGGAGGGTGCATTACACCTATCCGGAAAGGTAATGGTTTTGAAGGAATATATGGGATATGACAGGAGGCGTCCACGGGTTATTGTGAGGAACCATCCCTTCATTCGCCCAGAGTGATGTGAGAATACCATGGAAAACCCAGATCAGGATGGCCGGAGTACTTTATCGATAGCTACTCCTGTCGGATTTTATGTTTACTCACCCGGTAAATCCTTTCTATTCCACTCCCTAATCACTCGTGGAAAAAATTAGTACAGAAATGAATTGGTTCTGACCCTAATTTCTATTATCTTATTTTCGCGGTCATTCCGAGATATGAATGTTGCTGGTAGCAATATATGTTTACTGTCATTCCGAAATACGTCAGGCGAGAATTTTCAAATCAAATTAGCTTCTGTCGAGAGCAACGCCTTCGATGTTCCAGGTCTTCACAACCTAACTCCTTCAACATCGCATTTACCTTTTTTTTTTTTTTTAAAAAAATTGCTTTACGTCTCTCAACAGCGAGGTCTTTAGAGACGGGAATGGATGGGGGCAAGGAATGGGAAGGAATTCGGCCATGGCCTTTATAAGGAAGCATCCCGGCATTTGCCTGGAGTGATTTGGGAAACCATGGAAAACCCAAATCTGGATGCCCGGACGGGGATTCGAACCGCCGTCCTCCCGAATGCGAGGCAAGAACGCTAGCCGTTACACCATTACGCTCGGTCGCACTTACGCTTTCCCTCCAACTATATATACCTGTCACGAATCTGTGGCTCTTCTTTGGATCTTCTCTAATGCCTCCAGTTACCTCTTTTGATGGGGACCCTATACAGAACAACAATATTTTAAGTGAGCACGCGCTAGTGACTTGTATGCAATCGATTTAACTTACGGATTGCATTGTTTTAAATTACGACCTAGAAATCGAAGCATACGATTTGCTCTCCCAATTACATTCTCGATATGTCCAATCCATGACAAATTATTACGAATAGTAACCTTTAGGTATTTAGCGAAATCTACCGTTCTAAGGACAGTACCATTAATTGTATTTTCAGAGCTAAATAGTATCACATTTTTACTTACACGCATGACTTGGCACTTTATAGCGTTTAACTCCAACTGCCAATCTTTACACCAAGCAATTATTTTCATAATATCGTCTTGTAACAAAACGCAGTCGTCCTGTGTTGTGATTTCACGATAAATAATAGTATCATCGGCATATAATCTTTTCATCCCCCTTACTATGTCGCACAAATCATTAATGTATATGAGAAACAACAGAGCCCCTATCACGCTTCCCTGAGGAAACCCAGACCTCACTTCAGTAAGTGATGAACGCTCACCGTCGAGAACAACACACTGTGTTCTGCCCTTCAGAAAGTCTGCAACCCAGTCGCATATTTGTCTAGATATGCCGTAACCGCGAAGTTTCCTAAGTAACCTAGTGTGAGGCAGAGTGTCGAAAGCTTTCTTAAAGTCTAATAGAACTAAATCAACCTGGGATTGCTCATCTATAATACGGCTCAAGTCGTGAATTAAAAGAGCAAGTTGTGTTTCGCAGCATCGGCCTTTTCTGAATCTATGTTGATTTGGGTTTAAAAGCTCACCTTCATCCAAAAACATTTGAATAGATGATGTGTTCTAAAATCCTGCAAAACATTGAGGTTAACGAGATTGCCCTATAATTCTGAGGATCATTAACATTCCCATTTTTAAACATTGGAGTTACGATGGCGGTCTTCCATTCCGTTGGTATTTTTCCTTGATCCAAGGAGGCGGAATATAATTTTATAAAATACGGCGCAATTTCCTTTCCGTACCTAGAGCAGAATCTTGTAGGAATACCGTGTGGTCCGGGAGCCTTGTTGGGATTTACATTCATAAGAAGTTTAGTTACTCCCTCGACATCGAGAACGAGATCATTCATAATTTTGTTGGTACGATTCTTAAATATCGGAATCTCCTCCGAGTTTTCTGTCGTGAAAGCTTTTTTAAATACATTATTCAAAATTTCTGCTTTCTCTACGCTAGTTTCTGATAATTCCCCATTTTTCTTAATCAACGACGGTATGACCTTACGAGAGTCTCTTATTAATTTGACATATGACCAGATCTTTTTTGGTTTAGTAATCAGATCTTAGGATATATTTCTGACTTGGAATTCTTTAAACGAATCACGCATTGCCTTACGCACTTCCGCTCGCAACTTGACTAATTTAGCGCGATTAGACGATTCCCCCGATTTATTTACCATGGCATGTAAACGCCTTTGCCTCCTGAGCAAACGTTTCACTTGCCTACTGAACCACGGGAAGTTCTTACCAACCTTAATAAACTATGTCGCACAAATCATTAATGTATATGAGAAACAACAGAGCCCCTATCACGCTTCCCTGAGGAAACCCAGACCTCACTTCAGTAAGTGATGAACGCTCACCGTCGAGAACAACACACTGTGTTCTGCCCTTCAGAAAGTCTGCAAAATTAAAATTATACCAAAAGTTGCTCAACATTTGTATTTAGCGTGTACGTTTCAAAATTTTTCGACAAATGATCGACCATAGACGCATTATTTGCTTTATCGAAACAAATTCAGCCTAGATTTTAAAGATACCACAACCGCCTTGAGATCACTTATACCGTCTTCTATACAAACTGTATCTACAATATCTGGATTGTTTATAAGAAAAAGATCCAAAATGGACGAGGGATCTTTGACGCTCCGCGTTGGCTCTTCGACCATCTGTTCAAGAGAATTTTCCACGAATGAATCTAGGAACGTTTCGGTTATTAACCTATCTCTTCCGCATGACTTGAACGTAAATGTGTCCCAGTTAACTGAGGGTATATTAAAATTGACTCCCATGATCAATGTATGTCCCTGAAGTTTTTGAGAAATACTATTAAGTGACTGTCTAAAATACTCCGCGTTATCTAATCCAGAATCCGGGGATCGGTAAAACGGTCATATTATGAACTTTAAACTTCTGCCAATTTTTACCTTCACCCATATTATCTCGCAAAAATTTTCTGTTTGTTTTACTATGGAGCAATTGACGGTTTTATTAACGGGCACGAACACTTCTCAGCCCATTGAGGTAGTTCTGTCTTTCCAAAAAACATTGAACTGAGGAGCAAATACTTCGCTAGATTCTACCTCTGGCGTCAACCATCCCCTCTCGGTTTCTAGTATTATATCGACATCGTTAGTCGCAACTGCAGCGTGTAAATCGGCTAATTTCCCTCTAATACTCCGACCATTAAGGATCATTATCCTTAGCGACTTAATATCGGTATCTGTAGAGTCTAAATTCGCATTTTTACTATTTGCATTCCGAAAGGAAACGGGTGACGTATTTGGAGCTGTAAATTTCGATTTATTCGCGCCGTCCCTTCCGGAACCAAGATCTAGGTTATCGACGCGTCTTCTTCGTTGAACCGAGGGATCCTCGGGCCTCACCATGTTCCTAACATGGAGCATCGATATGACATGTAAACATGGAACATAGGATTGTTTGAATTTGTTATGGATTGCCTTCAGAATGCCTTCAAGGGAAAGTGCACATCGTTCCCAGAGAGATTTCAGTACTTTTAATCGTTGTTGAGCGTTGTTCAAGGTTTATTGGGTCACTATATAATAAGATTAGAGTAAGCCCGGGACTTTTTTTTCCGTATAGTAACGGGTCAAAAATAATTCCCGTTTTTTGAGTCAAAGGTTACCTACAGATTGACCTAATACGGTCAAATAAATCTCTTGAGCTTGAAGAAATTAAAATATTAATAGACGTGTAAACATGGATAGAGACGATCGCGCTATCCTATAATTGTTTCAAAGGGGGCGTCCATTAATTACGTTAGTGTTTTTTTTTCCGGAAATCCGGACCCTCTCCGCCCCCTCCCGTGGTGAGACTTGGTGAGATCTGGTCGCCCGCCGCCCCCCCCCCCCCCCCGCTTTATGGTGAGGTGAGATCTTGAGGAACTCCCCCACTCACCCGTTGCCGACGGACGTCCTCGAGGTTCTCGAGACCCATTTTTTTATTTAGCTCTCCAGATTTCAAGTGCGGTTATACTCTCTCGCCCCTGATGTTGGGATTGGCGTTCTTTATAGACCTTTTTTTTAGCACTACTGTTCTTTAAGGAATTAGAAAGATGACGTGAGTTTCCTGTCGACCCCCTCCCCCTCGGTGAGATTTCGCCGGAGACCCCACCTTTCTCCCTATTTCATCTCACGTAATTAATGTACGCCCCCAAAGGGCGTGGTTGGTAAACTCGAACTGGTTGAAATACAAACTTCACGTGTATTAATTGATCCTAAAGGTTCACTCTGGAAAATTTGAAGAACTTCTATTTAGTTTAAATGGAGTGTGAGCATCCATCGCAGCAACAACTGTTCTTGATTGAGGCTAGCCAAAAATTCACAATGCAATCTTTGTTCATCGTAATGTGTCCGTAGCGGCCAGAGAACTTACTATAGATTATTAAATAGTTACCCAACTTCGAGGCAATGAATTGCGAAAATACTCTTTAGATAATTTATTTGTCTGATGTATAACCTAATAACAAACAAACGAACAAGGACCATTAACGAAAGTGGCCAGTAAATATGTAAAAAACAAAACAAAAAAATAATAATAATAATAAAAAAAATAAACGTAATGTATAAACTTTGCTAAAGCAGCAAGCGGAAGTTTTAATTAATTTGAAATTTAGTTTAGACCGGATTTACAATTGGCATTCGCTGTTACAGCAGAGAACAAGAAATTTTTTTTAAAAATGTCTTTATATTTCTTTCATTAGCAAAATGTTACTACGAGGTAGTTGTTTTTTCAGCTGTAAAGTGATTCCAAATTTTTTAAGAATGAAATGATATAAAAATCAAACTATAATTCCACACTCTGGTGGCAGTCTCCCTACACATTCATTTTCTCCCTTTCCTGCAACCACCTACATTTGCCCTCTACAAATTTCAACATTAAATTCTTTCGATGTTTTTTTAAACTATTCATCATTTCTCTTGGTAACTTATTCCAATCCCTGACCCCCTTACATAAAAAAGAGAATCTTCCTACACCCTTATACCTGAAATCGAGTGCCATCTTGTGGTCATGGTCATCTTTTCCCTTACATGCATTACTTTTAATTTTTACACCAATATCGTTCCATGCCTCATCACCAATATACGCTTTGTTCACTCCCATGATCCTCTTCACCCTCCTCCTGTCATTCAATGAATTCCATTCCAGGTGTTTTATCATATCTGTTATCATTTCCAGAAACAAATCAGCAGTCCTTTTTTACACCCACTGCAACTCCTGTATTTGAAATGTGAATCCCATACTACACTACTAGATTCAAGTAATAGTCTGACCAAAGTTTTGCAACTCAATTCCTTTACTTCTCTCGTACATCTTCTCATCACTCTCTCCAACAAGTGCGGAATTTTGAAACCTTTTCCTACCACCTTTCCAATGTGTCCCGCCCAGTTAAGCTTGTCATCAAATATAATGCCAAGATATTTACATTTCAAGTCTTCAACAAGCAATTCTTTCCCTACCTTATATTCATAATTAATCTTTTGTTTTTTATTTGTGTCTCTAATCAGCTGATTCTTCTTTGCATTTATCTTCATCCCATGTTTACCAACCCAAATAGATATCCTGTCCAGATCACCCTGCAGCTGCCCTCTACCGTTTTGATGCTTTTATATAGCATTATGTCATCTGCAAACAATCTAATTTCTGATGAAAATAATTATTCATTAGAATAATAAGTAGCAATGGTCCCAATACGCTACCCTGTGGCACTCCCTTTTATACTTCCACTTCTTTTGATTCTGCATTTCCTACCTTGAATTTTTGTTTTCTATCTTCTAAAAATTCTTCTACCCAGCAAATGACTTTCTCATTCACTCCAATAAGTTTACCTTATTTACTACCATTTTATGGCTCACTAAGTCAAAAGTCTTTGAAAGATTTAGTGCTACACTATCAATTTGGCCTCCCTTGTCCATTTCATCTGAAATATCTTGCATATATCCCACCAATTGAAATTCGCATGAATATCTTTGCCTAAAGCCATGTTGCCTATTTCAAAACCACTTACGCTCCTCAAATATATTTCTGATGTGGTTGCATATCAATCTCTCTATTGATTTACCTACCACTGAAGTCAAACTGATTGTCCTATTATTTTCGACTATATTTCTCACCTCTCCTTTATGTACCGGCACTACTACCGCACTTTTCTAGTCCTGTGGTATCCAGATTCAATTTAATTAAAGTATTCTGGCAGTTAATTTCATAGCGGTTGCTTAGTTATTAAACTGTGCGCATAACCTCTAATTTCTAAAATATTTTTGGTCGGTGTTAATTTGCGAGCGAAGGCTGACACATCGCCGTTCTGCAGCCAGTAACTATCGAGGTGAGTGACAGAGTGAATTATATAGTAGAAGACGTGTGTTAAACATGGATGCTCCGACGAGGGAGAAAAGTGAAGTGTAACCGTGAATCAATCACGGGCTAAATTGCTTCCCGCATAATTCTGAAAGAACACTGGTATGGGAAAATTTAAACCTTCTGAGCGCAACTCCTTGCACCATGGCTTCGTCTGATACGTTTTTTTTTTTTTTTTTTTTTTTTTTTTTTGCGCAAGTTTTAACGCTGCTTGTCGTGATTAACAAACTAACAACCGCCAATACATGAAATCATCAGATGTTATCTTGACGCCAAATTAAGGACTGAGAAAACCTTGATGATTTCATGTCCCATGTATGTGCAGGACGTGGATGAAAACCTTGAGGTTTGGCCAGCAGTCTTTTTCCTTGAGGCCCGGCCTGCACATGTATGTCTATCTTTATAATTGAAAGTTTTATCTGACATTACATACTTAGTTTGTTTCCTCTGAGATGTCATTGTTAATACCTAAAAGTAGGCATTTACCTTACTGATGTTGTGTTGGGTGGAGGGGGCGTCAAGAATTCGTCACCTGATGCACGCCAGCTAATTACCTACATAGAGTTGGTAAAATGTAATATGTCCACGACAAATAGACCCGGAAAGCTTCCAATACAAATGACTTTCAAATCATTCTCAGGTTATCTATTCATATTCAAAGCTCATGACCTGTTAAATTGCAATTTTAATTTAAAAAAATTCGTTTCGATATAATAAAGATCCCTGTGATATAGTCCAATAATTCATGCTTTCACATATTTCTTTATTCACTAGCTGAGCAGGTCACGCGTTGCTGTGACTCAGTAGTTATAGTACCTACGTTGGATCTATGTTATTCTAAACTTCCTAATGTAGTCAAAATAATATTCACTAATAAATACAAAAACATGTTAGTCGATTTGAAAATTCAAAAGTAATTGGTAAAGAGGACAAACGAACATAGAAATTTTTAATTTACATTTTATTACAAATTACTTAATTGAAAATATATAAAAATTGATATTTATAAAAAATAATTTATTTATTGAAAATTCGGTTTTATAAATGAGGTAGATGAAGTTGATTTTTAAACATTTTTAACAATTATTTTAATTATTTTAAATTATTACAATTTATAATAATTGGTGCACAATATTTTTGGTTAGCCTGTCTTTTGCTAATACAAATAGATTTGATGGTTCCCTACACGTGAGCAGGTATAGCTACCCATGGGAGAAAGTCGAAGACACAAACGGACATTGTTTGGCCTTGAGACTTACACATACCGAAAGCCAAACGAATCGGAAATTGAAGCCTTTTAAATGGTATTGGAGATTCTGACGGTATCACAGGAATACGTGGCAACAGGACGATTTCTCCTTTAAGCTTTCTAGTCAAAATAGTTGCTTCAAGAACACATCCAGTGATCCTTTTGATGACCAAACGTGTACCGTTGCATGATCTAGGCGGATTCAAATTACGAAGAAGAATAATCGGTGAACCAATCTTTAACCGAAGATTGTGTGGTGGCATTCCTGGTATACCCAAAGAATTTAAAAACTCAGTTGGAAAATTTACGGTTTCATTTTCATCTGTAACAGTGTCTATTGATTTAAAAGAAATCAGATCACCTGGCAACAGTTAATTTTGTCGACGTCAACATTTTTTGATGCCAAAATAGCACGATTACTGAGCCAATTATGATCTAAGTATTATTTGACATATCGGAACACACTCTCCCCGTCACACATTGAAGTACGAAATAATATCAGTGAACAGTATGGAAAGAAAAAAATTTTCGAAAGCAGATTTCGAATATGGCAGGAAGAAAACACAGTGCAATAAGGAAGGAGTACTGGAGAGCTGACCATAACGAAAAGAAAAAAAATGAGAATCAAGTAAAAAATACTTACACATTTTGAATTTATGGTAACGTTTTCTTCAATGTTATATTCATGTGTGTAATTACTTTGTCGTTACATATAATAACACACAAACGATGCACAACAATATAGTATAATAACACAATACACATCACAATTAAAATTCAAAAAACTCACATATGGCGTCGAACAGACTGTAGAATAAATAAATCGAAACACAATGCCATCTACGGGATGGTTCGATAAATTAACATACCGCCATCTGTTGGATACTTATTATGACTTGGAATAGACTGTAGTATAAATAAATCGAAACACACTGGATGGTTACCCACCCTGTGACGATAAATTAACACACCACCTCCTGTTAGAAACTTATGGAATTTACAAACCATTTTCCTATTACAAACGTTTAATTCGCAATAATAAATATTGAGGTCAATAATCTAGATAAAAACTATCCTATATTTTAAGTTGGCCTAAATTACACATATTAAGCCAAATATCATCAAAATCAGTTAAGCAGTTTCGGAGTTCATCCCGGACGAACATCGTGACACGAGATTTTTATATATATAAAATAGTCATTCTTACGTGTAAGATCAGTCAAACAGACAACCAAACGCACTAATATTAGTAATTATGAATATGGCAAAGGATTACGTTCGCCATTTTTTCTGATGCATTTCAGCCTTTATGTATTGTCGATATCATTAGAGGTGATAAAGGACGATGGAAAAGTAACGGAAAGGCGGTGGTTTTTTTAAAGAAACAATTTCTGCATTCGCTTGGAGTGTTTTTGGAAAAGCATGGAAAACCGATATCTGGATGGCTGCACGGGATTTGAACTCACATCTTCCCGAATGCCAGGCCTGAGAGTATTATTAACTGTGTGTTGGATTCTCGTTCGGTATTATCAACCGAACCAAACATAGTAGTTCAAGCGTATCCTAAAGGCCGTAATTAAAATACTCATTTGACTTTCATTGCCATCTTCGAAAATAGGACGAAGCGTGTGGATGAGCGGTAAGGGACGCGGGTTCGAATCCCCGTCAGGGCAACCAAATTTAGGTTTTCCATTGTTTCCCCAAATCACTCCAGGCGAGTGCCGGGATGCTTACTTCAACAGGCAGAAGCCGAATTCCTTCCCGTTACTTGTCTCCTGTCGTCTAATGACCCCGACTTCGTCGGCGTAAAGCCATTAGGGGGAAAAAAATCTTGTATACGAATAGTTCTCGATGGCAAATATTTGTCACCAACCCAAGTAAGATCCGGGGTCCCCACGGAAGCGTGATAGAACCTGAACCTTAGCTGATTCTGTTATACATAAATCAATTATTTGTGTGACGTAATGGAGGAGAAGATAAGACTGCGGTGATGCTATTATTTATCGTGAAATGAAAACCCAGACCAAATGCGCCAGGGCCAGCACCGATTTTTTAATACTTTTTTTCCTTCGAGCAATTAGAAATAGATTTATCGTGCGAAAAAACTTAGAATTCGGCAGGAGTATGTCTCGAGAAATAATTTCGCCCATTCTGATCTGGGTTTTCCGTGGTTTTTACTATTACTATTATTATTACTACGCGAATCACTAAAAGTGTATGGCGGAGGGTGAATTGCACCTATCCGAAAGGGTAATAGTTTGGAAGGGATATATGAGATATGGCAGGAGGCGCCCACGGGTTATTGTGAGGAACCATCCCTTCATTCGCCCAGAGTGATGTGAGAATACCATGGAAAACCTAGATCAGGATGGCAGGAGCGGTTTATCGAGAACTACTCCTGTAGGATTTTAAGTTTACTCACCCGGTAAACCCTTTCTATTCCATTCCCTAATCGCTCGTGGAAAAAATGAGTACAGAAATGAATCGATTCTAGCCCTGATTTCTCTTATCTTATTTTCTCGGTCATTCCTAGATATGAATGTCGCTGGTAGTAATATTTGTTTGCCACCATTCCGAAATTCTAGGTTGCTACTTATTAGTGGTCGGATGGTTCCTTAAAATCGCGCGTGGGTGCTTCCTGTCATATTCTGTATATCCCTTCCCAAGCATAAACATTTAGTCATTAGAGTAGTACAGCGCACCCTCCTGCTCCCACTTTGTAATGAATCGCGGAGTAAAGGCCGCCACACACGTGCGGGAAACCCACGGGATTTGGACGGATTGGTCACGGCCTTGCAGGATCCCGCCACGTGTGTGGGCACTTCCTTGGGCCGTGGCCGCACCCCAGTGCCGCCAAATCCCCACCGAAAAACAATTCTTATTTCCTCGAAGGCCTGGAGGGAGGGTGAGAATCTCAGCGTGTGTGTCCTGGGGTCAGTCGGCCTTCGAGGATTTCTTGCGAGTGCCTGCATGTGTTGCGATTTTGTTTCCCTGTTTTGTTTCTAATGTTCCGTTTCGTGATGTTCCGTGTTTATAAATATGTATGATAGTGAGCCATGTCTATAGGAATTGAAGTACCAGGAATACGACACAAACAAACGAGAAGCTACCTACGCCAAGCTGGCATAAATATTGAAGGAGAATGAACCAAATGCAAAAAAAATCAAAAGAATCAATACTAAAAAAAATCAGCAACATTAAACCATCAGGAAATGAATCTTTGCGAAGTGATGTGCTGAAGAACATTAAAAAAAATCGGCTGCAAGAAGATCACTTTGACGTTGTTAGCAAAACCGTTGCCCTAAAATTACGTGGCCTTCCGACCAATCAAATGCTAATAGCAGAAAAAATAATTAATAACACCCTGTTTCAAGTCGAAATGGGCTGTTTAGGAATGTCTTACAGTGAGCAACGGTTACCTACTTCTGGCCTGTACTATTCTGCAGGCAGCAGTTCTGGATATTTTTTTATCCAGGAACCTCATCGAATTGTCTCAGCCCACAACCTTTTCAAGCAACACCCGCAGGATCATTATAAACCACCAGCATATTTTGATAAATTACCTCAAAACAACGACACAGCAGCAATTGTTCTATCAAATTATAATGCAAATGATGTTATGTGATTTGAATTTGAGTTTACATCACATGATCAACTATATTAATTACAACATGATTTTAAACTAATATTATTTTAATTTAGTTTTATGTCATTTAAACTTAATTTTATGTTGTTGATGTATTTACGAATGGGAATAAATCAATTACAGAAAAAGTCCGGTTATCCGAGTTCCGATTATCCGAGCCACCTGGTTAACCGAGGCAAATTTTTGAAATACGATAGGAAGCTTTTATGAAGATATAGAACTACAGAAAAAGGCTGCTTCAAGTTTTACTAGGCAACTTAGAGAGAGGTAGCACTGTGACAGATTCAATAAAGAAAATAGTAACAGCAGCCAATGCGTGAACATCATCGGATGCTGCCATCGTGAAGCCAACTCTGAGACTGAGAAACCCTTGAGGATTTTAACCCCCCGTGTGTGTGCAGCGCCACTTCGATGAAATCCCTGCGGTCCGGCCCGCGGACTGTTTCCCTGCGGCCCAGCCTCCACCTGGGTGGCTACCTTTAACAGTTATAGAACACAACGCAAGGCGGTATAAACGTAAACCAGATACGTGTTTAGAATGGTACAGAAATGTGGGACAGTAACATCAGAAAAAATATTTTTAGTAACTGTGGGATACATATTGATAACGTTTGCAAGAGACTGCCATTAACTGTCATTAAAGCAGATCATGACTGGCCGGTTGCGTTCCATTTAGAACATGCTGTTATATGAATGAATTTACAAGTACACTGAAAATATAGATTAATTTTTCTTCGGTAGAGGTTATTTTAAGGACTTCAGACTTGCTTTTTTAAAAAAAAAAAACAAAAAAAACTGCTTAACGTCTCTTAACAGCGAGGTCTTTAGAGAAGGGAAAGGATGGGGGGGGGGGGGAGGGGCAAGGAATGGGAAGAAATTCGGCCATGGCCTTTTGAAGGAAGCATCCCGGCATTTGCCTGGAGTGATTTGGGAAACCATGGAAAACCCAAATCTGGATGTTCGGACGGGGATTCGAACCGCCGTCCTCCCGAATGCGAGGCCAGAACGCTAACCGTTACACCACCACGCTAGGTTTCAGACTTGTTGATATCGAGTTTATTAAATATGGAATTTTTCCCAATATCTGAGATAAAGGGGAGAGTGAATGAAGAAGAGAAATAAGGTTTACAAATGAATGCAAAAAAAGTGTACTAACGAATGGAAGTGAAACAATGGTCTTGTGATGAGACTCGGTTCGAAGCAGAGCGCTCGCTCGTTGCGGCGAATGGCCGCCAGATGTCGTCCCACGGTCCCTGCGAGACAGCGGAGGCCAGCGAGTAGTAGACTGGCCGCAGTCGGGTGATAGCAGGTGTGCCGGCTGGTACTTAGGACGGAATGGCAACGGCTCTGGCTACGTCGGCGATGGTAGAGGTGCAGCAGGACACACTGTCAGAGGTGTCGAGTCGAGGAGATAGCCGCGAGGACCTGCGGGAACTTGCCGCCGCGCTCGGCATCCCCAGCATCTCCGAGATTGCAGAGGACCGCTTCCGCATTGATCGGCGCAAGCTCGAGGCAATGCTTGTCGGTGAGGACTACCTACAGCGCGGAAAACATGTTGTAAACATAGATCAGGTGACAAAATGGTAAATTTTTCTCTGTGGGGCTGTCGGCATCCAGCTCCGCGACGAAGAATTTACTCTAACCTGTGAACGTTAAAAGTGGAATTTGTTTTTCTTAGTGACAATGCTGTGACGAGTTAGATACCATGGCTCAGCGGAACTTTCTTGCCCCAAGAATTTTTCGGTATGGTCAGTGCCGTGGCAGTAATCAGGATTACTGAGAATAACTGAAGAATCACTGGGACAGTGCACGTAGTATTATCGGGGCTGTGAATAAATTTGGTAAAAATTACGTGATAGTTGCATTTAATGAACGAAAATTGCAACAAAATAGATATCTGTAACATGCAAGGCAAGTCACCATGTAAAATATGATTTTTTTAAATTACCTTAAAAGATTTATTGTCTAATACGTGAATAATTTTATTGGAAGTCAACGTCCTGTCGATATACATAGGGTCATTAACAATGATCTTTCACATGTGTCTGGAAAATGTAAATTTTCATCCTAAATCTGCAACGTCTCGAGCATTTCCTATCAGCTGCGGACAACTTCTTAAGAACGCAAATCTGGTTGGCCGTTACTTCCGAACTGGTCTTCTCTTATTAAACATTACCCTGTTAATTCAATACACTATGACAAACTGTCAGATCCAGGTTTCGACGAAGATGGTTGGAGGAACGATTTTATGGGCGAAATTTCCAACATACTTGTTGCTAAATGTTGGGGGTAATTGTGTCAAAATTCTAAAGTCCTATCCAACCGGTCGGAATATTTTTATTCGAATGTAGAAAATTTCACAATTGAAGTCGAAATATCAAACTGGAGTTTAATTTCGAACCCAGTTTATTAGCAGCAAAATGTAACACTTCCGCAAAACAGAGAGGCATCAGGCTACTACGATCATTCGTTTGCATCAAACAGATGGTTAACCATAGTATAATGTTGTTTATGCTGACGACTCTGCATCGAAATATAATAAAACTATCAAAACTATATTTTAGATTTAAACTCTCCCTAGGACAACCTCTGGAACGTAAACATTTATCTATTGAGTCAACGTGTTGTGCACACAGATCCAAGTTCATGGTACAGTTTTCCCGTAAGCATTCCTATGTTCAATGTGAAGCAAAAATCTGCCAGCACTCTGAGAGACTGCTTTGTCAGTTCACAATGTTCGAAGCCATCTACTACATTGAGTTTCATACGTCTGGTCCAATCTTGAACGATTTTATTATAAATCGACGTCCTGTAGACATCCCTCGTAGACATCCTTGGGGTCATTAACGATTTAACTTTTCCATGTTTCTAATAAAGTCCTCCTGTAAGACTCATTTGTAGCATCAGCTGATCAAAATTTTCATTTAATACCCCTTAATTTTCAGCCGTTGCAGTCGAAAACTGATTAATGTGACGTAATGTACACGTAAAAATGAATTAATTCTGTAAACAAGAAAAGTGTAATGTGCCAAACATTACCAGTAGGTGTAGTTGTTGCGGGAACTACTTAACTTCTGATACGCATTTATGAAGTAACTTTGTAAGAAAACATGCGTACTTCACTGAAAAGTTGGAATACAATTACTGTTATTAAAAAGTGTAATGTTGAATGTTCTTTAATGTCTAGCACACAAATGATTATTCATGCAGTGTAAGTTGTTAATCAGTGGGGCTGATAATGGATGCATAATCAAATGTCAATATTGATAGTGTCGGTAGACAAGCAGTACATTTCTCCGATACTGTCTTCACAATCCGTGTGACTAATCAAACACTTTATCTCACAACTGAAGATAAAGAGCAAATGAACCTCTTAGATTGCGTAAATGGTGACTAAGATCTTAATGTCCCATTATTTCTTGTACCTGTCAACACAGTTTCATTACTTGATATTTCTTTTAACGTTCACACTTATTTAAAAACGATATTTTACGCTGAACGAATACTACTTCGTTTTGTGTTGCAGTAGTAAAAGACTATAATGAAAAAAGATGTCTCCTTTTTTTTTTTTGATATATCAAGCTCATTTAATACGCTGTTTTATGTGGGTTTGATACGTTGAATTAATTTGTTTCTATTGTAGTGTGATTAAATAAATTTATGTACCTTTACTGTATAACATCGAATTTTCGTCCAAAAATTTGAACTTAATACCATCGTCCAGTGCTCATAAAAACTTAGGATGCTCAGAAACGGCTTTAATTTTTTCATATCTTGCCATTTTGAGAACTTGTAAGACAACTGATCATTGTAAAAGCAATCGGTGTCTTGGTTCTTATGTACGAATAAAAAAAAAAAGACAGATGTTCTGCAATTCGCATCACATCATTGCCGGTGTTTGATAGGAACTACGCTGGTTCACGTGAGGTATACGTTATATCGTTAAATTTGTTACAAGCTATTATGATTTAATTGAAATGCAGGGTTTACTGGATATCGCAATCCGGCTACATTTACAAATGGCTTAATACGGTATACTGCTTTAATCCCAAGACGTATTATTTGCAAGTCCTAATACAGCCTGGGCCATTATTTTTAAGCAGAAATTAAGTTGGAATACACGTTGGACCAGCATGACACCGTCAAATGTACTGCGAAAAGTATTTCCAGCTGTTTCTTGCGTTTAACTATTGTAGTATTATGACGCCAATTCCTTGCGTAATCATGTTCTCCAGTTATCCTGAAATGTGTCCCGACCCGAGAGCAATCGCGCACAACTATACCTACTTTCCGTACATGTATTTGCCACAACGGGACTGTATCCGCCTTGTGTTATTGAGAAATGTGATGCACCCGTTGCGGTCACAAGCAATAAACATTGTCCACACTGAAATGTGACCCGCCTAAAACAAATTTTTTCAGGTGTAATATTTGTAATGAATGAGACAAATATCGCAGAAACCAGAGCATGTCTAATGGAACTTTCCCGGGTCTGAATTGTAAACAAACGCTTGAGTGGGATCGTGGTCGCCTTATATACTTCAACATTGCAGAATCGGAGTTGCGGATGTATAATGAATCGTGCCTTGTTGATCGAAACGAACAAATTGAGGATTATAGGACTTTCAGTTTATAGTTGCATACATTCCAAGAAAGTTCCTTTCTCGGGTAGAGCTAAGACGCAGCTTGAACATCTCCGAGCAAACTTATACTGCACATGCAGTATTTTACATTCTTTTGACGGAGAAGTATTAGTTCCACTTTACCAACAGTCATCTGACGATGAAGGCAGCATCCGTAGTTTTACGAAGACTTGAAATTCTTATATAAAATCTCATTAAATACAAGAAAGGCACTTAAACTTAGACTTAGATTGCCACCATGTCTACTGTCACCAACACTCGCAGACTTTCCAGTATCCATATTTTACTTTCCATCATATCCTGGAAATCTTTGACCTACTAGAAAAATCCTTAAAGGGATCATAATGGAAATTGCTCATTGCTGTTTACGATTTGAGATCTCCGTACCGAGGGTGGCGGTGTAACGGTTAGCGTTCTCGCCTCGCATTCGGGAGGACGGCGGTTCGAATCCCCGTCCGGGCATCCAGATTTGGGTTTTCCATGGTTTCCCAAATCACTCCAGGCAAATGCCGGGATTCTGCCTTCAAAAGGCCATGGCCGAATTCCTTCCCATTCCTTGCTCCCATCCTTGCCCCCCCCCCCCATCCTTTCCCGTCTCTAAAGACCTCGCTGTTGAGAGACGTAAAGCAATTAAAAAAAAAAATCTCCGTATCAAATACGAAGATATCCTTTAAAAGTTGTCGCCAAATTGTACACTGAATAGCTCTCAAATTAAGACATAGCAAGGCAACTGAGAGACGATTTAGATTTTAGCTCACCTTATATCCTCTGTAGACTAATCTGACGTGAATCAACGAAAATTCCAACCAATCTTTCGTTAAAATGTCCGGTTAACATTCTATCAACCAATGAAATCATTTAATATTAAGTTTGAAATAATAAAACATATACCTTTACATTTATAAATCTGTAGTGTACTGTCTGAAATGGTATCACCCTAAAACTACCGAATCCTTTTAAATGGGTTTTTCAGTCTGAAAGCTTTTGATCCAACTGCATCTGTGTTATGTCTTAGAACTCTACGTAGAAGGGTATCGGAGCAAGAAATGGCATATTCTTAACGGCAACAGAAGCGCACCAAAGGTTCTTAAAACAATCGTTACCAGAGTTTGCACTCGTGGATGATAATACATAATGGAAATTATCTTTTGTGGCTCTGTTCGTTATATGTGACAATAAAAACGCGTTTGCGGCTTCATGAAACTAATTTTTTCTTTAAATCTGAGTTGTGAACATGCCTTCATGAAATTATGAAATGTGAAATTGAAGAATTTATAATAGTAAATATTTTATTCTTGGAGATATTATTTGCTGTTTGTGCTATTTCGATGGATGTTTCACTAATTGAAAGTTTGAGATTTTAGTTAAAATATGCTACGGTAATTTTTTAAATTAATAAATTTCACCTCAGTTTGCGAAAAACGTTTTAGACGCTTTTATCATACTGTTTTAATAACCATGCATTTTAAGTCTTTTCTGAATCCTGAATATTTATATTCCATCATATATAACTAGTGTAAGCACGAGACCGTTATTTGCGTATCGTCACGGGTCTAGAATATATTCAAGATTTTGTGGTCGAAGATTGACAGGTTGACCTGATCTCTTGAGCTTGAAGGACCCAGAAGTACTAATAACTTACACGTATTAAACACGGACAGAAATGATAGCGATATTATATATATATATATATTATTTTCCAAAGGTCGTGGTTGCTAGACTCGAACTCGCTGAAATACAAACTTGATTTGTATTTTATTCTAAAAGTCTGCAGAATTAGGATTTCTGCTTATAGGAAGTGCGCAATTGCTTCGAAAGAATCACGTTGTTTTTGATTGAGACTGGGCAAAAATTGATAATGTAATCTATGGTCATAGTGTCCGTAGCGGCTAGAGAACTTAATATAGTTTCCAGATTATTAAATAGCTAAGCAAAACCGAAGACGTCAATTGCCGAAATACTTGATTCGGTAACATATTTGGTCTGAAATATACTTTAAATAACGTAGTAAATCGTGTACACAGAACTTGTACAAAGATCATTAACGAAAGTGGTCAGTAAAATACGTAAAAAGCAAATAAACCGTAATGTATGTCTAAACTTTGGTCAAGCAGCAGCATCGCCGAAAGTTTTAACTAAATTTAAATTTAACCTAGACCGGAATGGAAATTGACATTAATGGTTATAGCAGAGACCATGAGTAATTTAAGTTTTTTAAAGTTGCTTCATTAGCGACATATTACCGAAAAGCAGCTCCACGTTTTTTTTTTTTTTTTCACGGTAAAATTTATCAATATTTCATTTAACTATAAAATGTGACGAAAAGTAAACTTAATGAATGTATTGTGGCAATTCATTTTAATATCAGTTGCTTAGCTATTAAATTGTGAACATAACCTCGAATTATTCAAATGATGTGTCTGGTCACTGTTAACTTAAGAGGGCGCGTGACGTCAGTTCTCCAGCCAATAGCTATAGAGATAAGTGAGCTCAGGATATTATATAGTAGATAGTTGCCAGTAAACTGTAAGTATAACCACTTCTCTTTGGGGGAAAAAAAACTTCTGCTCTTGCTGCTATAGTCGACAGTTTGAATTACTGACTCGTTAAAACGTACCATCTATTGTAGACACCCTTTCCATAACCCTAAAATACCATCGGGTTCAGAAAAGACCAAGAGTGAACGAAAGAAGATAGAGCCGAAAGTAGATAGTAAGGGCTTGGCCCAAGTGGAAGCAATTCCAAATTCAGACAGGATCCCATGAATGCCAGCCCATGACCAAGGTCCCACAAATCGTGAGCCCTTGGTAGATACTGTAGATTCAGAGAAGCATCTAAGCTCTAAGTCCCTTCATTAAAAAAAAAAAAAAAAAAAAAAAAAAAACGCGTGGGATATTGGAACAATATAAACTTGAAATGTCTGGTTTACGTGAAGTAATTAGCAAGTGATTTCAGTATCGATAACATAATGTACGTAACTACAGGATCCTAAATATGACATCGTATTTACGGAAGAGACACTGTGTCAATATTAGGTTCTAAGCGGTGCACTGTAGTGAGTAGTGTGCGTGGGGTGTACTTTGACATTGAATAAATTGTATTTGGAACGAACTATCACAATGCAGTTTTTTGAATTTTGAAGAGTATCTCTCAAAGTTTTGTTTCTGTCTCTAGAACACTGCAACTTGTGCACCATTAGTTGCCCGTAGAATATCAAAGCGATATTCAATTTCTTGCCAAATTGATCAATTGTTGCGATTGCTGCAGAAATCCTCTGCCCGAGATCTGCCAAATTTCTAACCGGGGTTTGATACACGATGTCTTTTCCAAATCCCCACAGAAAGAAATCCAAGGGGGTTATATCAGGTGAACGAGGCGGCCAGTCAATTGGCCCCCTCTTCCTATCCACCGACCAGGAAATTGTTTATCTAGAAAAAATCACGGACATCATGAGCCCAATGCGGATGTCCACCATCCTGCTGGAAGACGACTGTCGGTTGAAGGACTTCCAGTTGGGGAACAACAAATTCTGTTGGGATATCCAAGTGAACTGGGCATGTGATTGTCTTCTCAGCAAAGAAAGGGCCAATGATTTGGTTGTGCATAACACTGCACCACACATTAACTTTTGGGTTGTCGTGCTCTATCTCTCTAAATGCATGCGGAAGTTCAGAACCCCAAATTCGAACGTTGTGCTTGTTTAGTAACCCAGACACGTGAAAGGTGGCCTCATCTGAGAACACGACTAAGGAAACCATCCTCAGTGGCCATTCTCTCCAACATGTTTGCAGCAAACGCAGCACGTTTATCTCCTGGCTCGATAGCTTGCAACAGCTGCATTTTGTATGCATACTAGCGCAACCGTCTGTGTAACACACTGTGTATAGTTGAGTGTGGTAACTGCAACTCTCTGGTGGCGGTACGGAGAGATTTTTTGGTACTACGAGTTAATGCCTCACGAACCCCTTAAACATTCTCGTCACTTGTGCACTGTCGACCAGCGCCTTTCAGATGGAGGATACTACCAGTTTCCATGAACTGCCGATGCCACTGACGAATTGATGGTCTTGTTGGTGGTTCTTTCCTGTAGTTTGTCCGGAAATTGCATTACACTTGTGTATCCGATCGTGTGTCTATAAACCAGGAAACGCAGAGCTTTTTCCTGTGGGGTGTACATTTTCAATAAATGTGATGTAACTATCTTCCTTGTCACCAAACCGCATCTGAAATGAAACAGAAAAAAACTTTGAGAGATACACTGTAACATGCAAAAAAACGGCATTGTGATATTTAGTTCCAAATTCAATATTAAAGTTGTAAAGTTAATTTTGAGTGTGTATATATATATATATATATATATATATATATATATATATATATATATATATATATATAATATCTCTCATTTCTTCATTTTAACTGATGCTCAATTTTCAGTGTGGAACCAAAGTTTGACACCCCTGTCGAAATAAAGAACACGTAAGGATTTTGGCACCTGTATTCAATACAGAGGCAATCCAAAATATTCTTCTCATTTGAACTACATACGCTTATTTATTTCATCGTAGTCGCATTTGTGTGTTCTCGTTCAGTAGGAAATCAAGCAAATTTAGATTAAATGAGGAATAAAGTACTTCCCGACGTTACGATTTCGCTAACATGCTACACGCTTCCAAGTAAGTACACGTTCTCATAAGACAGATCACCATCGTCGCACGAGACCGTCACCGAACAGGGACTCCTTCGGATTGACGAGTAAACACGACTTACCGATTTTATATGCGGTTTTCTGGATCGTCGTATTTCTAAATTTGAACTTGTTAAAATTTCATGTAGACTACAGGTGCACTGTCGACAATAGATACAGTTAACTCATTAGAGACCATAGATAAAAGCCTAACCTAATTTTCATTTATACATCAACACTGAACTGTGTTAGAATATAGGAATAAGTAAATGGAACCTTTCAACATCCGTACCAGTTTAGCTATATTTCGTGATTTTGTGGTAGTTACATTAAGTCTAGCTTTCGCATAAATCGGTGCGCGAGTTAAGATTTTTTATGGACACGATAAGTACAAACTAGTATGTAGTAAGATTATTTTTTGCAATATGACACTTGAAAGGGTTAACTTTCCAAAATTAACTTTATTTCGGACGTGCTATTTGCTATACCTGCTCGTCCGAACTTGTATCTGATTTTTATGTAGTATTTAGTGCGTATAATGATGGTATCTCTGGATTCAATAAAAGTGTAAGCTAGCTTGTCAAACCTACGTTAGTGTTGAGAAAGTGATCACTTGTATCAAGAAGTGGCATGTTTTTGGAATATATAAGTAGGTCCCTAATTTAATACAAACTCTGTGACGTGGTATTAAACTGCGTAAGTTGTTTTCCTTCAGTTAGAAGCAAGTCAGTTTTTAAAATTATGTATTACGCTTGTTTAGCATGATTAGCTCAGTTAATGACTCTTCAGAAATGATTGCACCAGAGGACAAATTTTCTAATGATGAAGATATGTGGTTTTTAATTAATGCGAAACACCACTGCATAACTTAACAGGCTGATACAAAAAAAAAAAGTAACCTACACCAATGGACATAGTACGTGGATTGCTGAAGCAGAATGCTGAATCGTTCACCTTAACAGAACGCACTAATATCACAGATATGAAAAATTTAATGACTTCCTGCTTACTCTCAGAAAGTATTTCCGTAGTGACTGTGGAATCAATCGTCCAACGTTCTTTTGAAAATTCGAAAGGCGATAATGCTTTAAATTCTGTTTGCATGATGTGTAACTTTTGCCGCTCGCTCATTCCTAGACATTACACGTAACAATCAGCCAATGTGTCGTGAAGAACACGGATTTAACAGATTTTATCAGGGCATGGCATAGAGTTCTAAATTTCTGTTTACCGAATACTCGAACCACATTTTTATCAGCGATGCATCCAACTTGTAACAGGTTTTTTCAAAATTTCTGTTTTTCTAGCTAATAATCCGCTCATAATCTAGCAAAGCATTGCAGCACTGAATTTGCAATCAAGTTCAAATTTATTTTTACCATGGAACTTACCTATCCACTGCACCAGAAATGATATACTACGGTGGTTTAAGATATCAAACATATTTCTTTAATCTTCACCTTTGTGAATCTCGAAAATGTATTTCCAATTGCTCTAGATCGCTTTCCGGCCATTCCAAACTAATATTACGTAGGTAAGTTTGTTGCCGAAACGATGCGAATGTTCGGACCTGGAATTCTGGAAGATGCGGGATCGATCTGCGGTCCACAATTCGGATTTTGTTTCCTGTAAACAATCCAATCAAATAAATAAATGATTCCTTCAGAAAATTTACTGCAGATTTTCTTCCCGTTCCACTCTCGCCAGTAACGACCTCGTTGTCAATCCAGAAAGCACTGAAGTATTTGCATAGCGATTTTGTTCAGGAGCCTTTCAAATAGAGAACCTTGCACCAAATTGGAATATTTCCCTCCTAGGAATTGTACATACATTTCGATCCACAAGTCACGAAAACAACGGACTCTAATATACTTGTTAAATAAAATGGTTACCGTTTAATCTCATCTTGTCCACTCGCCCTTACCCAGCGGTTTCGTTGTTGCCAAAGCTGCCATTTTTACATAAGACGCTTGCTTAGTGACATAATTTATTAATTTTGCATAGTAGAAAACTTACAATTAGTTAAACGAAATTTCATCGCTGCTCAAAGCCACACTGAAGCGTTCACACAGTTAGCTGATATCTTGATTTTATCTGCATCCACAAAGAAAAACCCAATTCTTTGTATATTTACGTATTGATGCGACTACTAACCGGAACTGTAATCAGCGAAAAAGTGAATAGGTATTTTCTACTCGCCAGCTAGAACAAAATATGGGGAAAGGTAAATGAAAGTGCTAAAGGATTAATAACAATATCAAAACTGGAGCAGATGCAGTAGAAGATGCCGATGAACAAGGCAACTATTATATCAGCAGAAAAGCGTTAGGAAAAAAGGAATCTACACGAGGATAAATGTCTTGGTATCAAATATTAACTTGGGGCTTTTAAATGTCCTCGGAACATTGTATTTTAGTAGAAGAGAATCCAGTGCACTGGGCCGAGGCCCTCAAACTCTTTTTGGCGACGCAACCTCTTTCATCAACTAAATATTTTACGGAGCCATAAAATAAACAAAAGTAAAATGTTTATTCTTTAAAGTTTGACAACCGTACATAAATAGGTAATAGATAGGTGCTTTAAATAATACTGTATTGATTCCACCGTTAATTTACGAAATTATTTGACAATCTGATGGTAACATGTAGTTCATTCTTTTGGTTGACATTATTTACGCGGAGCTCCTGAACTCCGCGGCGCACACTTTGAATTTGGCTGCACAAGGATATCAAATCGAAAAATTTCAGATGTGGCGCTCTGTTAACATAGGAAGTTAACTAGAAAGCTGGTAAGCGGGCGTCCATTAATTACGTGAGGTGTTCTTTCAGAAATCTGGACCCTCCCCCCCCCCACCCCACCTTGGTGAGATTTCGCTGGACACCCCTCCAATTCACCTCAAGTAATTAATGGACGCCCCCTAATAAACGTTCTGGAAACTCTAAGTGAATGAAACAATTTATGGAAGAAGAGGAAATGATAAAGTTTTGATTTACAGGAATGGTTAACAGATATTACAATGGTAAGGCAGAGTTGAGGAAAACTGATTAACTGTAGGGGGCCCAGTTTGTAAGTGCCGTGAACTTGAATACATTATCACACAATTGGACAAACTGGTGGAAAGCTAGACCAATACAGAACCTAAACAATTCAATTTTGGTGTAAACTGAAAATCACACGAGATCGCAGTTTATATTGCTTCTCTGAAAACTCTGCTTTGGTGCAATAAGTGTTGACAGCAACGATGCTTCGTATACAGAATGTTCTTCGTAGCCAAAACTTAAAACCGAAAATATTAAGTAAGTCTCAATTGAAAAACAATTTCAACATTTTTTTGAAAAAACCTCCGATTTGGATCCTTAAAATGGTGATAACACACAAACTCTTGATAAAATGCTGAACAAACGAAACATAAATAAGCATTATCCTATTTATTTCCGCTAAATGGACCAACGTCAACATTAACATTACGGACTGATAACCGTACCGTATGGTGTTAATAAAGGACACATGTTTAGTTTGATTAAATTTAATTGCGATCCTTTTTTTCTCCTTTCCTGTACCCACCCACCTTCTCCTTCAAATTTCAGCTTTAAATTCTTTCAATGTTTTCTGGAAACTTATTCATCATTTCTGTTGGTAACTTATTCCAATCCCTGACCTCCTTACTTACTAAATAAAATCTTCCCACATCCTTGTGCTTGAAAAAGAGTACTAGCTCGTTGTCATGGTCACCTTCTCCCTTCCTTGAATTACTCCTAATTCTTACACCAATATACGCCTTGTACACTCCCATGACTCTCTTCACTCTCCCCCTGTCTTCCAATGAATCCCATTCCAGCTCTTTTATCTTATCGGTTACCGATTGTATTCTGTGGTAATTTTCACAGACAAATCTGGCAGCCCTTCTTTCGCAACAGTCGAAGTGCTCATACATTAATCACAAACTAAATTTTAACTTGATTAGACACCTTCCGTATAACTACGTGTTCGTATTGGCCTCCTTACTAAGCTTTATACTTGTCACTGATTGCTTAATGACACGTCCACCAAATCAAGCTACCAAATATTCTGAAAGCCTACTGTTAGATTTTTAAATCTTATATTTATTCCAGGTACTGGGTTGTCAGGGTTTTCGATAAACACCGTTTGTCTTAATTACCAGTTGAAAGATAACGCCAATGCAACAGTTTAATTTATTTATTGCTGCGTCGTACGCATTTCACCTCTCACCGAGGCATCATCAGCGACGAATCTGTGTTACAGTTTTTATGTACAGTTTTATATACATTTTTATCCTATTTTTACAAATTATGAGCATTTTTTATGAGAATATGCTCATAATTTGTAATAGGATAAAAATGTATATAAAACTGTACATAAAAACTGTAACACAGATTCGTCGCTGATGATGCCTCGATGAGAGGTGAAACGCGTACGACGCAGCAATAAATAAATTAAACAGTTGCATTGGCGTTATCTTTCAACTGGTAATTAATTAGGCAACTGTGGAAACATGGCCTGCAACAACATCGCACATTCGTGATTGATTCATAGTAATAAATATATATATATATTATCCACTAGTTATCGGCAATTTCAGTTCAGATTAATGTGCCGAAGTGGCTTTTGTCTCTACCCCACTCCCCTCCCCGCTTAGCAAGTAGCTTTATTGCCTATTGATTTCAGAAGACATTTTACACTGTTTTCTCTTGTCACACTATTGTAAATTGCGTGTGGAGTCAATTAAATGACGAAAATAAGTATTTACATACTGTTCTGTGTTCTGTACCTCACTTTAACTAGTACAAATAATATGAATGAAAAGCTACTTGGCCTGGCTCGGAACCCCCCTCCCCCCCGCCCCCACGAAGCCCAGCATAGCTTTCCTGCCAACCCCTCCCTCCCTAGACCGACCCACGTGGTTTATGGATGCTCCCTTAGCACCATATCGCAGTAACTCATTTGTCTGCAGTTTTATATTTCATACTTGCATTTGTAAAATTTTCACTGTGGATTATTCGCTGTCCTGCAGATACACTTGCTAGGAACATTAATCCCTTGACAAAAAGTCATTTCTATAAATAACATTAAGTCAAATTAATTAATACAAATGGCAGTTGTTACAATATTTTTCATTTAAACATTAGGTTAAGTATTTTATATAAAAAAGTAACATTAATAATGACTTTTTCCCGTTTCATTTCAGGTGAAGATGGGCGGCAGGCGGCGGAATCGTTTTTCCAGCGGGTAAGCATTTCGTTAAATTGTATTATGGTAGAAAAACTTGAAAATTTTATTTTTATCTGGAAGAAAGAACAGAAATGATCTTAAAGTTCGCCGTAATGAATGAAACATATTTCCTGTACTTTTCATTCCGTTTGACCGATAGTTTTTACTGTTCTGCTATAACGTTCATTATGGTCCCAACAAAGTAGTTATTTAAAAATATTAGTTTAATTATGAAATTACTGTTGGATTATACTTGGCATATTCTCTTGTATTATACTATTTTCTCCAGTGTGTAGTAAAAATCAAGCTTTTCTTTAAAAAAAGCTGAGTATTTTTAGTTTATGGCCGTGTTTCAGGGTTTAAGACCCACAGACATATATTCCTTGCACTATTTCAACACTGCAATCTCACCTTCATAATAGTTTGCGATCAAAATTTGCAGTTTTAACCGTTTTTTTTTTGTTTTACAAGAATTACATATTTTAATTTGATGTTTTCATATTGCAGTGTAGTAGTTTTAACCCACCAAAGTAACGTCCGGGTTGAAACCAATTTGTGTTCGTTGCTATTTAAACTAAACATATAAAATCCTGTCAGTTGATATAGAATTGACAGTAGCGTGGTAGTAAAGACGTACCGAAATTCGGTTAGTAAAAATTTGGTTAATTTATCTATAACTACAAAAAAACTAACCGAGAAAAAGTCCCAACTTTTTTTTTTATAAATTGGTTTGTATATTCTGTGTGCAATTAATAAACTCTAAGTAAGGAATGATTTTTTTTACATTTCTGCATGGCTGGATGAAATGTATTCAAACAGTAGGTCTTCCTTTGTTAGTAGGATAACTGCGTTAATTTACATGGTTTGCGCAGATGGTAAGGAAATGTTAATAAATCAAATATCAATATATCATTATTACAACAATAAATTATTCAGTTGTAGTAATTCTAAAAAGTTGTCAGGCCCTTCCAGTGGAGGTGTAGATAAAGGCCGTTAGAAAAAGGCCGATTTATCAGGGCTTTCTACAGACCATTTTGAAGTGAAAACTTCTATTGTCGCGTTTCGCGATGTTTAGACGGGGGTAAATCTGAGTTAGCTAGAACCCACCTGTTGCGCGTATGACCTGCGCGCAGACGTTTTTCGCACAATCTTTATTCAAACACGTAGTTTTTATCTGATGTTGATGGAATTTTGCATACATATGCTTTAAAACAAATAGAAAACACTGTTGAGGTTAGATTAGGGTTACCAAAAATTTTTCTCCAAATCCGGGGACACTTTTGGCATTTGTCCTAATTATGCGTTGTACTTTTATAAGTTACATGATTAAAGGTTGGGTTAACTTGAAAGTACCATGTTTTTATTTTGTATTTTAAATGAGGATCACAGACAGCCATTTTGCACACAGCATGAAGACTTGTTTCCAAAGCTGTTGTGTCCAAGACGCAGTATCCTTGTAATTTTCTTTTATTCCTAAGCATGTACAAGGAAAGAAGTGCAATTCATATCTCTTGCTTTAAACGAATGCATTAGAAAAACAGGGATTCTAAAGAATTCTCGCTTGATCAAAAAAAATTCTGAGGACAACAGTAAAAATCCGGGGACATTGCGGGGACGAAATCTGTCCGGGGACAGAGAGCTAAATACGGGAACTGTCCCCGGCAAACAGGGACGTCTGGTAACCCTAGGTTAGATTTACAGAAACCTAAATCCTCTCCTCCTTTTCCCTTGACATTAATTTGTCACCAGTGTTCATACAAACCCACAGTTTTAGGAGTTGTATTGGATTATATGAGCTACGCCGGGACTTTACGTCTTAGGCCCCTGAAGAAAGGAATTAGCCCTCTTGCCTCTGACACAATAGCTTCTTGGTACATCTCCTTCACATCTGGCATTGCATCCTTCGTAACGTGAAGTACGCCAGAATGCTTCCGTGGTTTCGATTTCACGTTAAACTGTAGGTCCTCTTTATCTGGTAGGACTACCGGTTTAGGTTAAAGCGGCCAAGACAGGGACGGAATACTCAGCCACTAGTTCATTAAGATCACACGAAATTATTTCTTAGTATATATGTAGCTGTAAGTATGACGTGTTGTGCGTATGATATTAATAGTTTTAAATTTTCACTTCTGTAGGCACTTCCTAATGACTGCCATGTTTTCTTTTTCCTATATAGTAATTTTTTTTTTTTAGTTAACACATTAGTCGTTAGTAATTTCTGAGACGTAATACCATTTAGAGCTGTAAAAGTAACGAGAAATTCAATACCCGTTACTTTCGGTACAATCGAACAATAGCATGACGCATAGTCGCGCCGCGTACGGGAATAACTTCGTTACTATCGTTTCGTTACTTGTTGCTTTCGGTACAATCGAACACTATAATGAAGCATCGCATCGCATACGGGACGACTTCGATCGTACTTGGTAAAATTTAGGTAAATTGTTTATTTAGTAAAACAAGTTTAGGTAAGTTGATTTGATAAAACTTAAAGCAATTAGCACATGGATCTTACGGAAAACCATAGGCGCCGGGAGGGGGGTGCAATGGGGTGCACTTGCACCTCCATGCTATGAAAGAAAACACTCGGAAAAAGATTATGAAATAAAAAAATATATTATTAAATTCACCGTTTCAGTAATAACTCAAAGCGCCTAGGTTGTTGTGCAAATTTGTTCAAAATCTTGTCAATAAATTCAGTATCCTTAGTTAATAATTGTTATGTATAATGTATAAAAAAAATGCAATGCACCTCCCTTAAAGTAATCCTGCCGGCGCCCATGCGGAAAACCTCTAAATGTACACTTGATTTGCTGTAATGAATTTTATATTCGAAAGAATAATCTAATTTCAAAACAAACACATGTTTGCACACACAAAAAATACCCGATCTTTCACCTGACTGCGGCATATCTAGTGACAATAACTAATGGCGGTTATTTTTTAAAGTAGCCTACTCAAAACTCTGCATACAAGCCTGAAATGATAATTGGACATGTATTTAACAAATATTAAAATCTCATCAAAGTATTTAGATTTTAAATAGGAGTTTTCACCACTCTTCCTTTACTGTTTTCATTTTTGTAAATTCATCTTTTTGTGATAGATTTGTTAAAATGTTGACATACCATCAAGTCGGGCCTGCAGGCAGAATGCTACTGACTCCCGCTTTAATTGTTTCATTTTAAAAATATCAATATTCAAACATTTAAATCAATAACAAAGGTGCATGGAAAACATGTGATTAGATTCGTAATTGTTGTTGCGTCGCGGTAACGACAAACATTCAACATCAAAGCAAGTACCACTTTGCTCACATGGAACCTGCAGTAATAATACAATAACACCAGGAAAAAGGAATAAAGTCATTGTACATCTTTGTTTCTTTATGGAATTTTGGAACTGCAAAAAACGGCTGCTAGATGTGTTTCTGGAAATTGTCGCAGAACGCAATCGCTAACAGATATGATAAAAGAGCTGGAATGGGATTCATTGCAAGACAGGAAGAGGGTGAAGAGGGTCATGGGAGTGTACAAGGCGTATATTGATGAGGCATGGAAAGATATTGGTGTAAGAATTAAAGGTAAGGCTTGGAAGGGAAAAGGTGAGCATGACCACAAGCTGGCACTCGATTTCAGCCACAAGGGTGTAGGAAGATTCTTTTTTAGGTAAGGGTGTCAGGGATTGGAATAAGTTACCAAGGTAAATTATCAATAATTTACCAAAAACGTTGAAAGAATTTAAAGTTAAAATTTGTAGAGGGCAAATGTAGGCGGATGCAGAAAAGAGAGGAAGATGAGTTTGTAGGGAAATTGCAATTTAATTAAATATTATAAGAACAAAACAAGTTCAGATATTAGACATCTTTTTTATTGTAAATTACACTATGAAATAAAATAGAAGGTATCAAATCTTAAATAAACACATTTCATAAATCAGTAAACCTCAGTAATAAACGATCAATAAAAAAAACAGTAACTATCTCAAATTATCCGTACAAATTTTCTATTTACAAATTATGCACTGTAAATTTTAATGTTAAACAAAATAAAAACTACAAAATTAGTCTTTATGTTGTCAAAATTAGTTACCTGCGGGAGCTGGAACGTTTTCGTATCTATACAACAAATACGAGTAACGAAACATGCGAGTAACGAAACATGCGAGTAACGAAACATGCGAGTAACGAAACATGCGAGTAACGAAACATGCGAGTAACGAAACATGCGAGTAACGAAACATGCGAGTAACGAAACATGCGAGTAACGAAACATGCGAGTAACGAAACATGCGAGTAACGAAATGAATTTGTGAGTAACGATTCGGTATTTCGAGTCAGGCGACGAATCGTTACTCACTAACGAATACATCGTTACTTTTACATCTCTAATATCATTGGATTTCTTAATGCATTTGGGACGTTCTTTACTGTGCGTTGACTGTATATAAGATCAAATAATACGTGCTATCAACATTAACAGATGATGTAACTTCATTTAATAACCCCTTGTTAAGTAAAAACGGGCAACATTTAGTAATTAAATAAGCTCTCAATTGCTAAAACAAGAAAATAGTCCTAGGCAGTTAATGCCATTTGCCATTAAAAAGGTGCAATATTGTGCTTTTTCGTCAGTTTTTATGAACAGACTAGAATTAACACACTGGGGTTTAGCTCACTCGTGAAGATAGTGCTTCTACTACATCCGATTCACATTTGTTTTGCTGAGAAGAAAATCATGGGAGTTTTCAGGTTGAAATATTGTGGGTTTCGGGAAATAAATATAGTACAACGTTTTGTTATTTATAGTTGAAAACCCAGTTGTCGTTCTCCGCTGCGCTTAATTTAAGGTTTACAATAAAGCGGCACTAATAGTTAATTCGTTTTATTATTGTGGTTTGCAATTCAGTTCGTCAGTGGCGTAGCTAGGTCAACAAGGGCCCCGGTGCAAAAAAATTTATTTTGGGCCCTCAGGCCAGGTTAGCGACCTTTTTTTAAAATTTTTTCCCCTGTGTTGCTGGTAGGGGCCTCCTGAGTTGAGGCTGGGGGCCCTCTGAGCACGTGGGCCCTCTGAACTGCGCTTGGGGGCCCCCTGAGCGTACGCCCCTGGTTCCAGTCTTGGCTGATGTGGAGCAGCCTCTGTTCCCAAACTCTTAGCAACTGCAGTGAATATCCAGAGAAATCTTTCACACACCTCTGTTGAAAATTGCTGCTGCTGTTGATTTTATTATTATTACGATTGCTAGAAAATCATAAAAGATAGTATACGTCAGCCTTAATTAGATCTTTGTTCACCAAATGCACAAGTACGTTGTCAGCTAGCACCAACAAAACGGAAAAACTTTAAACCCATAAACGATAAATACATTCCATGGTTATATTACCCCCAATAATGGAAAACTAGTTTTGTCGCAAGCGGTATATTCAAGAGATGGTGAATTTTCAAACTTGCCGAACCACCAAATACATTTTAGTGCTAGCGGACACGGATAAACTGCAGTTCAACTGCTACTTTGTACCACTTAAAATATATTTTAAGGATTAAGTGTTCATACTCTCTGATGGGGGTGTAAGGGTTTGGGAGAGGCTATACTAGCCTTTTCCAACCAAATGTCAACCTCTCCTTCACGTGGTGCACCCTGTTTGCACGGACGAGGCTCTGGCGACTGAAAGATTCCCGGTATAAGGAATCACCCACAGCTTGCCAACGGCCTCCGAAAGGAGGGCGGAAGAGCGGGGAGCGGTTCAGGGCACCCTCTTGCCCTTGGGGTTGGAAACGGCCCCTAAAGGCGGATGAATCAGAAATGATCAACGGCATGGGGATACAGAAGGCAACGGGAAACCACTGCATTAAAGACCCAAAGGGTATCCCGAGGACATGTAATCCTCTCAAATTACATATATCATGATAGCTTCTTCCTGGGTAAAATATTCCGGAGGTAAAATAGTCCACCAATCGGATCTCCAGGTGGGGACTGCTCAGGGAGGAGTCATCAGAATGGATAGAAACATTCTAAGAGTCGGAGCGTGGAATATTAGAAGTCTGAATAGGGCAGGTAGGTTAGAAAACTTAAAAAGGGAGATGGAACAACTTAAGCTAGATGTTGTTGGGATTAGTGAGATTAAATGGAAGGATGCCCAGGATTTCTGGTCTGGGGAACACAGGATAATTAGCACACAAGCTGTCAATCGAGTCACTGGTGTAGGATTTGTAATGAACAAGAAAGTAGGGAAACGGGTGAGTTATTTATGAACAGTTTAGTGACAGGATTATTTTGATGAGGTTAGAAACTAAGCCCGTCCCAACCACATTAGTACAACATGCCAACATCACAGGAAGATGACGAAGAAATAGAAAAAATATACGCTGAAATTGAAGAATTAATTCAATATGTGAAGGGGGAGGAAAATCTAATAATCATGGGTGATTGGAATGCAATAGTGGGAGAAGGAAAAGAGGGGAACGCTGTAGGAAGTTTTGGTCTAGGAGAAAGAAATGAACGAGGAAGCAGGTTGCTAGAATTTTGTGAAAGATATAAGCTAGTAGTGGCGAACACACTGTTTAAGAACCATGCAAGAAGAATTTACACGTGGAAACGTCCTGGGGACACAGGCAGGTATCAGCTAGATTATATCATGGTCAAACAGAGATTCAGGAATCAAGTTCTAGACTGTAAAGCGTACACAGGAGCAGACATAGACTCTGACCATAATTTGATAATAATGGAGTGCAGGCTGAAATTTAAGCGAATAAGGAAGCAGTATAAGCAGAACAGACTGGAAGAGAACAAACTGAAACAATATAGCACTAGAGAAAAATTGGCAGAAATAGTAGACTTGGGTCTAAGAAGTAACTCCGAAAGGAGCTCAACCGAGGACGAATGGAATGCATTAAAGACCGAGATAATGAAAGCTGGTAAAGAAACATTAAGCTTTAGGGAACAATCTGCCCGAAAACCTTGGATCACAGAAGAAATTTTGGAGCTGATGGATCAGAGGAGAAGGCACAAAAATGCACAGGATAAAGCAGGAAGAGAGCAGTACAGGTAATTTAGAAATCAAATAAATAGGAAATGCAAAATAGCAAAAGAAAAATGGCTACAAGAAAAGTGTGAAGAAGTAGAAAAGGAAATGGTTGCAGGAAAAGTAGATGTTGCATATAGAAAGATCAAGCAGAATTTTGGAGAAATGAAGAAAAGAGGTATGAACATTAAAGATGCCGATGGGAAACCTCTTTTAAGCTCAGAAGATAGAGCTAACAGATGGAAGGAATACATTGAGAAACTGTATGTTGGGGACGGCTTGAACAATAGTGTATTGGAAAAGGAAGGCGATGTCGACATGGATGACTTAGGAGATCCTGTTTTGAGGACAGAATTTAATAAAGCTCTGAATGACTTGAAAGCAAATCAGGCAGTTGGAATTGATGAGATCCCTGCAGAACTTCTTAAATCTCTAGGAGAGGAAGGAATCGAAAGATTATTCAAGCTGATATCAAAAAGTTATGAAACAGGAGAAATTCCAACTGATTTCAATAAAAATATCATGTTCACACTTCCAAAGAAAGCACAAGCCGACAAATGTGAGAATTATCGCACCATTAGTCTAACATCACATGCTTCAAAATTACTGACCAGAATAATCTACAGAAGGATGGAAAGGGTAGTAGAAGAGATAGTAGATGAAGATCAGTTTGGGTTTAGGAAAAATCGCGGTACAAGGGAAGCAATTCTGTCTTTAAGACTAATACTTGAAGGGCGGATCAAGAAAAACAAAGATACTTTTATGGCATTTGTTGATTTAGAAAAAGCTTTTGATAATGTTAGGTGGGACAAGATGTTCAAAATTTTAAAGAAGTCAGGTCTAAAGTATCGAGATAGAAGAATACTCTATAAGAATCAAGTGGCTATAATAAAAGTAGAGAATCACGAGAGACATGCATCAGTTAAAAAGGTTGTGAGACAAGGTTGTAGTCTATCCCCGTTAATATTGAACTTGTGTGTAGAAGAAGCAATGAAGAAAGTCAAAGAAAAATTTCCATGTGGCATAAGTTTTCAGGGAGAAAAAATCAGTATGCTACGATTTGCTGATGACATTGTCTTGTTAGCAGAGAGGGCGGAGGATATTGAGAAGTTACTGAATGGCATGAACAAAATACTAAAGGAAGATTTTGGACTGAATATAAATCAAAGCAAGACAAAAGTGATGAAATGTAGCAGAAATGATACCAATACTAGTCGGTTAAATATAAAAATAGGATCGGATGCAATAGGAGAAGTAAGCGAATTCTGTTACGTGGGAAGTAAAATTACAACCGATGGCCGAAGCAGGAATGATGTCAAAAGCAGAATAGCACTAGCAAAAAGAGCTTTCATGAAAAAGAGAAACCTTTTAGTTTCAAATCTTGATCTAGGAATTAGAAAGAACTTTTTAAAACTCTTTGTGTGGAGCACAGCTCTTTATGTTAGCGAAACGTGGACTTTAGGAATACCGGAAAGAAAGAAAATTGAAGCATTTGAAATGTGGTGCTAAAGAAGAATGCTGAAAATTAAGTGGACAGACAAAGTAAGAAATGAACGAGTTTTGGAAATAATGGGTGAAAAAAGAAGTTTGTGGAAGAAGCTTACGGAAAGAAGAGACAGGCTGGTAGGTCATATTTTGAAACATGCTTGATTGGTTAACTTGTTAGTGGAGGGAACAGTCGAAGGTAAGAACTGTAGAGGAAGACAGAGATTAGAATATATGAAACAGATAATTGAGGACGTGGGCTGTAAGGGGTATGTAGAAATGGAGGTTAGCACAGGATAGGAAAGGATGGAGGATTGCATCAAACCAGTCGAAAGACTGACGACAACAACAACTCTCTGATGATTCAGTAAAGCTCTTTTATGCAATGTTTTCAGAAACTAAACCCGTGTATAAATGTTCCAGAATAACAAAACTACTAGGCAGAATTTGATGGGTTTTTCAGTTTGATAGCTTAGGATCAGACTTGAATTGTTTGGCATGTCACGTTCTAACGTTTAGATGACGCCGGACAATAAATTAAATTTTGACCGTGTCGTGAAAAACAGCAAAGATGTAACCCAACAAGATGTTACATACGCCATGCTTCCTAAAAGTAATACGGCAGGTACCGGTTAATTCCTAACATTTAGGTTATTCAGTTTTTTAAACCTCGCAGATGGTCGTATTTTATGTGAACGGAACGCGAGTAAACGACGTAAATTATTATGGAAAAAACACTTGAGAGCTGCTTTGACTCTTGAAGCTATGGTCTCGGGCAGCATAGCTACAATCTCTGATGTTTGGAAGTGGAATTATATTCACTGTTCATTAGTAATGCATATCTGTTGGGTTTAAACATGAACTGCCTAAAGTCTTTTGTGTTGCTATTAAAGGCAGTTAAGGAAAATCATTCTGAATCCCACAAAAACAATTCATGTAAAAATAGGCCAAGTCTCGTGTTCATGTAGTGACAAAGTTACTAGATCTTCTTCTGAGCAAAGTTTACACTTTACAGTATGTATTCACTTCAATTTGTGAAACAGAATGGTTTCTCTCGGTGTCATAGATCGTTTATTTAGGATAAAAAAATCTGATGACTTGACCATTATGCACGCCATGTTTTAGTTAACCTATATAAATACCTTAATAAATGAGTTGCTTTATCAAACTTATAAATACTTAAGTCAAGATTTCCCTCACTCTACTTCGAATTTGACAAGTAGATATTATGCCCACAATTTCAGTAAAAATTATAACGTGCATTATTTATTTATTTATCAATCTTGTTATGGCCAAGTCATCAGATTTTTTTATCCTAAATGAACGATCTATGACACTGAGATAAACCAATCTGTATAAAAAATCTCATAACTTTTTGTCACTACATGAACACATTTTTACAAGTACTGTTTTTGTGGGATCTCACTTTTTGTAAGTTTACCGCTTATTCTGAATCGCCTCTCAAATGTAATTATTCCATTTGATAATCGGTGAATAAGAACATTTCAGAATTTAAGAGATCAATGTGTTACCATAAAATTAATGTGCGTCGTAGCCAAGCAATGAACATTGCCGCTGGTTTAACCACCACCTCAAATAAATAACAAGTAACTTCCAAACTAACCATAGGAACAAAGTAAAATTTAAGGATTTGGTTAAACTTGCTTGCACCTATATAGTATATAAATCTCAGGTTTATAGCTTCATCTGGAGCAAAGTAATTATGCCGCTAATGTGTGCCAGAATTTTTCATGTTTAGGATTGTAATTAAATAAACAGGGGGAAATCTCTAATATCAGATTTTTCTTATGATTTAGGGATGAAACTAAATCTGTGTATCAAATTACTGGTTTTTAGGATTACTGGAAGTACAATGGAATTTTGATTTCGGGGTGTTGTGCCGAAATAAAATTTTGATTTCAATAACTTCCAAAGTAAGAAAAGGAGAGAAGTAAAATTTAACACATTAGTTAAACATCTGGGTTTTCCATGGTTTTCCCGGATCACTCCACGCGAATGCGGGGATGGTTCCTCACAATAGCCCATGGGCGCCTCCTGCCATATCCCTTATAACCCTTCCAAACCATAACCCCTTTCGATAGGTGCAATGCACCTTCCGCCACACACTTTTAGTGAATCGCGGAGTAATAATAATAATAATAGTACGTTCACTCTACAGTGAAAATCTGAGCGTATATAAAGTAATTAGAGTAGAAAGCGATTTCACGTAAGGGGTAGGTTTCTGACTGGGCGGCTAAAATTGTTGCAGCAATAAATAAAATTCGACATTGGAATTAAATTTGATTCACAGGTGCAGAAAATTGAAATCTGTTATGAAATTAAACTTTTTTCGACAACTAGTCTTGCATTTCTGAAGAATGTTTTCGATTTTTGACAGGATTTTCACAATTACAATTCTGACTTAGGAAATTTGAAAGCTTTAATTTTTTAAATTGTTTTTAAGCGTTAACTCATTGCTTGTTATAAGGTCACAAAGAGAAATATCCATTGCAGAATAAAAATAGTACGATACCTCTTTTTTTTTAATTCTAATGATCTCCGTCCAGAAACGGCGTTAGGGGGATAGGGGGAGGAGGTAAGCGGGGCAAAAGTACCCAGGGGCCGAAGATGTTAATTGATTTTTTGGATTTTTTTTTTACTATCAAAAAAACTAAAGTTCAAAGCAAAAAATTTGGTCGTGGTGGGAGGCCCCCAAGAACATTACCTGGGGCCCGAGAATACTAGCGCGCGCCGGCCCTATTTTCATCAACGTAAATATTGTTCATGTAAAAAAAAAAAAGTGTTAAAAATTGTAAATTCTTATCTAAAACTCTAAATGACGACCTTGCCCCTCCCTGGCTGCATGGTAAGTCTGTGGAACTGTCTAAAAAGTTTTGTATTTCCCGGAAAAATTGGAGTATTTGATATACATGTTTTCAACTATGCAAATGAAATTACTCTGAGCAAAGCAATCTCAACCATACCGAACAACGCCGGTGTGCAATATTGACTAAAAACTACTGGACCAATTTTCGCGCGTTTTTTTTTCACAAAATAGTTAGCGTTGTCTGGAGAAGGTTTCAAGCTATTAAAATCCTAGTTCGAACCATTAAAAATAAAAATCTCTCGCCTAAAATAATTAGTTCAATGCGTAAGCCAGATAGCACAGGAAAAACATTTGTTTTATTCGTACTGGCATCTATACGTGAATAAAATATTTTATTGCCAACCGTATCATAGCAATAGGGGACCGGACAGGTATCACAAAAAAATCTGAAATTTAGTTAGAAATAGTATTGTATGATGTTTCTGAATTTATAATTTTTATTTTTTTTTTTTGTTAAACGATAATGATTTAAATTTTTAAATCAATAAATAAAATCTGATTTTTAGCATATTCCTCACGTCAAACGAAACTCCAATTTACAGCGTGTGACGTCATACGTTAGGAAACAAGCAATTTTTAAAAAACTGTTTCTACGTTTGAGTTTTTTGTCACAGGACTGTTACAATAATTAGTTATAAGGGACGTGGTAACGATCTTCTAAGTAGACGTTGTTGCAGATTCTTTAAACCACTGTTATCATGAATCCAGAAGTTGCTGAAGCCGACAGTCGAAATCTCCAGAGTGAATATAATAATAGTTTGGAATTTCTTTGCGATTAATTTGGATTGTAGTGCTGCTGAGTTTCGAAGTGTGAAAACAGCTTTGTAAGTGCACGGTGTTTGCCAGGAAACGCTATCCACCTACTATCTGGCCGACGGCATCTCACTGCGAAAAGCCAGCTCCCACCAAACAGCAGAGTGATCAGTGAATGACCAGCGAGATCAAACAGCCGTCCACCAACAGGCAAAATACACAGTATAATGCGAACTTTCCCATTGTTAAGACATTTCTTTGCGGTTTGTCTGGTTTGTGAATTCAGTCTCTTTCTAATAAGAATTGTGTGTCAACGTTTCTTTGCGGTTTAGCTATTTTGTGAATCAGTGTCTTACTAATCAGTATCGTGTGCGAGCGTGAGTTGAATTATGATTCCTTATAGTTTGGAACAAAGAATATTCTTGTATGACACATATGTGAATAAAATGTCCTTTAAAAGGTGTCGCAGTAAATTACGTCGCAAGTATCCTGGCGCTTTACTGCCAGCTAAAACAACGATTCTGCGTTTAGTTAAAAAATTAAGAGAAACGTGTAATCAGCCGTGGCTTGTGGCGCCAGATCACCCGATTTAAACCTTTGTGACTTCAATATTTGGGGAAAGCTTAAGGGAAAGGTGTATGAAGGAAATCCTCACACGTTCGAAGAACTCGAAAAGAAAATCTATCAAGTAATAATGTCCATGGAAAAGTGAAATCCAGAGCGTGTGTTTCGAAACATGTTTAAAAGATGTCAAATGCGCATTACGTAAGAGGGGCGACACTTCCAGCATCTTTTGTAAGGTAAGTTAATGAATTTTGTAATATTTATATGCTTTCACATACTTATAATGATACGTAAATATTTCTAAGTAGTTTCGCGGTTGATGGCCGAACTATGTTGGAAGTTGGCCGCTCGCTCGCCGGGAACCGTTTCTTCGTTTTAGTACTAGTAGTGGGCAACCTGTATTTGAACTATTTGTCTAATAAACTGAATTTTGAAATAAAATAAAACATAACCTCTACAGAGTGCAAATGGGCTAATCTGTTATGAATGTTGTGTGATAATTTATGTATTAGTACGTACCTATGAGACTTAGTTTTGGTTTCACATATTTTTAGAACTCCGAGACAATCCTATGGTGATGATGACATAGGATATGCACAGCTTCGTCGTGATGCTGGTACTATTAAGTGCAAGGTGTGCCCGGAACACAAAATTCGTTCCAAATCTTTTCCATTGTAATTCCGACGTATTGCTAGTTGCATTTCGTATTTCTGCTTTTCTCTGTACATCAATAAGTAATTTGTCTTAAGAAGATTTAAAAGTATTCGTGCATTTAGGTACTACGCACCAACGATATGCTTTTAGTTTCATTACAACTATAGCTTTATGAAACTCTTAAAATCACTTAATACTGTTGGAATAATAAATAGCAGATCAAGTTGCTTTACACACGTATGAAGTCACGTACGACGAGATCATATGATATACTGTTTGCGGTGGAATTTAAACAGTTTAACATTTACACATGCTTTTATGTACTTATAAAGCTTTATTTAAGTAAAGTACTATTTTTCTTGGCTAAATATATCCACAATAGTCAATTTAAAACACTTTCTGAAAATTTGTCCGGTCCCCGAGAATAGGGGACAGGACAGTTGTTATAAAAAAATCTAAAGTTTAGTTTAAAATAATTTATAAATTTAGTAATATCATCCAAATTTTTTTCGTGAAACAATGATATATATTTTTAAATCGTTAAGTAAAATTCTATTTTCAGCCTATTCGTCACCGTCAAACGAAACTCCAATCACAGCGTGTGATTTCATACGTATGGTAACAAGGGATACGGCGCTGCCTTGTGTTTTTTAACTGTTTCTGTTTGAGTTTTTTGTCACGGGGCTCCTATAATAATCAGTTACAAGGGACGTGGTAACGATTAGAGGTGGGCAAAGTGACTCACTAAAAAGAGCGGTGTTCATTTGATCACTCCTCGAAAAGAACTAGTTCTTTTGAACGGTTCACTAGCTCAATTTTATTTGAGACTTTAAAAAAAAAAAAATTTTTTTTAGGTCTCACCCCTCAGAATCCGGTTTTCGATTAAATACCGCCCTTAAATCGACTTTGATGCAATTAGTAGACCTTTTTAAGCTCTACAGTCCACAAGACCCACGTGAATAAGCTCTTCATGATCTTCGGAATTAGCAGACTTATGATCGACTCACCCAGAACTACCGTTCACTTTTAGTGAGCGACTGCTCACTCGCTCTTTTAAGAGTTGCTCTAAAGAACTGATTCACTCGCGAACGACCCATCTCTAGTAACAATCTTCCAAGTAGACGTTGTTGTAGATCCTTTAAACCACTTTTATCATGAATCCCAGACCTCCCGAAAGTGAATATAATAATGGTTTGGAATTTCTTTGCCACTAATTTGGATTGTAGTGCTGCTGAGTTTCGAAGTATGAAAACATTTTGTAAGTGCAGGATGTTTGCCAGGAAACGCTATCCACCTACTGTCTTGGGGAGCGTCCATAAACCACGTAGCTCCATTTTGCCCTCCAATGAACCTCCCTCCCCCCCCCCCCCCATGTAGCCCTACGTGGCTTTTGCTTCTACCCCTCGCCTCCCCCACGTAGCACGTAGCTTTTATACCTTTTGATTCCAGACGACATTTTGTACTGTTTTCTCCTGTCAGGTTATTGTAAATTACATACGGAGATAATTAAATGACGGAAATAAAAATACACATGCTTTTGTGTGTTCTGTTCCTCATTTTAACTGTGAAAAATGTTACGAAAGGAAAGCTACGTGGCCTGGCTCGGAAACTCCTTCCCCACACGTAGCTCAGAGTAGCCATCCAGTCAACCCCCCCTCTCCCCCCCCCTGGACCGACCACGTAGTTTGTGCACGCTCCCTTGCCGACGGCATCTCACTGCGAAAGGCCAGCCGCGCAAAACAGCAGAGTGAATGACCGGTGAGATTAAACAACAGTCCTCCACCAACAGTCAAATCACGCAATAAAAAGCTAACTTTTCCATTGTTTAGATCGATTTCTTTGCGGTTTGGCTGGTTCGTGATTTCAGTCTCTCACTAATCTGTACAGTGTGTGAGAGCGAGTTGAATTATGGTACGTTATAGTTTGGAACAAAAAATATTCCTGTATGATACGTATGTGAAAAAAAATCATTTAAAAGGCGTCGCAAATATCCTGGTGCTTTACTGCCAGCTAAAACAACGGTTCCGCGTTTAGTTAAAAAATAGAGAGAAACTTGTAATCAGCCGTGGCTTGTGGCGCCAGCAGTGGCGTATTTTTGTGTTGCTGGTAGGGGCCCCCTGCGTTGAGGCCTGGGGCTGGGGCCCCTGAGTTGTGCTTGGGAGCCGGGGGTCCCGTGAGCAGTAGTTGGGTGCCCCCTTAGCAGTGAGAGCCCCTTAGTGAGGGGACTCCGTGTGTCTCAGGGGCCCTCTTAGAAGACGATAGAGGTAAAAAAAAAAGGTCGCAGTTTGCCGTGAAGGCCCGTGGGCCCTCTGAACTGCACTTGGGAGTCCCCAGAGGTGCTCTTTGGGGCCCCTGAGCGTAGGGCCCCGGTGCACTGCACCACCTAGTCCCATAGTAGCTACGCCGCTGGGCGCCAGATCATCCGATTTAAACCTTTGTGACTTCTATCTTTGGGAAAAGCTTAAGGGAAAGGTGTATGAAGGAATTCCTCACACGTTAGATGAATTTTAAAACAAAATCTGTCATGGAGAGATGTGAAAACCAGCGTGTCTCGAAACATGTTTAAAAGATGTCAAACGCGCAATTCGCAAGACGGGCGACATTTCCAACAACTTTTGTAAGTTAAGTCAATGAATTTTTTAATATTTATATGCTTTCACATACTTAAACATGTATATGATACTTAATTATTTCTGAGTAGTTCCGCGGTTGACGGGCGAACTATGTGGGAAGTTGGCCGCTCGCTCGCCACGAGCAGTTTCTTCGTTGTAGTGCTATATAGCGGCGGGAAGCGTTTCCCGGCGAACCTCCTGCATTAACACTATTTGCCTAATTAATTGAATTTTGAAATAAAAGAAAACATAACCTCTACCGAGTGCTAATTCAGTCTTTGTTATGAATGTCGTATGATTTTTTTTTATGTATTAGCATATAGACTTAGTTTTGATTTCTCGTATTTTTAAATCGCTGATACAATCCTATGGTGATGCCATAGGATATGTACAACTTCGTCGTGATTCGGGTATATGTACTATCAAGTGCAAGGTATGAACGGAACGCAAAATTCGTTCGAAATTTTATCCATTGAAATTCCGTCGTATTGGCGTCTTGCTAGTTGCAACCACTGATTTGTATTTCTGCTTTTCGTTGTAAATCAATTAAGTAATTTGTCTAGAGAAGATATAGAAGTATTCGTACTACGCACCTACGATATGTCTTTCGTTTCATTCGACTATAACTTCACGAAACGCTTAAAATCACTTAATATTGTTGGAATAACAAATAGCAGATCAAGTTGCTTTACACACTATGACGTCACACGCGACGATATCACGTGATACTGTTTGCGCGGGAATTTGAACAGTTTAACATTCACACATTGTTTTATGTACTCATAAACCTTTATTTAAGTAAAGTACTATTTTTCTTGGTTAAATATATCCACAAGGGACAATTTAAAACACTTTCTGAAAATTTGTCCGGTCCATTTTGGTTGGTTGTCGAACGGCATATTCAACACTTAAATTGCCATTGAATATACAAAAAGTGAAATACCAACTTGCAACATTTCAGAAACATCGAGAATGAGAAAAGTACTCCAGCAATGCAAGATGTGGTATGAATAACGTGACCATTTATTGTTTTCGCCAGAACGGGACGCCTGAGGAATTGTTTTCATCAGAGCGTGACTCCTTAGGAATTTTGTAAATTTTTTCTTTTATTAAAAAAAAAGAACATTTATAATAAATAGAAAGTATTAAATGTTAGCTGAGTAACTTAGCCTAAGTGCCTGACATCTAACCTCTAACTAGTCAGTTGTTTTCTGTTTATTGGCGCAACAAATAGGTTTCAAAATATCGAGTTCAGTTTCCAAGTAATTATGTAGTGCCTGCCCCCACCTGGACACCGGGAACCCTATGGGGACCTATGGCGAATCTGGCAGCAGGCCGAGCGGAGACTTGGGCAGATTCGATGAGAGGAATGAGCGAATGGGTAAGGATCGATCATAGCAGTCGATCTGGGACCGGATGGAGACATTCGTGCTAGGATCAGCAGGGTGAATAAGTTCGTAAACATGTACTATGTACATTTACTATCACAACTGTACAAAATATACAAATGGTATGCATTGAGACTACTGTTGAATACTGATAACAATGTAAGGTGCTATTGCGCTCCCTTCCAACATCACGCTATGACGTAACTGAATACTGAAAATAGGTTGATTATTATAACTGCATGAGTGTGACATTTACTTTGAGAACAGCAAGAGCTTCTTCGACTGTGGGCGATTATCTAGACCAGTAACCCCAGCTCTAGGCATTGTGGAGGACCCTAGCTCCCTATCTATGATTCAACGATGGCTTTCCACGTCCAACCATACCCTACAGCAGAGCCAACCTGTTATGCGCTGTCCAGCTTCTTCGTGTGTAGCGCCACTCCGCAGCCACGGCCGTCGGAGGGCGACTCGAAGTCTGCGTTCTCTCTGCTGCGGCTGTTGCTGGCTGCGACTGATTGATGAAGACAAGACAAGACACTCTCCGATACCCGTGCAAAGGTTTTTACACCACCTCCCACTACGGTCCAAAAGCGGAGGGGAAAATGGTAGACCAATGATGAAGCCGATCCATGCCGTCATCTGTCCTCCTTAGCTCGACCATTGCGCACTTTTTCCCTACTGTCAGCGCTCTAAACCCCCGGTCGATGCCTCTGTCTGGTTTAACATGAAACTTGCTGTCCTCATTTCATAATTAACAATATGTAACTTATCAGCCAAGCGAACAACTGCGTTCACTACAATTACATGATTTGTTGATGTTTGTGTAGTCAATATGGTTTTCAGTACTGCAACATTTAACTGTTTTGTCAATTGTTCATATTTTATTTATTAGAGAAAAAACTCTTTAGATAAGTGTGTTACTTCCAGCAGACACTTAACTTACGTTTTACAAGAAAGTTCGTAATTAAGATCAAAAGAAGGTAGAAATTCCACGGAGAAGATTTGCAAATATCATCGGCATCAGCAGCAAAACGTGCCAGCTGCTTAATTTTTAGCAACCTTTTAAGAAACACTGAACAAAAGGAATTGAATATTTTTTTCGTATCCGCTTCCCTTGTATCTTCAGGATATACTTGCTTACATTTATCAACCAAAGCAAATGCTCGGAGATGCGCCGTGGCGTGGCCTTATGCTTGATGCTTGAATTAGTCTAGCCACTCCGCAAAGTTCATATGACAAAGACTGGTTTTTAGAGGCGTGCGTAGTTATGTAAATAATTTAATTCATTTGTAAAACCATCCCACATTTTTTGTTGTTCAATGATGGGGCAAAAATAAATCAATATGGCAGTATTATATGGAAATAAAATTTACTTATTAATAAAAGATTGATTTTAAATTTATTTTGATAAAATATTAAAATCTAAATAATTATAAATTTATTTTTCCGCTTCCGCGAGACATCCACTTCCGCGGATGTCAAGCACTGAACATCCGCTTCCTCAAAGATGACATCCGCAACAACCCTACTAGACAGCATTAGGTACTCCATGGTTATATGAATATAATAATGGTTTGGAATTTCTTTGCCACTAATTTGGATTGTAGTGCTGCTGAGTTTCGAAGTATGAAAACATTTTTGTAAGTGCAGGGGGGTGTTTGCCAGGAAACGTTATCCACCTACTGTCTTGGGCGTCCATAGTCCACGTAGCTCCATTTTGGCCTCCAAAGAACCCCCCTCCCCCCCCTGTAGCCCTACGTGGCTTTTGCTTCCGCCTCCCGTCTCCCCCCCCCCCCCCCCCCTCCACGTAGCACGTAGCTTTTATACCTTTTGATTCCAGAAGACATTTTGTAATGTTTTCTCCTGTCAGGTTATTGTAAATTACATACGGAGATAATTAAATGGCGGAAATACATTTACATGCTGTTGTGTGTTCTGTATCTCATTTATAACTATGACAAATAATATGAACGAAAAGCTACGTGGCCTGGCTCGGAACCCCCCCCCCCTCCTCCCACGTAGCCCAGCGTAGCTCCCCCCTCCCCCCCAAGACTGAGCTATGTAGTTTATGAACACCCCTAAAGTGTGGTTTGACGAGATAAGCACTGCTGCCTTTGAAAGTGAACTCTAGAATGTTGCGTGTAGCAGCTTCGGTGGGGGTAATGAGGCAATGTTGAGTTTGCTCTTATACTTTTGCTCTTGCAACAAATCAACACGGATTTCGGAAGAAAAGATCATGTGGAACACAGCTGGACCTATTTACACACGACGTAATTAAAGTTATTGATGCAGGTTCACAAGTAGATGCAATTTTTTTAGGTTTTCAGAAAGCCTTTGACTCTGTGCCACACAACCGCCTTTTAGCGAAGCTTCGAGCGTACGGTATATCGGATCAGCTTTGTGAATGAATAAAGGATTATCTAATTGGTCGGTCGTAGTATGTCGTCGTTGGAGTAAGTTCTTCTAATCTAGATGTTACATCGGGTGTACCTCAAGGAAGTGTAATAGGACCACTTCGTTTCTTAATTTTAATAAACGATCTCGGAGACAAAGTGAAAAGCCTTTTTAGATTGTTTGCTGATGCGGTTATTTATAGGGAAGTAAGGAATTTGGCCGATTGCTTAGAAATCCAACGTGATCTGGATGTTACTTTGGTATGGTGCGCTGATTGGCAAGGGGGCATCCATAAATTACGTGAGATGTTTTCCGGGATTTCCGGACCCCCACTCCCCTATAGTGATACTTCGTGAGATCTAGTCCGATCTCCCCCCCCCCCTCTACACTCCAACAATATTTCAAAAACCTCGCGTGAGATTTCCGTATCTCCCCCCTTGGTGAGATTTCGCCGGAAACCCCCTCCCCTATTTCACCTCACGTAATTTATGGACGCCCCTAAATAAATAAACATGACTCAAATATACATATGAGAGAATACTGCTGATGCATTTTTAGTCCTTGTGTCTACAAAGTATCCAGTTTTTGCAACAAAAAAAAAACAATAAAATTTGATGGCTATTGTCACGACTTATGAGAGTGAAGTCAAGAAATAAAGATCTGAGAATTATCGTGAAATTCCATTTTTGCAATCTGTTTTGTAAAAAATTTCACATAAGACATAAAATATAAGTAATTATTAAAGAACACGAATTTTTTTGGATATTCGAATAATGTTTTTGTTTACCTACACACCATCAAAATAGGCAAGTTTTTAATGGGCCAGAAAAAAGAATCATTAAAAATAACCGGGTTGCAGGAAAGAAAAGTTTCGGAAACACTGGGTGCGCAGTCTTCCGCGGTCGTTGTCAATGTAATCTTGGTTGTCTGGGTTGAACCGCGTCAATTTGTTGAAACCTGACGTTTCGGCCATCATTTTGTGGCCTTCTTCAGAGTACTGTCACGGCTGGAACTGCTGCCGCCTATATATAGCTCCCGAAGAACGCGCTAGCCGTTTGGAGTGACGTCACTCAAACTACCGCCGCCAGCGTGGCCGGTCCGATGGGGGCATGCGTCCCGCGTTTTCCTGATCAAGCATGACCATATTTGGTCAAGTTTTAGCCCGCCGTCCGCGTTCATATTATCTGGTCGTTTTTTAATTTCCAATGCTTCTCTGACACGCCGGGGCCACCATCTGCTTTCTTGAACCAATACACTTGTGTCATTGAATAAAATTGCGTGCCCACTGTCAGCAGAGTGTTGCGCTACAGCTGATTTGCTGACGTCATTATTTTTAAGATGTCTCATGTATTCACACAGCCTTTCCTTGACTGTCCGTCCAGTTTCGCCTATATACACTTGGCCACAGCTGCAGGGTATCTGGTATACACCCGCTGTCTGCAACTTCTCCCACTTGTCTTTGACTTTTAAAAGCACATCATAAATCTTCCTAGGTGCTCTGTATATTGGACGGATATTTTTCTTCTTTAAAAGATGGCCGATTTTATCCGTCACCCCGTGGACATAGGGTAATACTGCCGTGGGTCCGTCTGTTCGTCTTCTGGTTTCGGCTTCCGATGTCGGAACACAGGGTGATGCTCGAGGTGCAAGCCTTGCAGTGGCCTTATTGATGACGTCAAGGCTGTAGCCGTTGGCCAGAAACGTCTCCTTTAAAATTTTCCTTTCAGCGGCTATGCTCGCTTCGTCGCTGACTATGGAAGCACAGACGGTTAATGTTTTTAAAATTACACGTTTCACTGCTGGATGGTGGTGAGAGGCTGCATGCAAGTAGCGATTTGTGTGCGTGGGCTTGCGGTAAACTCCGTGCCCTAGGGAGCCATCTTCCTTCCGTTTCACTATCACGTCCATAAAAGGAAGTTGTTGGTCCACCTCAACTTCCATGGTGAATTTAATTTTGTCGTGGGCACTATTTAAATGTTGGAAAAAAGCCTGGAGGGATTCTGTTCCATATTGAGCTGGCGCTTGATTATTTCCCCAAAGTTTCACAGTACTTGATCCAGCTTAGCCGCTTCTGTTTCTTTAACACAAGTTTTGTCCAGACACTACTTTTTTGATATTCCTGGCAATGTGATAATGTTAGCTCCCTGCAAAGAGAGAGAGCGTGTGTGTGAAGTTAAACGTCTTTTTGCTACTGCTCTTGAGCATCCCGTACTCCACCAAACTGTTGGAGTCTTTTCAGCAAATATTCGTCGTTTTCTTGGCGGTATTGATTTATCTGCGGTTACTGTTACTCAAACGAACTGCTTGTAAGCATCTATGCCTAATACTTCCACCGTGGGCTAGCGAGTTGGCTTTGCGTTTGAGGTCGTCGGTTCGAGTCCGGCCCAGCTTTTAAGTGTTGTTCCTTCTGTGTTGTCCTTTCACTTGAGATTATCAACAATAGTCTAATATATTGAGGAAAACGAAACAAATGATGCTGGCTGAATGGCTAAAAAAGCCGAATGACAGATTAAAAAAAAAACTTCCACAGAATACACTAACTTCCTCTTCCAAGTATCGCTTGTAGAGTGTAAATTTCTGTCAGAATCTTGTAGACTGGCCTATGATTTCGTAGTTACGTGGGAAACCAATAGCGAGTTGAATAATTGGCTAATAATCTAATTCTCGTTAAGTACCTGCCATGTGACAACGAATGCTATGCGTAGTGAACACAGTATCAGATCGACGGCGGATGGATCTCCTACTCTACTAACCAACGTAGGTGATCCGTATTTAATAATTAAGAGTTTCTAGTCTTCTGCCATAAAAGGTCGGTTATCAGTGTTTAAATGCTGTTGCTAGTGTGAAATGTGTTGATGAATTTGAATCGCTATTCCTCCTTTTCCGTCCAGTCTGTCACTTTAAAACATTTGGTAATTTTGAAAACTAATTTTTTATGAGGATGGAACCATGTTTCAGATAAGGCTACACCTATATTTCTATTTCGAAACTCAATGTTCAGACTTTCCCTGTTCGAAAAAAACTAGTCTGCGATTCCACTGAAGGAATTTTAGCTGCGAAAATTCTGAGGCCACGTGCGACCTTCTTTTAATGTTTGGTTCATGAAATATTCGTTTTAATGATCATCTCAAGTGGTTTCCTTACTTATCTCGACTGGGCCATTAGATCTTGTCTGCTCACTACTAACGCCATCAGTTTTTCCAGTTTTTCTGCTGATATTGCCTGTTGTTCTGACTGACAATTTGCATGGAATGTTCCTGGCTTCTTATGTGGCAGAAGTGGATAAGAATTGGAGGATATTCGGTGTGTTGGACCGTTGCTTGCCCAGATTATGAGAAAATTATTGTTTCGTTGCCAACTGCTTTGTGTTTGCAATATTTACTGACGTAGATGACAGACCTAATCGTTGATTTCGCGACTGATCTACTTGGTGAACAAAGTTTGTTTCCTACGGAGTAGTGTGTATATATATATATTACTTCTATCAGAAATATCCGACATTGCCGAAATACTGCAGTTTGTTTCAGTTTTTATTCTATTTCGGCGAGAAGTAGAGATATATGCAAAAGATAATTTGATCTCATAATACCATGCTCACATAGCTTACCTTTAACTATAGGATGCAAAAAAATTTAAACGGCCTTTGTCGCTTGCGTCATACCAATACTCGATATATTCTGCTGAGGATTCTGAGTATGACTGCAGCCAGTGGTGAGTGAAGGTGCTTACGCTGTTACTGGTGTCGTGCTTGCAGTAGACACTGGCTGTTGTGCTGCTGAACGTTCCATAGATAGCCGTGCGACTTTCTCTGCAGTGCGAGATGATATTCTTAAGTCTTCTGTTTGTACCTGACGCTTAGCAGGCTGGATGCTCAGTTTGGCTGCCAAGCATAGGATCGTCTAACACCGCTCTGTACAAACTATTCAGTTTCGATGTGTTCAATTTGTTGATTCATGACTATTCAAAGCAGTTACAATTATCTTCCCGGTTGATATGACCATGGTTTTAGACTCCTAATGTATGGTTCTAAGGATCATAAGTTCCACCCTCGCCGTACAACCCACTGAACATTGTAACTGTAAAGCTAATTCGGCTTAGGAATTCTCCGCTCCGCGTCTCCTCTAAATCGAAAACCACTTACCAGTTATCAACAACAACTAAGAAATGTTTAATGATCACTTACGGAAAGTTCGACACAACCTGTATTTTAGCACAAATTTAACGGAGCAGAGTTTCAGGTTGCTGCGATAAACATAACTCGGTCTATTTCTTAAACGAACATCCAACATCATAGGCATTGTCATTCATTCTGCTGTCACTGTCATTTATGTATCGGATAAAGAGTGCTTTCTAATAATAACAATAATAATAATAATAATAATTCATTCAAGGTAGATGCATAAGGAAACTGAATGGAATCCGCTTATGTAAGTTTATATAAACAGCTGCTTGGTATGCGTTACTACTTCTTTTCAAATGCTGGGCTCTGAAAACTAGCGACCAGGACGCCCACATGTTAGCATGATAAGATTATAGACGCTGTTTGTAGTGGCGGCTCGCACTCTGCCTTCTGTCTGCCTGTCAGTTGTAATCTTATCTGATCTGATAGCCCGTATCACGGCTCGGTGGGTTGTATGAATTGGATGCTCTACTGTTGTAATTTGAGATAAAACATACTACTGAACAATATGTTTGTACTGAAACGGAGACCAGAACACTGTTACCAAACGGCTTCAGTCTTCTATGTTAATGAAGAGCTCTGGGTTACAATCTGTAAAAATTTGTTTTTACACTTCGTGTGATAAATAAGGACCAAGTTTTGCTATAATCTTTGTAGGGGTTAATGTTTTAGTAGGTAGTGCTTACTGGAAATAAAAGTTCTTTGGAAGTTTGGTGTGTTTGGTATTTTTTTTTTTTTCAAAAATAAGAGGACATAAATCTAGTTTTCATTTGTATTAGTACTTGGCTCTGCAGTGTCACAATCAGCAGAATTTGTCCAACCTTTCCTCAGCTTTTTGGAGAGAATGATCGATGATAGTGTATCAATTATTTTTTTAATCGTTGAACAACGGTGTGGACTAAGATTACAATGTTGATGTGTTCTTTCAGAGCTGTTACTATACTATGTAGCAGAGATGGCTCACCCACTTTACATAACATGTTTACCTCCGCTATGTTCTATCATGGTGGTAGGAGTAAAAATCAAATTTCAGATTATCTCTGAAGATTACCGCGAAAATGTCTAAATATTGTGAAAAAGTAGACACGACACCACCTGGCAAGATGTAATTTCTCCGGTTTTCAAGTCATTTTGAAATAATATCGTTCAACTATAGGTTTCAAAATTCTGCATTGGTTGGAGAGAGTGATGAGGGGATGCACGAGAGAAGTAAAGGAACTGGGTTACAAAACTTTGGTAAGACCATTGCTCGAATATGGTAGTGTAGTATGGGACACACATTTTGAGTATCAAATACAGGAGTTGGAGAAGGTGCAAAGAAGGGCTGCTAGATTTGTTTCTGGAAATTATCGCAGAATGCAATCAGTGACAGATATGATAAAAGCAGCTGGAATGGGATTCATTGCAAGACAGGAGGGTAATGGGAGTGTACAGGGCGTATACTGGCGATGAGACATGGAAAGATATTGCAGTGGGTATGAAAAGCAGTTCATGGAAGGGAAAAGATGACCATGACCATAAGCTGGCACTCGATTTCAGGTACAAGGGTGTGGGAAGATTTTCTTTTTTATGTAAGGGTGTCAGGGATTGGAATGAGTTACCAAGGGGAATGATGAATAACCTACCGAAAACGTTAAAAGAATTTAAAGTTAAAATTTGTAGAGGGCAAATGTAGGTGAGTATAGGATCGGGGGAAGTTGGGTGTGTAGGGAAATTGCCACCGGAGCGTGTGCTCCATTGCAATTAAATTAAATTTAAAAAAAAAATCAGTTGCAGAAGCGGACTCTGATCAACGTTGTTCCTGCTTAGATGAGCCACGAAGACTATCTTAAAGTTAACAGAGAAAGGTATAAAACAATATTAGCTGTATAAATATTTCAGGTGAAACTAGCTTATGAGAGCAACTGGATTATTCAATATCAAAGTAAAATATATTGACATAATTTTATTCATAATGTGCCTAGCAGAAAAACTATTTGATTCCATGTGTTATTTAAACTTGTAAAAATGGGCTCAGTTTACACCTAGAGAAACACTACACCTTCCATAGCAAAACATAATGCTGCCAAGCTCATGCAGTAGATTTTGGAGGATGAGCTGAGTTTTCTCAGACATGTATATCTTTAATTTTTCAATAAAATGAATTTACTAGACTTTTCAGAGAAAAAATTTAAAACATTTTTACTAACCTATTTTTTCCTATGTACAAAATTAGAAAGAAATCTGCTGTTTGAGATAACGCAACGAATATTCCATACTTCAGACACATTTGAAATAATTTTGATTATTTTTGAATGTCTTTCTGTGAAATGGGTAACAAACTATAACAGATTTCATCAAATATAAAATTTAGACACCTAAGTAAAAGGTTTTATCCCGATTATTTTGGGGATTTACCATTATAAATTTCCATGAAACATATCCTAGATTGGCTATTTCCCTTCCTATCTACTTCCGAATCACATGAAGTTTAAGTTCTAAAAATGTTTAATGTATTCTAAGAATTCTTATTTAAGGCCTTAGGATGCAATGAACTCTTAATTCAGAATACTTTCAATAAAATAATGCTAATACATTGCAAACTAATCGAAAAACAAACTTCTGCATGTTTGGCCTCCCATCTACCGGTAGCTCACCATTTGTTTCTAAAGTTTTAACAACTCCTAAGGACAGATGAATAAAACGGCCATTGGCGCTGGAGATTCGGAAGAAATTGGGAAAACCACCGAGTTAAAGATATAAAGCATTTCTAGAGGAAATCCACTATTCTAAAATTACATTAAGTCGTGGATAAAATTTGTCTGGATTTGAGGCACTATGCCATTCATATCTCCGGCTAGCGCTATCAGGATGAATAATTAGCAGGCTCTTAATAGGAATATAGGAATAAACACGTGAAAATTGTACTTGAACTTGGTATGGCACACAGTTTTAAGATCAGGGCTTGGTATATCAAAATAAAAGTAAAGCAGTAAGAGTAGACTGTATAGACAGAAGAGTCTGATCTCTGATATTGTGGTCGAAGGGTTCAGTCTGGTGATCGGGTGGATATAATTTATTATTAGCATAAGACTTGAAAAGTGTACTAAGCAAGCTAATAACTTACATAAAAGGTTAAACTATTCATTATTGAAGCTTGATCAAAGATTCAGAATTTAGTAAAACTGCACAGAACAGGAGGCTGAAAATAAAATGGACAGATGAAGTTAGAAATTACAAAGTTTTAGAAACAATGACTGATATATATATATATATATATACATTTTTAAAGCGATCATATGAAGATATCTGTACAAAATGGAAAAAAGTGAATTGCATCAAATCAAAAGATTTAAGGCCGAAATTACACTGCGATTCACTGCTGTACTATCACGTTAAGCAAAGTTTGTAAACCTTTGGTTATAACTCCCATAAATTTAATTTAGTTGCTTTCGTAAAGGTATTTTTTTAAAAATATATTGGCATGAATACTTCAAATAACCTTAATCAGACAAATTTCAATGAGGCACTGCAGCTTCTTTCTATATTCAGAAAAGTTTGTACTGTTGAAAATCTGACTTTTAACTTTTAAATTTGTGTGTGAGATACGTTTTTGTAAACACTCTGAATCGATTATTACAGTTCTACAGTAACTATGCTTAAAATATTACTTACATGAAGTCTGTTGGGGCTTATAACTTGTAGTCTCCTAACGACCGTGAGATGCTCCATAAAAAATTGACAACGATTTGCTGCACTTTTAATGCAGCTAACAGGAATTTTCATTAATTTTTTTTTTACCCGTGTACTAAAATTTTTACAGATATTTTCTGCAATACTAAACTTCCTAGAATTCTTTTTAGTATTTTCCAATAACTCAATGTTTATTTAAAAAGTGAATAGGGTTTAGGGTTAGTATAAAATATAAATTTGTGAAAATGAAAAACGTAGTTTGCCCATTAGCACATAACATGAAGTCGCGTATTCTCTTCCGCAGTTGGAAATCAGATGACGAAGGCGTCGCTGCCACTTAACTATAGTACTGTGACCTAATACTTTGGCTAACTTCAGTAAATATGTAGAATAGAGAGAAATCGAGAACAAGGTCATGCATGTACTTAAGCTTCTTACTGAAAAAATTAGTCTATTGATGGTCTTTAATATAATGTTTATGTAAGTTTTCAATGTTTCCCAGTTTACCTCGAAACTATTAAACTTAATTTGATTTTTCCTCGATTTCAGGTCATGGAAGAGACTGGGACACACATATCGTGGCCCTCCAGGCTTAAAATCGGAGCAAAATCCAAAAAAGGTAAGGATGATCTTCAGCATATGGACACCCTACTACCGAATAACTAACCATAAGCTTTAAATTGTTGTTGCCCTCGACAGATATTTCGGTAGAACTAAATTTTATTCCGTAATCGGCATTTCATTCTGAGATCTGATGACAGAATTAAAAAAAGTGTGATATTTCAGCGCGTGGGTCTGATGTCTGTTTTGTCAGATTCTTAAAAAAAGAGCCTGTTCAACAAAATAGTTTCGTGTAGACTCCTGACTAGTAATTTACTGAATGTGCTATGTATGTTTCATTATACGCATTATAATCATTCTACCTCCAATATGGATCAATTGACTGAACATTTTTAAATACCCGTAACTAAAAGTTCATTATTGGATGAGTTCAGGTTTATCAAATGAGCCTTTGCTCAGAATTTCTCACTGTTTACTATGGTATGAAGCATTAAGATATAATTACGGTACAAGCTTTTTTTTTATCATGACTTAGCCTAGGAGCTATTAAAAATTCTGTAAATTATATCGAAACTAGAAGACCCGTGCGAAAATTTCGCGATTAAAATGAGATGAATAGTGAGGTTGAATGCTTGTAATATAATGAAAAGTAGAACTGTACTTTTGTTGCATTTGTTTTTTTATTTTTTTTTTTATTTTTTTTTAGTGTTATAGGTACGCATCAAAATACTCGCAACATATTACGAAACGGTTAGGAAACTTTAAAACACTCTGTATATATGACAAACTATCACTGGCCTTAACAGAATAAAACTAACCTGAACAAAATGCACACAACAAATCAACATCTCTGAAATATTTGTTGCTGTGCGAATAAAATGTTTACATTGGAATTTTATAGCAAAACGACAGTTTCCGTAAGAGGAAAAAAAAATATCCGAAAAGCTACTTATAAAAAAAGTTTGACATCTCTGTGATATCCGCTGCTGCAATCTAGGGACTTGGCTCTGAACAGTCTCATAAGCGCTGCCACTTCAAGCACCAAATTCCGAAAAATTCTTTCTTAATTTATGATTTTACCTAGCTGGAAACCTTAATGTTTTAAAATGATGTCATTTATCGATTTCGGCTAGGTATCGAAGAAATGGCTTGTAAAAAAAAAAAAAAAAAAAAAAAATGTTAATAATGCCCTTTATGGGTCGAATTACAAAAAATTCCTTTTATAAAATATGGTGTGACCAAAGCAGCCACCTTGGTATTTAAAATACCTCATTTATCGATTTCGGTTAGTTATCAAGCGAGGTAAAAAAAAAGTTTTGAGAAATTATTATATTTTTACCCCTTAAGGGTTGAATTTGGAAAAAGTTGTTTCTTAAAATATGATGGCCTTAGCGGATAATTTAATATTTAAATCGATACCTCATTTATTGATTTCGGCTAGGTATCAAGGGAAATAAATAGCTGGTGCCAGAAAAATGCGTTGTAAAAATATTAATACTTTTGCCCTCTAAGGTTTGATTTTTAAAAAATTTTTCTTAAACTGTGGTAATGGAACTGAAGACATTACGAAGACCTCAATCTCTTAAAATTAAATGATACCTCGTTTATTAATTTTGTTTGTCAAGGGAGATACAAAAAACGCATTTTTAAAAAATTGACATTTTCGCCCTTTAAGGGTCGAATTATGAAAAATGCCTTTGTCAAAATATGTTACCACGGCGGAGACCTCATTCTTTAATATGATAGCTCATTAACTATATCAGTTAGATATGAAGGGAGATAAATCGCTCGTGACACAAAAATACGTTATAGAAAAATTTATACTTTTTCCCTTTAAGGGTTGAATTCCAAAAACATTCTTTCTTAAAATATGTCGTCGCAAAGCTGAGACATTACTACTCATAATCCTACTTCATTTATCGATTTTGGTTAGATATCCAGGGAGATAAATGGCTCGAGATACAAAAAACTCATTTTAGAAAAATTGACATTTTCGCCCTTCAAGGGTCGAATTACGAAAAATTCCTTTTTTAAAATATGTTACCACGGCGGAGACCTTATTCTTTAATATGATACCTCATTTATCTTTATCGGTTAGATATTAAGGTAGATAAATCGCTCGTGACACAAAAACGCATTTCAAAAATATTGATACTTTTACCCTTTAAGGGTCGAATTCAAAAAATTTGTCGTAATATATGACGTCACTAAAGCGGAGATCTTGATCTTTAAAATGATACTTCATTAAACGATTTCAGATAGGTATCCAGGGAGATAAGTGACCTGTAACACAGAATACAGCATTTTAGACATATTGACATTTTTGTCTTTTAAGGGTCGAATTCCGAAAACTAACTTTCTTAAATTATGATGTGACCAAAGTGGAGACCATATGCTTTAAAATGACACCTCATTCATTGGTTTCGGGTAAGTATGACAGAAGATACAGGTTTGTGACAAAAACAAATACCTTATAGAAATAATATATATAGGTATTTTATCCATGATGGATTGGTGGAACTTCCGCGACTGTGATGTCAAATATGGGTTGTAAAAAATACAGCAACCAGTCACAATATGATGTTGTTTATTAAACCATTACCGGTTTCGAGCTATACCTGCTCATCTTCAGATGGTTTGTAAATTTTTTTTTACATCAACATCATATTGTGACTGGTTGCTATATTTTTTACAACCCATAAAAAAAAAAAAAATTTACAAACCATCTGAAGATGAGCAGGTATAGCTCGAAACCGGTAATGGTTTAATAAACATCATAATATTGTGACTGGTTGCTGTATTTTTTACAACCCATATTTAATATATATAGGATTGTGTAGTATTGTCTCCAGTTTGTTGGCTTCTTTCTCATCTCCAAAGCAGCGTCTGAAGTATTTCTCAAAGCATTTAACTCTATTTACAAGTTGTAATTTACATTACTAAGCTATTAATTGCTGACCAAGCAAGAGATTTTATCGCATCTGGAATATGTTGAAATTCTATCACCAAACTTTGTACGCTCTAAGGAGCGCTGCGTCACTTCCACTTTCATCCACTCAGTTATTTTATTGAACTACATTTAAAAAATCTCAGAACTATGGCGACAAAAGTAAAAATTGATTAACACATATTTAATGAGCATGTTAACATACGTGAAACTTTCTTACATTTTTCGAAATCCTTGTTGGCTCGTAGCAAGGCTGGCGCGCACCAGGCGATGCAAAACAAAACTTTTACCACTCTGTTCTATATGAGCTCGCAACCAACCTCGTGACTCTTAAACATCAGTGTGTCACTATATTATTTTGTTCCTCTATTTTATTTATCTGAAGGCCTGTTTGACCGTACGTTTGCGTTTTATGCTTAAAGCATATACAGCTTTACTCTCAATCTTGTTAAGTAGCTTCCAAATTAAATTTAACAATTCCTACTTGAAACTGAAAATTAAAAGTAACATGAAACGAAACATACATTGTCCAGACTAGAAAATTTCCCTACCATACCGCATTTGAATATGAACTACCGGCAGAGACTCAAATGGATTTTTTTTCTGTTTTGGAATTCTATTTTGTTGCCGCAGTTCACAAAATGATCACGATGAATATTTAGAAGTTCTCTCTCAACAGTCTGACATAATAATGCTTTCAATGGCTGTTTAAAGTATTATCAAATTGAGACAAGCTGTTGGAAATACTGAAAATATTCAAAACGGTATCATTTGATCAGCTAGTGTTTGTAGAGTAGCAGCTACAACTTTTGATGACTGTAATGGTATTAAAGTATATCACGGCCATAGCAAGAATCAAATTTAACTATGCAGAAATATTCAGCATGAAACTGAAACGTAGCCTTACGGTAATTTCTAATCCCTGCATCGTGTGGTTTAGCGGTCTGGAAACTGGTAATTTTTTTTTTCCTTTAACGTCTTCACCATACACGAAACTTGCTTACTATGGTATGATGCATTAAGATATGATTATGGTACAAGCTCTTTCTCGTTTTTTTTTTTCCTTCTTCTAAATCATGACTTAGCCTAGAGCTATTAAATATTATGTAAATTATATCGAAATTGTGTAGTATTGCCTCCAATTTGTTGGTTTATTTATCTCATCTCCGTAGTTTAAAAAGCAGCTTCTGAAGTCCGCAAGTCCGTGCTGTAGTAGTTCTCAAAGCATTTAACTCAATTTACAAGTTGTAATTTACATTATTAAATTAGCTTGCAGGCACCGGAGTAAGGCAACTGCAACTGTCCATCCTACCTCTGACACGTTCACTTAGCAAGCCTTCGAACCAATCTTTAGGTTTTTGATTACATAGTGTATGGTTTATATTTCCAAACACTCGTATACGATAAAACTTATACAGTACTAGAATTTAAACCTACTTTACAAACGTCTGCGATTGACATGTAATTCAAATTTGTCTTTTTTTAAAATTTTTGACAACACTGGAATTTTAGTTTGTACCACTTACATCTTATTAGCGAGGGTTTCTCTACACATTATTCGATTTTTCACTTTAGATTCTTTCAGTGTTAAGCAAAGCCCTCGATAATTTATTCATGCACGTAGCTCCTCTACTTACTAATGAAAATATTCCAATTTCCTTATGCCTGAAATCGAATGATACTTTCTCTTTATAACTTCCAAAATCTATCTACTTCATTAACAACGTACGCCTTACCCACTATAAGAAGTCTCTTCCCCCACCTGCTGTTCTCAAATTCGGCTCCTTTTATATGAAACGGGCATCTAAGTTAATTTTCATAAAAACTCTAAAAGACCTTTCAACCCCCGTTTAAATTTGTATTTTTTTTATTCGAAATGTGGATCACTTTTCTCCTAAAAATAGAGGAAAAATCCATTTGTTAAAGTACCGATATTTTAGTTCATAGTGAATTACGAAATTGTGCTCGATTGTGGTCAATTTTAGTTATAAATTTTTTTTAAAAAACTTTACTATGAAACATGACTGATCATTAGGCAACTGATATTAATCACTACTAATTAATGCAGATCCGTAACTATTTTATTCCTAAAATAAGCTTGATTTGTCGCCTATCCAGCTGATGTCGATGCTTTCATTTCTCGAGACAAGATTACTATTACAATTATAAATATTTTTATGCATAAAAATGTTGGTAAAGATACCGTCTCCGCATCTCTTAACATTTCCACCAATGACGTTTTAAAATGATAGGAGATACGTGTACATATTTTCTAGAGTTTATTTGTTAAGAAACATCACAAGTTTCTTTGTGTTTGAATTCATCAGACAAATCTGAATTCGACCTAGGACACACAAGGTGTGTGAACAGGATGGTATATATTTGGTAGAGTGGTTGGTTAATGGTTCACTTACTCCCATAGCGTTAGCTAGACAACTTCCGCAGCGTTTGTGTGTAACGTTCAGTTGCCAACTGGACCATCTTTTGACTCATCCTGCCGATAACAATACCGCTCTTCTACAATAGATTTGATCTCGTGGAGACCGTTTGAAACTGCAGCATCCGTCAGTTTGAATTCTACGTCCACTGTTTAGTCTGCTGGATTAATTCTAACAAAAGTGGACAGCATCGCCGCTTCACAACCCAAGTATTTATCAACTAGAACGTCGGTATGATAGTGTAAATGATTTTCAAACAGTAATGGAAAAATCTACGAAGAAAATGGAAGAACAGTCGGTAAAATGGGCTGTTCAGCTCTGCGAACAAACAAAAGGTAAGAGACTTCCAGCAATATTATGCAGAACAGAAACTACTGGACGGATCAGTTAACATGTTCACGTTAAAAAAAAAAAGTATCTGCTCTAAGATTAAAAAATTTGAAATGGTTTCATATCTGGCGACGATTTTACTTTATTAACTGTATGCTGCTCCGGATAATTTCTGTTGGTGATAAATTTCAGAAGCAATCTTGCACTTCTTTGTATCTGATAGAGCTAACTTTATTAAGCTTCTAAAGCGGTAATTCCTAAAGCAATGCATATAAACCTAATTTTCTTGTAAAGTTCAACTTTTTTCTAAAACGAAGAAGACTTTCTTACAGTATTATTAAATAAACGTGCCCTATAACTGGGAAGCAGATGGCGGAAGACTTAGTTTAGCCAGTCTCTAATCTCAATTTGTCTCTCAATTCGGCTCTTTTATTATATTTAAAAGGCTTCTAAGTTAATTTTCATAAAAACCCCCCTCAACTTTTTGTATTTGTTATTCATATTGTGGGCCCTTTTCTATCTGTTCGTTCCTAATATTAGAGGAAAAAATTTGATATTTTAGTTCATCGTGAATTACGAAATTGTGCTCAAATTAATTTAGCCAGTCTCCAGTCTTTATTTGTCTAGTGATAGGAATATTACATCAGTGAGAGTTAAGCTGTGGCTCGTGTCATGGCTTCGATCCAGGAATATGAAAAAATAAGGTAATTCTGAAATGACTCCAAACGTACAAATAATAGTCTTCGGCGAAGTTCATACTATATATCCACACATCCGTCATTTTCAGCATAGCTAGAGCATAAGTGCAATTGGTTCCATAAATCTTCTTTCTAATGAATAAAAAAGAAAAAATCTTGGCACGAGTTTGGCAACTAATTCCTGAAAATTTATTTATTAAGTAACAAACTTCGTTGTTCTGCACATTGTAATAATTTACTTTCGATAAAGGTTCAACACTGGACACGCTGAACGTCTAAAAATCTGCAAATCATTGACCGTCGTGTATTTTTCGTGTCGGGAGCCAGAGCTTCCAAGGCTGTAGAACTTTTCAAACTATGCGCTTACTCTATCATCACTGAGTAAAAACGAGAATTTTGTGTATATCTAAGTTTTCTTTCATACGTAGCTTTGAGTTTTGTTGGACAAGAGCGCTTTGCATCATTCATTGGTATAAGAAAGTATACTGGAATTCTCCCAATTTATTTTTGTCATTCCAAGGCTTTTAATTTCGTTGCTTTTAGCATAGTAGTTTCTACAAAAATCTCGACTGCAGACTTGTACAAGATGCTTATTGCATGTTCTCACCTTCTGTCGCTTAATTACCTGTTACTGTAGGATAAAAACTTATTCTTTGGGGAAAGCTGTTTAAAAATATTGTTATAACAGATATGTAAATTTGGCAATAGATAGACCGACTCAAGATCTTATTTAAATTTGTCAACAAAACTGATGATGCAACCATTTAAATTACTTAAATCACTGAAACGTTCAAAAAAATGTGAATAACTATAAGAATAAGTTTCAAAACTTTACAGGATAAATTGTACAGTTTCAACCAAGCGTAAGACCCGGAAAATTAGTCCACAAAGGTCTGAACTATCAACTAATCAATCAATTCGTAAAATTGGCTTCATCAATGAGTTCGGGAAAAATATTTTTAATGGAGCTGTTTCATTTCCTGAAAGAGCTTCACCAACGAAGATTACCATTCGTTCCCATTGTTATGGAACGCCAAAAATAGACTGTATCGACAAAATCGAGAGGACAGATGCCCTAAATGTCCTTGGGGGAAAATATTCGATGGAGAGCAGTAGAAAGTCCTTTCCAAGAAGAGCGGTGATGTAGATGGGAATTAGTTCATCATGGTCGTTCTGGCCTCGCATTCGGCAGGACGCAGGTTCGAATCCCCGTCCGGGCATCAAATTAGGTTTTCCTTGGTTTCCCCAAATCACTCGAGCCGAATGCCGGGATGCTTCATTCGGAAGGCCATGGCTGAATTCCTTTCCTTTCCTTCTCTTTCCTTCCCTTTCCTTGCCTCCATGCCTTTCCCGCCTCTAATGACCTCTACGTCGACGAGGCGTAAAGCCATAAGCAAAAAAAAAATCATGGTTTGCGTATAACAGTATGGCATTCATATCCGATACAATTAGGTCGAAGGAAATGAAAGTGGTTGCTGGAAACAGGATTTTATCGTCGAATGCAGAAGTATCTAGCGATTCACTCTTGTTTTTTTCTGTTCTTTGTCCTTTTCGGCCCACCTTAACCAAATAAATCCAATTAATCTATTTTAATCGTTTTACAAAATTCCTGTAACCTTACGCAGTATCGCGGAATTTTTTGTCACGTTATTTCGTTGGATTTTTGGTCATTCATTTAAGTGACACTACTTATCAGTATTCAATAATTTTTCGCATAATTTAAAAATTAAAGTTCATTTCAATTAATGTTTTGCATTGATTGTTGTGAAGAATTTTGACAATGTAGAATTGTTTGTTTTGGCGAAATTCTTGTACAAATATTTGGCGCAGGTTGCGTAATATTGTCTCATTTGGCAAGAGAATATTAGAGTACAAAAATTTCGCTTCGACATTCTTATACAGCGCATTGTCTATGAACTGCAGTTCTTGGAGAATTTGTTCATTTCTAGTTTTCAAATAATCTTTTAACCAGTTTTCTCCCCGATTTTTTCCCTCTGGATTTCGCTAATATAATAATGGCAGCTGTAACGCCTGCTAGATAAATTGGATCGTCCATCTTGCTGCGGCTACACCAGAACACAGGGGCATTCCTCGTGAGCTATGAATGTGGACACTAAAGGGCATGGTTCCTAAGGCGTGATCATATTGCAAGAGGAAAAAGGCAAGTAGAAAGGGAAGAGGCATCAAGTATGGACATCGCTAATCTGAGTGGGGAAGGGAGGAAGAGAGTCTAACTGGACCTTTTGGGCCCGGCGTTCCTTATCTATAGAAGCAAAGTTTTGTTGCCATGTCTGCGAAACGTGTAATTTTTTTTTTGTACTGTGTTTATTGCGTCTGAAATGGGTAGTTTGAGCTTGAGATTTGTAACCGTCCCAGCATTCGCCTAGATTGTGGGAAACCTGCTAAAAATTGCAGACAGGACGGCCGATACGGGAGGACGGGGGGAGGGGGCTAGACTTGTACCTCCCCGATCCAGTGTGTGGCGTCTCAGCGCACTGAACTCGTGTCCGTATGAATGTTACTTTTGGTTTAAATTTTTTTACCATGATTTCACTAAACATCACCATTGAATAGGCTATAATAAAAAAAAGTTTTACTAAGAAAGTTAGAATACAAAAGGGTAAATTAATAATTTAAAAAAAAATGAAGTTCAGGACAAATAATTACGGGTTTTTACGTGAAATACTTTGAAAGCTGCTTACTTGAGATTTTTGACGAGTTTCACAGCGCTGGCATATGAAGGTAAAACGTGTAGGGTCAAAGAAGTTCGATTTTAAATTAAGACTTGTAAGAATTGTGTTCGCTTGTAAACATGCCGACTGCTTGGAATGTTCCCACTTTACGCCAAAGGGCCGTTATACAAACACAACGCAAAGTTCATTTGCCCAAATCTTACATGGTTAGAGTACAGATGGCACCTATGATCGGTTAGAGCATCCTAAATAACCGTGCGTTGATAACGTGACGGGAAGCCGTAGCAATAATAACAATAATAATAATTTACTCGATCACAAGTTAATTTTTAGGAGAACTTTCAGATCCCTTTGATATTAAAACTGGAGTAAGGTAAGGTGACGGCCTATACCCGCTATTCTTCAACTGCGTCTTGGAAAAGGTCATCAGGGAATGGCGGAAGGTGATGTCAGTCGAACATCCTAAAAGGAATTAGACTGGGAAACCAGAAGAATGGCTTGACATTTGAATGTCTCGCTTTTGCGGATGACATTGTGTTCTCTGTAAGAGATCTGGAGACTGCACTCGAACAGAAGTCTTGAAGGAAACAGCTGACAAAGCAGGACTACAAATATCGTTTGAGAAAACGGAATACATGAACATAGGCGCAAAAGACCAGACATGGACAATGAAAACTAAATATTGTGATATTAAAAGAGCACAGAAGTTCAAATACCTTCGCGAATTTTTGATTCCCATTGTTAATGAAAAGGCTGCAGTTGAAGATAGGGCGAGAAAGATGGAAACAGCTTTCAGGATTTGTCAAAAGACATACAAATCAAAATTACTCTCCCATCGGGCAAATACAAACACTATAGTACGGTAGTGAAGGCAGAATGTTTACACGCAGCAGAAACACCAGCCAGAAAGGGATTGACGGAAATAGAAAAGAGAGAGTTTCTAAGGAAAATATTGGGACCAAAAAAAGTTACAGGAAGCGAATTTAATTTCCGTTTGAGATCGAACCAACAATTATGACAAGTTTGAAAGGGTATCAAACAGAACTAAGAAAATACTCAACTTTCAAGAGAACAGGAAGACACAAGTTCCATGGGTGAAGGAGGTCCATCAGGATCTGAAAAGATGTGGGATCAGCGTGGAAGACATACAAGACAGGGAATTATTCATAGGAAAAATTGCGGAGGTAAAGGATCTGACTGAAGAAAAAGCAAGAGAGCCAGAAAATGAAAGAACTGGCGACGGAGGAAAGAAACTTAGAGGAAGTTGCGTGGTCGTAGTCCATAGATGGCTGAAACGAAAAGGGGGGGGGGAAATCCCTCAGCCACATTGCGTTCATACTTGGCCAGGTGGCTTAAGACGATTAAAAGGCGCATACATTTTCAAGGTATTAACGTATGTAGAGACAGCAAAAACATTTTTATCTGCTTCTAATTCTCCTATGCTATCTCCTCACTTTTTTTTAAAAAAAATTAGCGTTTTCACCTATTCAGTGACAATAGGAAAAGGAATTAAGAGTGCCAATCTTGGAACCATATCAAAACATTTCGTTTTTGCCGCAGAATACACGGGTACCGTATTTGTATCTGAAACTATCCTTCGCAGACGGTTGAACTAATTTTATTCTTTCTCCAGTTGACTAAACTTTCTAAAGTATTAATCCCACGCACGCCTTTCGTGCTTCTACAAAACACCGCAATTTAATGATTGAAATGTTATCAACATGGTAGATTTCCTCCAGACATATTACATATTCTTATTTTGTATAGACATATTTCTAAATATTTAGTAAATTAAAAGTTGGTTTAAAATAAATTCGGGAACTGAAACATTCTACGATTCTAAGAACAAACTATATAGCTGAATTGTACGAGGTGATTGCAACCGAACGACTGCCTGATCTTTAGTTTAGATCAGCACTCTTTTTCTTACCATTCAATAAATGAGGCGTTAAAGTTCATTAGTACTGGTTGAATTTAAAGTGATTCTGAGAACACTTCATTGTTGTAGTGTGAAGACTCACTAAAATAGTCATAATTTGGAAATTGAAAAGCAATAAAGTAGTGATACAATTTTAAATAAGAATTTACTAGACTTTAACCACTTTGGTAACGAACTATCTCTTACAAGGTCGATCAAATGAATTTGAAACAGTGAAAATTGACAAATTTTATTACTTTAAATACATGTATCATAAAATTATCAAAAAAGTTTGAAATTAAGTTTTAAATGGTTTCAGCAAAGAGATTTGTCATTATCTGACTCTGCAATTTCCTCATCAAAGAATGTTTGTGACCCAGTGGCAATTTCTGTCCGTAGGCTTTTGAAATGATCGTGAGTGACCGGGGGAAGAAACGGTAGAAGTAAAAACATATCCTTTTTCTTTGCCTCAGTTACCACACTTGCAGTTTTGTACAGCGGGTCTTGCTCCTCGATACATTTATAAATTTTCGTAGACAGTTACTTTAGAGAATCCAATATCTGCATTTAAGGTATTTTTAAACTGCAGTGTCAAATGTTCCTCTCACTCAAATCTCATCTACCTCGTATCTAAAACTCGATGGAATGAACATAGATTTTTTTTTTCTTTTGACTATCATCTCAAATTGTTTGAATAAAATTTCAGGTGTTGTTCATTTGACAACCATGAAAGGCTTTTTAGTCTTGGCTTTCTTGGCCATGTAATTTTGGTAAGAATTGAATACATTTTGTGACGCTGATTCTTTTACTCCAAAATCTTGATCATTAGACAAAAATTTATGATCAATTGTTCTAATGCTTAGTTGTGAATCTAAGAGTTCATTAATGTAGATGCGACTTTAATATTTCGATTTTGCCATGATTCAGAGTAGATAACGTATGGTTTTTAGCTCTTGCCTCAGTCTATTTTGCAAAACTTTGGCCAAATGAAATTGCTTTTCCAATTCAAATTTACCACCCCGTTACGGGTCATTTATTTTAGCTACTATCGTCAATTGAAATACGTCAAATCGTCTACACGTATCTTTTGCAGGCTTAGTAGAGAATATGTGGTAACAAAACTTTTCTTTCAAAACTTGCTCTCCTTCACATTGATTTAAATCATTAGGAAAATGTGACTTTGCGTCGAGAAATACCATACTATAGTGGCTCTGATACGCTGGAAAATATTGATGTGTGTTATATCTGAATCATTAAATCTAATGATTGGAGCTTTTTTAACACTCAAAACAACAACATAAACTTCAGGCTTCGATATGTACGTGTAAACCCTACCATGGCTAAGATGAAGAGTTTCATGAAAATACTTTTTTCCCTCTGTGAATTTATGGTTACAATTCTTTTTACTGTGACAAGGTAAGTTTGTAAAGTAATTTTTTAAAAATGTCCTGCCTTTTACAGAATGGTAAACAAGTCTGTCTTAAATTCTCTTTTTTCTCAAGTGTGTTAAATTTTTTTATCTGCCCCTTTCTTTGCCTGTTCGTCTTCATGAATAGAAGAATGTAACTAAGATGCTGAGACTAGTTCCATCTGACTTGTATCGGAGTTATCTTGAAAGTCAACTAATGTATGATGATGATGATTTTTCTCAACAGTTTTTTGATTGTGATCGAGCGCCCGCTCCGGTGGCAATATCCCTACACACCCGTCTTTCTCCTTTCCTCCTCCAACCTACTTTTGCCCTTTACTAATTTTTACTTTAAATTCTTTCAGTGTTTCTGGTAAACTATTCATCACTTCTCTTCGCTATTTATTCCAGTCCCTTACATCCTTTTCTACGAAAGAAAATTTTCCCACACCCTTATGCCTGAAACCAAGTGTCAGCTTGTGGTCATGGTCAACCCTACCCTTGCAAGCACCTGTCTTAATTCCCCCCCCCCCCTCCCCAATATCTTTCCAGGTTGTGTTATTTTATAATACTTCACTTTCAGATTCTGAAGTATCTGATTCGTTTTGCAAAGGCGTATAGTCGGGATGAATCGGAAAAAATCCACACATTTGTCTGATTCCATTATTACCAACAAACACACATGCACAATTACACAAAAACCACGTGCTACGCTTTTGGACTTGATCCACTATAGCACAGAAATTTTGTTAGTTTTCCAGAGCTATAGACAACTGCTGCCATCTGCTAGAAAATAACAGGTACTTGGTTTTTCTATGGCTGAAAATATACGCCATTTACAAGTATTAATCAGCAACATTTTTTAGGTAATTTTAAAGTCTATCTCCTTCAGCTCTGAAAGTTTCAAATAAATGCTGACTGCGTTATTATGGTAGGATTTATTCTGGCTTGGTAGCTCTAGTACAGTGTTTCTCAAAGTGGGGTACGCGAACCCCTAGGGACTCGCCAATTGATCGTAGGGGGTTCACGACAAAATTTACGTAATGGCGGACTGGATATCTTAAGTGTATAGCAAGCACAATGGGAAATATCGCTCATTGTTGCCTGTAATGGAGCTAAAGTCAGTTTTTTGTTAAGGGGGTTCACCATTGCCTGGGAAATTTTGTAGGGGTACATTGAGCTTAAAGTTTGAGAAACACTTCTCTAGTAGTTACCTCGGATTACTATGGAGTTCGTTACATTAACCAGGAACTTACCACACAGCTTCGTCAAACAAGCTTAATGGGTGTTATTTTTTCCATAACGGCAGCTGCCGATTATTTGAAGTCCTGTCGGCTACTGGGGGCAATTAAGAAAAGACATTCCACGTGGAAGAAAAATTAGTTAAGGCAAGGTCTGTAAAATATCGTGACCTATTGTCTTTGTTCATCCGGTTTGTGAAATATATGGATAGGCAAGGAAGTAGATATCGGAACAGTTTATCTGCAAGAATGCAAAGCTATCTAAGATCTATTATCAGAAAGGCAGGTGCTCATGAAGGGGTTCAGGATCTTCCTTAACAGGACGGCGCATTAAAAGCTATCAATAGATGCCAAGACTCGCCACATTGTCTTAAATCTCTTTGTGTAATAAGCTTAGCAGCTTAGCTTCTTTTGGCTGTTCTGTGTTAGCTTTCAAACTTGTGCTTAATCTTCACAGGCAGCCCTTCTAAATGTAATTTAATTGCGATGGAGTACATGCTCCGGTGGCAAATTATCTACACACCTATTTACCCCTTATTATTTTATCTACAATTCTTAGTGTAATTTCATCATCCATGTTTTCCTTTTTCATATTTTAATTTTAAAAATTGCTTTTGGTAAACTATCCAGCACTTGGTAATTTATTTCAATACCTAAATCCCTTACCTCCAAAAGAATTTCCGCCCCCCTCCCCACATTTTGTCAGAAATTGAGTGCCAAGATGCGATCGTGATAAATTCTTCCCTTCCAAGCATTACCCATTATCCTTCTACAAATATTCTGCCTTATACACTCCAGGTAGTCTAATTACCATTCTCCGGTTTTCCAATGAATCCCACTCAATTTCCTCCATTACATCAGTTACTGATTGTGTTCTTCGTTAACTTCCACAAATTAACCTTGCTACCTACCCTCTGTACGCCTTCCAGCTCTTGCATTTGATATCCGAAATACGAGTCCCAAACTGCACTACTATATAAAAGTCTGACCAAAGTTTTGTAACCCAATTCCTTCACTTCTCTAGTACATTCCCTCTCCATTCATATATATCAATACTAAAAGGTCTTTTGTGTCTATCTTTCTCCCTTCATACTTAACGAAAATCGATAAAATTATCATTTAAAAAATAAGTTCTCCGCTGTCTTAATATAATTAAGAAAGAAAATTTTCTAACTTCAACCCGTAAAAGAAAAAAATTATGATCACTGTCACGTGTATGCGATAGTTCAGAGTCAAGCTGCTAGGCTCCGCTGGCGTCGATAAAGAGTGATCACATTGCCGCCAGATAGCAGCAGGATATATCAGAGATACATAGGTAAACTGTTTTCTAGAGCAAGGAGCTTTACGGATACTTTTTTTCTGTGAGGAAAACACTTCAAATTATTTTGGAAGATGCATTTTGCTACGTAGCCTACCAACCTCAGTTGACAAAAATTACTACAAATAAACCGGTTCTTTCATCCTATTACAAACCATAAACCACACAGCCTGTATTCACAAACATTAGGCTTTTTTCATGGTAGCTTAGTCTTGCCATTGTGTGTCCCAGACAATGTCCTATCCAGGTCACCATGCAGCAGTTCAGTCTTCACTCGTTTTGATACTGTTATATACCATAGTCGTCTGTAAACAACCTGACTCATGACGTTAAACCACCAACACAGTTTTTCATCAATGTTCCTTATGGCATTCCTTTTTTCACTTCCAATTCTTTTGATACTGCATTTCCTGTCGTATCTTTTCCTATTAATCTTTTAGGAATTCCTCTATCCATTAATCACGTTTTCATCTACTCTAATGGTTTTCACCTTATTTAACACTATCTTATGGCTGACTCGATCAAATGCCACTATAAATTTGATTTTCCTCATCCGATACATCTTGTACGTATATAGCCCGCCAACTGAGATCCGGATAAAAATTTTTGAATGAAGCTATGGTGGGTGAGCTGTAAAGCTCTAGCCTCGTTCGCTCGACTTGGGTTTTCGGTGGTTTCCCCAAATCACTACAGGCAAATACCGGAATGGTTCCTTCAAAAAGCGATGGCCGAATTCTTTCTCATTCCTTGCCCCTTCCCGGTCCTTTCCAGCCTCTACGTCGACGAGGCCTTAAACCATAAGCAAAAATAAAACAAAAGTTAAGCTATGTTGCAGATTTGCAAACTACAGATATTTCTGATATGGTTTCATATCAATTCATACATCAATTTACCTACCATTCTCGTCAAACTAATGGGTCTATAATTTTCTACACTATTATCGCCCCACCGTTATGGTTAAGAACCACTACTACAATCAGTCTAAATGTAAAGCACGATGTCGTATCCCGCTTTCTTTAATCATTCTGCACTAATATCTCCACGGGGCCCTTTACACTTGTTTAGCTTTCTTAGTTCATTTCTTAATTTCCTCAGTATCTGTATGAAATTTGTTGGTCTTCTCATTTTTACTTACATGCAGAAGCTCCATCGCTTTTAGTCACTAGTCCTGTATGTTCTAATTAAACGACTAACTAAAAAATCTGCCTTCCTAAAATCCTTGGTAACTTCATTCTTGCTTACAATCGTCCGATTATGTTCTATTCCACTCAGTTTTCTAACACTGCCATAGAAACTTCTAAATGAATCACTGATTGGCTATTCTTCATATTCTCAAAAACTCATATTTAGTTTCCCCTTTTTGCTGCTGTTAATTCCTTGTTCCAAGCATTCCATAGAGCCTTGTTGTCTCTTAACACTGTTCTCTTCTTACCAAACTCTTGCCTTCTCACCTCCTTGATATTGCACGTAGGTTCCATATTTGTTTTTTTCTTTTTGGAACATTTCTTCCCCCTTTCTTACTACCACCTTGAATAGGTCCCATTTCGACTCCACTATACTTGTGCCTTCGTACCATATACTGAATCTTCCCTCGAAATCTATCTCCAGTTCAGTAATACTTAGCCCCTGACTAATAACGTATTAGTTACCTTAATAACGCAATATAGCAGCTGTATGGCGTGGTATGGATTAGACAAGACATTGGTAGGCTACGCAAATGTCATGCTATTCCCTTAAATTACGGTCCGGTATACAGACGCGAAGTTAACGCCAATAGCGTCCCAGATGTGTATTATCTGATCGAGATCAGACTAATTTGGAGGCCAAGACATCCTCAAACACTGCGGCATGATTTGGCCTTGCGACAAGGACACTTATCCTCCTGAAGATGTCATCGCAATCGTAGGTGGCATGAAACATGAAGTGATGCAGGTGCCCCGCAACAGTGACGAATCTAGCAATTTTCCGAGCAGGGGCAAAAAATTTGAGATTGCCACCTCTTCAAACATTATTTTGCCGCCCCCATTGTCACCACATAAATTTGGCATTTGCCGCACCTTCAAACTTATTTTTTCCGCCCCCCAAGTAGATGCCGCCCGAGTTAAGTGCCCCGGTTCGCCCCCCTCCCATTCCCCTCTTTAGATCTGGCAATGGTCTGCAATAATTTTCATGTAGTCCACAGATGTAATGGTGCCTTCGATCAATACCAAAGGTTCTGTGGAAGCCCAAGAGAATGTCCTCGATAGCCTAATGCTGAAGCCACTGTCCTGCGCCAGTGACTCGATGCACTTTTCGAACAGTCATTCATCTTGAAGATGGCATATCCGGAAAAGACCAACTGGTGTAACAAGAAATGTGTGTCATCCGACCATCAACACGTTTCCATCGATCCACGACCCAATCTTGATCTCGTACCCTCTGCAATCATAATTGACCATGTCGTTGAGTCAACATGGGAACAGGTGGCGACAGTTTGCTGCCGAGCTCCATGTATAACAATGTGAGCTGAACAGTGTGCTCTAAAACTCTGGTACCTGTTTTTTTTGCTGTCGTCAGTCTTTAGACTGGTTTGATGCAATCCTCCATCCCTTCCTATCCTGTGCTAACCTCTTCACTTCTACATACCCCTTACAATCCACGTCCTCAATTATCTGCTTCATATACTCTAATCTCTGTCTACCTCTACAGTTCTTACCTTCGACTGTTCCCTCCACTAACAAATTAACCAATCCAATGCCTCAAAATATGACCTACCAGCCTGTCTCTTCTTCCTGTAAGCTTCTTCCATAAACTTCTTTTCTCACCCATCATTTCTAAAACTTGTTCATTTCTTACTTTGTCTGTCCACCTAATTTTCAGCATTCTTCTGTAGCACCACATTTCAAATGCTTCAAGTTTCTTTCTTTCCGGTATTCCTAAAGTCCATGTTTCGCTACCGTAAAGTGCTGTGCTCCACACATAGAGTTTTAAGAAGTTCTTTCTAATTCCTAGATCAATATTTGAAACTAAAAGGTTTCTCTTTTTCATGAAGGCTCTTTTTGCTAGTGCTATTCTGCTTTTAACATCATTCCTGCTTCGGCCATCGGTTGTAATTTTGCTTCCCAAGTAACAGAACTCACTCACTTCTCCTATTGCATCAGATCCTATTTTTATATTTAATCTGCTAGTATTGGTGTCATTTCTGCTACATTTCATCACTTTTGTTTTACTTTGATTTATATTCAGTCCAAAATCTTCCTTCAGTATTTTGTTCATGCCGTTCAATAACTTCTCAATATCCTCATAAGTTTTCAGGGAGAAAAAATCAGTATGCTACGATTTGCTGACGACATTGTCTTATTAGCAGAGAGGGCTGGTACCTGTATCAGCATTATACTCTGCCGTCAGATCTGTCGTAGACTGCCCTCTATCCCACTTTCCAGAACAGGCAGCCTCCGACAGCCACATTCTGTGGACATCTTCCACCTTGTCTCCCACTCGTAGTTTCACCTTCCTTCAACTACTTCCTATAGATGCTCATTACAGTAGCACGTGAACAGCAGACCGTCCTCGCCGTTTTAGATGCTAGTTCCCAGGCTTCGGTCCATCGCAATTATGTTGGCAGATTTCCCCATTTGCCCCAACTTTATCCACAGAATGACTCCCCATTTGTCTTTGCTTTCCTTATATACTTTCTTTACTGCATGCTATATCTGCAACGATACCAGATTGCGGTGGGCCGTGGGCAGTGCTAGAAATTCTTTTATAAATCCAGGCGTATTTGTTACGCCTAACTTTCAGACTCAGGCGTAAAATTAAAATGTTAGGCGTAATTATATTATTATGAAAATACAGATATTATAGCTTAAAACCTACTCCAGCACAGTTTAAAACTGTAAATATGCCCAGAAAAAAATGATTTGCATGTGCCAATACATCATATACCAAAATTGTGAAATAATTTAACATTGTTATTGATTTCATTGTACTATGACAGTAACTTTTGAATTTTACACAATGATCTTCAGAGGTTTAATTCCCAAATATTTTCGAATTTTTTTTCCCGATTCATCGACAGAGGATTTTTTTCTTTTAAATACAAATATGTCAATATGTAAAATAAAAATTGTAAAATATTTTCCTTGATGTACAAATTCTAAGAATAATTTGATTTCAGTTTGTATACAATTTATCGGCAAGATCGCAGAAACTAAAACATTCAGTTTATTGAATATATCGTAGCTGAATAGTAAATGCAATGATTCTCTACTTTAAATATCAGGAAAAATGCCTTACGACCTTACCTGAAGTGCTGTCACTTCTTATCTAGGAATTCTGGTCTTAGAGGGTTCTGTGTTTTCCACCAGTAAAACACGGCTGGGTTGGGATCAAAATCATGCAGTGAAGTCCCATTCACTTTGATGAGTAATAAGTAATCTACATTTAGGGTATCCAAATAATATCGTTTCTCAGTTTTCATGTTAAGCTCACTGAAACCTCGCTCACATATTGCAGTGGTGAATGGAAGCACACGGTAACATGAAACGATTTTTAATAAATTTGGATATTGGTTGTGTTCTCTATTTTCGCTATATACTCGGTTGCATAGCTGACGACTTGATAGAGATTTCTTGTTCTTACCCCATATTTTCCAGCGCAGAAATTCATCAGAAGCTTGTTCTTTGCTTATGGTCACTGCTGCAGGTAAATCCTTGAGGACCTCTTCAAACTTCTTTACTCCATAATTTAATATATGCTCATTTGTAATGTTAATTGCATCAATAATGTCTATATTTTTAAACATGCAATTAGTTCGAAGATCTTCGAAACGTTTTGTTAATCCTGTTAAGAAATTTCTGATTATCTTCGCGATCACGTAAAAAATTCTGCAGACCCTCTTTACTCAATTTTATGCTTTTATATTCACGAGTACCAGTACCCAAGTTACAGTCCTTATCAAATTGAGACAGAGTTGCTCCATTGGCAGAAATTAAATTTTTAAGTTTCATTTAGCAGATTGTAAGTTCAGACATCACTTTCTCACTGTTCACCTTGTCATATTGAATATTTTTGGAAAATGTTGACAAAACATCAGTTACACCAATCAGAAAGCACAAAAATCTCATGAACCGCACTGATTTTAAAGTTTTTAAGTAATAGTTCGTCACTTTTGCTTGAAGGATTTTATTGTAGTTTTTATCAGCACAGAAATCTTCAAAATACGGAACAGTGACTTTAAAATTCCTGAGCAATGCTTTTAAACCTGTTTTTTGAAATCCACCTGGTGGATATGATAGGTGGTTAACGACTGATTCATCCAATGCTTCAGCCAAATCTTTAAATTGTTTCTTATGCTTTGGACTTTTAGAAAAAAATTTGTATACACCTTTTATTACTTTTTCGCATGTTTGAGCGTAGTCTGTTACTGAGGCTATCAGAAACACAGTTCTATCCGATGAGCAATACAATGCACCGATATAATATTCCCGCAATCGTTGCGTAATTTTGCAACCACACCATTACTAACACCCAGGCCCGCCGTAAGCGGGAGTGCAAGGCGTGCATCGCACGCGGGCGGCACATCAAGGGGGGCGGCAAAACGAGTGATCGACAGTCGCCGCCCCGCGACAGTTGCCACTCCATTGTCGCCGCGACGAAATTTACAGCGTATTATGTAGCGGGCGACTTTTTTTTTTTTTTTTGCTCAACAGCTGTTTCGGGCGGCCGGCGACACTCGGTATGGCAACAATGGGGGCGGCAATCTGTTTTTTACCCGGTTCGGAAATTTCTTAGATCCACCACTGGCTGTAGTTAGGGGCGTAGCTACTATGGGGCTAGGCGGTGCAGTGCAACGGGGCCCCTTCGCTCAGGGGCCCCCCAAGCATTCCTCTGGGGGCCCCAAAGCGCACCTCTGGGGGCACCCAAACGCAGTTCAGAGTCCCACGAGCCTTCATGGCTAACTGGCGACCTTTATTTTTCGTCTGCAGACGTCAAAGGGGGCCCCTGAGACACAGGAAGCTCATCACTAAGAGGCCTCTCACTGCTCAGGGGACCCCCAACCACTGCTCAGGGGGCCCCTAAGCACAACTCTAGGGCCCCATTCTCAACTCAGGGGGCCCTTACCAGCAACTCAAAGCAAAAAAAAAGGTCGCCCATCTGGCCTGAGGGCCCAAAATAAATTTTTAGCACCGGGGCCCTTGTTGACCTAGCTACGCCACTGACGTTACGTAGATGATTTCACATTCAATTGCACCCTTATCAGTTGATCCGTCATACATAATTGATATATAGTCACTACTTTCAATATCTTGTAATTGGATACGTGAATTTGCTGCTTTATTACTGATGAAAAGAGTACACGACTTGTCATTTCTGTATGTTGAACCAATTTCGACACCGTTTTTTTCTTGTAACTCTAACAAACGTGGGTAATCTGTGATTGCAAAGTTGCCTTTTGCAACGGAGTAAGCAGTATTAAATAAAACACACATTTTTTGGTGTACTTTGTCACTAATGGCACTCAACGTAAGAGCTAACGGAGTCTGCAATGAATTTTTTTTTTCGCCACATCTGCCGCACACGAATTCTGATGGACTTCACTTTTGTCATGTTTTTTAACTGTTTCTAATCTAGATATTACCTTTGCATTTACGAAACTCGTTAAAGATGAATTCGCAAACTGCCTACAAACGACGCAAAACATACTATTTTCGCTGCCTTGTTCTACTGATAACCAAGGAAAACTTTTTTGCCACTTAATGTGTGTTTACCCACGGCATTAGTTGTCGATGTACTGGTGGTAACAGCAGGCATAGTAGCTGATCAATTTTGAACTGTTTTTGACCGTTTATTTGCTTGTTGACCTCCTGGATTGCGTGAAGTCGGAGCGGGCCTACTGGTAGTAGCTGAAGTGCCTGATGATTTGTCAGCAGCTGATGTTTCTTCATTTTCTGGTAATCCTCGTTTATCGGTGCTTGTAAAACTTCTATCACCAATACTTGTCTTTACAAATGGTATAAGGTCAGTAATTTTACGAGACATCTTTAGATCCTCTGCACGTGCAAGAATTGTTTTTTTGTTTTTTTTTTCCCACTTCGCGGTACTTTCCCCTACAATGTTGCCACTTCTGAACTTCAGAAACGTATTATTGGAAACATTGAAATAGATCAAAACTACAAGAACTGAAGTTAATTATTAGAATTTAACCTTGAACACGCAAAACTGAAAACAAGTTCCGAAATCTAATTTTTTTAAGTTTTGATGCTTAGGAGTATTTTCTACGCCCTTGACGGAGATTGTAGGCGTAAAACGAAAATATTCAGGCGTAATTAAGCCTAACGCCCGGTCAATTTCGAGCACTGGCTGTGGGCATTGTTTTTGCTTATCAGTGTATCTTCCTGTATGCGCCTTTTTATAAGGAAGGATACCCATTACGACTTTCAATTTTGCCCACTGGTTTACTGAACCATCCATTATCGATCAGAACTGTTTCGTGATGACTTATTCCTTCGCTTACCTGGAGGCCTCACAGTTATTCTGAAGCTTCATTAGGAACATATCCGAGGTATTTGCAGATCTTTTCCCGTGTTGTAATGTAGGCCTATATAAAATATTGCTTTTGTTTCTATAAATCGTTCAGAGAATTTTTTAAAAAAAGCCTTTTCTGGTAGATACCTCTCATAAGTGGATTAATGAAATTATGAATAATTTTTTGTGTAGTTAATACAAACTTTGCATTACATATAATTTCAGGTTGCATCACATCAAAATTTGACCGATCTCTCATCACTTTACTTTCAGAGATAAAACAAAATAATGGTTGTAAATAAGTTTATAAATCATTCAAATTAAACACGGAGTGCATGTATTTACATGCAGATTGAAGCTTGCATTTCATTCAGAAATGCTATCATTACAAAACAAGGTGTTTGCTAACGATACGTTTTAGGATTTGTGACTAAATTATTGCTCAGAATGTACTAAATGTAAAGTGCCATGTAATGACAGAACCGCGAGTTCGTCATCTTTGCAATAGAACTTGTTCGATGGACGCGGCTTTGGATTTTTTTAGTGTTTATATTTCCATAAATGTATTCTACCCATTGTCCTACTTTTTACTGGTACAGCCACAAGAGTTAGTCTCTTTTCTTCTGGTACAATGTAATTAAAAATTCCTGAAGTCGTGGCTGTCCCAACAAATTTTCTTTCTGGTAGTCACGCATTTTATTTCTTCCAATTCGTGCGCTGCAGTCTACACCACATATACACTGAGGTGACACAAGTCATGGGATACCCTGCTAATAGCGTGTCGGTCCTCCGTTTGCCAAAGTGTAGCAACAGGAGTCGTTGGAAGTCCTCTGAAGAAATATTGAGTCATGCAGCCTCTATAGACGTCCATAATTTCGAAAGTGTTGCCGGTGGAGGATTTTGTGCACGAACTGATCTCTCGATTATGTCCCTTAAATATTCGATGGGATTCATGTCTGGGGATCGCGGTGGCCAAATCATCCGCTGGAATTGTCCAGAATGTTCTTCAAACCAATTGCGAACAGTTATGGCTCGGTGACATGGCGCATTGTCACCCTGGAAAATTCCATTGTTGTTTGGGTACATGAAGTCCATGAATGGTTGCAAGTGGTCTCCCAGTTGCTGAATGCCATGTAAACACAGCCCACACCATTATGGAGCCACCACCACCAGCATGCACAACTTGGGTCCATGGCTTCATGGGTCTGCGTCACACTCGTACCCTTCCATCAGCTCTTACCAACTGAAATCGTGACTTTTTCCCAGTCATCTATGGTCCAACTGATACGGTCACAAGCCCAGGAGCGCCACTGCTGGCGATGTCGTGCTGTTAGTAATGGCACCCGAATCGGTCTTATGCTGCCATAGTCCATTAAAGCCAAATTTCGCCGCACTGTCCTAACGGACCCGCCCGTCGGACGTCCCACATTCATTCCTGCGGTTAGTTCACGCAGTATTGCTTATCTGTACACACTGACAAGTTTACGCAGATGTCGCTGGTCGCGCTCATTAAGTGCCGGCGGTCGACCACTGCGTTGACCGTGATGGGAGGTTATGCCTGAATTTAGGTATTCTCGGCACACTCTTGACACCGTAATGTTGAATTCCGTAACGATTTCCGAAATGGAATGTCCCGTGAGTCTAGCTCCAACTAGCATACCGCGTTCGAAATCCATTAATTCTCGTCGTGTGGCCATAATCACATAGTCTACCTTCTCACACGAAGCATTTGACCACAAATGAAAGTCCCGTCCAGGCACTGACCGTTTATACAATTTGTAAGTGACACTACTGCCATCTATATATTTGCATATTGCTATCACATGACTTGTCACCTCAGTGTACATTGATCAGCCAGAACATTTACAACTTACCTACTATCGATATAAACCCGTCCGGGCATAGCTGCGTCACCTGACGAGAAATGACTGTTAGTCAGACACACGCTCGGTGCAATCAGTAAGCATACTATCAGGGTTTAGAATGGGCAAGGCGCGCGATCTATTAGTGTTTGACCGAGGGCAGATTGTGATAGCGCAGAGGCTGGGCACGAGCATTTCGGAAACTGCACGACTTGCGGGTGTTTGAGGAGTGCTGTGGTGAAACCACGCTCAAACGTCGAGGGGTTGGGCGGCCACCCCTCATTGCAGACGTCGGACATCGTAGGCTGGGCAGACTGGTAAAACAGGACAGGCGGCGAACTGTGGCGGAACCAACATCAGACTTTAAGGCTGGGCAGATTACAAGTGTGTCTTTTACATAGTGCACCGAACACTCCTAACGATGGGCCTTCGTAGCCGACGGCATGTTCCAATGTTAACACCTCATCGGCAACTACGACTCAAATGAGCACGTGACCATTGCCACTGGACAGTGGCAGTGCGTTGTATGGTCTGATGAATCCCGACACCTTCATTATGCCGATGGAAGGGTGCGAATCCGTCGTTTTACAGGGGAACGGCTTCTTGACACCTGTTCTGCGGGACGGAGACAAGCTAGCGGCGGTTCAATTGTGCTCTGGGGAACATTCACGCGGGCATCCACGGGTCCAGTGGATGACGTGGAAGTCACCTTGACGGATAATAAAGGCCCGTTCACACTAGCGGTCGGCTCAGCTCAGGTCAAAAATCGCTATACATGTAATCCAATGGGAGCATTCACACTACGCGGTCCTCTCAGGTCAGGGCAAGGCAGGTAAAACCGAAGATCGCACCGCCACCGATAAACAACGGTCAAGAGCTGAGCTGAGCCCTAATGTGAACGTGCAACGGTCAGGTTAGATCAGATCAATATGTGCGACGAACGTTTAAAAACTTCTGCTCATAAACAACAAAAGAGTGATAAATAAAAATGTTTTAACAGTATGTTTCTGATTATTAGGAAGTTGGCAAAATGTTAATATAAATTCAAGTATTACTACACGTTTTCGTATTGCCAAGGTACAGATTCTGCTTCCGAATTAAAAAATGTTGTGAATTTATTTTTTGTATCAAAGTTTCCTCTCGTTCATACTGAGATTCACTTTCTACAAGACATGAAATTTTATTCTTCCGTGAACAATTGTGCAAAATACATGTTGCTAAAATTATGTTATCAATTAATATTGGAGCAGAGTTAAGTTTTATAAATTCGAAATGTTTAAGCTAAAATATCAAACATTTCCCACTACTCGTCTCGTGCAACATAGCCAGTAGATATTTTTTTTTTCTCTTGGTCTGTTTTGCGATTTTAGACCCTGGATTCAATCTGAACAGTCGCCTTTTTTTATCATATTCTCTTCATCCAAAACCAGTGCGATTTTAACTAACGTTAGCGTAGAGAGTGGCATCGTTTGCTGTGAACAACTCGTATGAAATGGGCATCGTCTACGACTTGATCTGACCGCTAGTGTGAATGCTACCCTGTATCGTGAGTTGAGCTGAGCTGACCGCTAGTGTGAATGAGCCTTTCAAGTATCGTACACTGGTCGCAGACCACGTACACCCCTTCATGACTACCATGTTTTCCGAAGGCAGTGGCATTTTTCAACAAGATAATCCGCCATGTTACAAGGCCAGGAGTGTGATGGAGTAGTTCGAGGAACACAGTGGTGAATTGTAATTGATGTGCTGGCCCCAAAACTCGCCAGATCTGAACCCGATCGAACCCATCCGAGATGTGATTGAACATGGCGTCATCGCCACCCTTCCCTGAATTTACGGGAATTAGGTGACTTGTGTGTACAGATGTGGTGCCAACTCCTTCCTGCGTCCTACCAAGGCCTCATTGCTTCCATGCCAAGACGCATCGCCGCTATTATCAGTGCCATAGGCGGACATACCGATTATGAGGTAGGATGTCATAATGTTCCGCTTGATCAATGTATATCCCTCGTCGTTACGTCGAATAAATCGACCGCCGAAAGCAGGACACCACTTCCTTTATTGTACATTGCGCAAGAAAATTAAAATAGGAAGTTTAATTTTTTTTAATTGCAATGGAGCGCATGGTCGGGTGCCAATCTGCCCGCGCACATTTTTCACTTTTTCGCTATCTTAAATTATTAGTGTAATTTTGGCCATTTAAGAATTTTAAAATCTTTCAGCGATTTTGGTAAATTACTCGGCATTTATCTTGGTAATTTATTCCAATCCCAGACTCTTATACTGTATAGAAAACTTTTACCCTCCCTTATCCCTGAAACTGTGCTAGTTTGTGGTCATGCTCAAAAGCTTATCCCATTTCTGCATGAAACACATACAGAAGTGAACAATCTGGCTAATCTGATTGATAAGAAATTAACTTTCACGCAGTCTTTCAATTTAGATTTTGGCATATTCGTTGACTAATTTTAAAACATTCAGATTTAAGTTTTCTAGTAACATCAACATTATTGTCGCTTAAAAATTTAAATTATGCTAAAAATAAAATTCCTAACATTCTTTACGTCTGTTGCCAAAGAGGGGGAGGGGGGAAATCAATAAATAGACGGACTGAGTTTCCTGCTGTGTTCACTGGCGTAAAAGTTAATATACACGGATAAAATGAATTCTTTGAAGGAGAGATGGAGAGTACATAAACAAGTTTTTAATTAATATCGGAAAAACTAACCATTGTTTATCTTCAAATGCTCGGAAAATTACCTCTACCTGAACTTCGGCGATGAATAGGAATAGTATGCAGTTATTTTCTCAGAGGCTTAATTGGAAAATAGGATACTAGGAGGATTAATCAGCAATTTTTACCCCATAAAGTTGGACGTTGTATATGTTGCCAGCAAAGTGGGACGTGTGAAAGCACGAATGAAACTTCAAATCATTTAGGCCAAAATTGTTTCCAGCGATACATGAGGCTGCAGTGACAGTACATAGAATGTGCGTCATACTCACAAACAGTTGCACATGGCAAACAAATGTTATTGCATTTTACTGGTTTCGTAATCTTGGTGAAGAATCTTAGCTGTTTTTAATAACTGAACTAGTAGAGTATTTAAATAGTAGGGGAAAGTCGGACAAAATCGGGAACCTAACGGGTTTTTTCCTTCTAATATTCATCTTGTGAACAAAATAGTCAAAATTTGTGTTAAAACGATAAACTGATTCCTTGGGAAGAAAAAAAAATAATAAACCAGTCGTGAACAATAGCAATTAAGATCATAAAAACACATATTTTTAGAAGTTTGCAATGTCCCGGTTTTGTCCGATTTGGTTGGACAAAACCGGGAACTGTAAAGAGTAATAAAAAAGCATATTGTAAGTTTGCAATTACACTATTTATTACAGGAAAACTAGCAAGATATGACGTATTATACGTATATAATTTGAAAATATATCAAAACTACATCAAATAACAATGTTTTATGTTACTCTCTAAGAGTTAAACTTTTTTAGGCACAAAAAATAAAATGAAAATTTTGTTTTGTTCATCTGCATTGCTGCACGCTTCATGCGCGCACCATTTGCAATTAAAGCACTATATCCAACTCTCCTTAGATGTATAATGTTCATATAAACTGCCACAAAGGATTCTTTTTTTCTTTGGCTTCTTCTTTTTAACCTCACTTTTTTTTCTGTTTTTAGACTTCACTTCATGGCTAAGTCACTCTTGTCTTGTTTTTTGATCCTTTCTTTATCTTCTAGTTCGATTTCTAATTTGTAGGGGGATGAAGTAATAATAGCTTTTTTCCTCGCCTCTTGTCGGGTTACCTGATGCTCTAGGGCCGGTTTGTACTGGAATAGGTTGTATATCCTGTGGCGAGACTGCAAAAGGACACTTCATATCTTGGCTCAGACCTTGAGAAGAGGTAGAAAGTTGTACAAGGACTGGAGCCTTCGAAGTCGGTGTCGCCTGTTTCTCTATAGACCCATTCTTTTTCTCAGGCTGAGGTTTATGGATTCCTATAGGCACGTCTACATCAGGATCATGTTGTTGTTCAGGCAATGTTTGAGGTTCAGCTAAAGGCTTCTCTTCCTCCCGATTGTCTCAGCGGGAGCAAATACGTGGTCTGGGAACATTTCACTGTTAAACGGGTAGATACCAGTCTTTTCAAACCCTTTTATAGCAGTTTGTGCAACTGCTGCCCTTAAATATGCATATCTAAACAACTTTCCAATTTAGTAGTTTGAAACACCAAGACTAGGATGATTTTAAAAAAATCGGCTTGATTTTGAATGTAAATAATTAAAAAGTTTTCTGTATAACAACTTAATTTAAATAATATTTTTTGTATCTTCAAACAATAACTAAACAAGTAAATTCCACTTTAATCAGGCAAAAAAATCAGTTGTCTAAAACCGGGAACTTCCTGCTTATGTCCGACTACCCGCATCCCGGTTTTGTCCGACTACGCCATTTTGAAGTATTGTTATTCTAGCATTGTTCGAACAACTCATAGACACGAAGATAAATCGTCAAGATGATAAGTAAATAATGAGCTATCGTACGTTGTACTTACCAGAACTAAATCCTTAGGTATTTATGATTGGTAGCGTAATATTGCAGACGCCAGATTGTTAACCTTTTCAAATTTACTAGGAAGTGAATAACCAAACACTCCCTCGCAGAAACCACCTTCTACCCCTCTCGCAGACTTCAAGGAAATACTTGATCTCTGCAAGGCATTCCAAATCAAGAAATTCTTCTCAACAATAAAACAGTACTCCATGAAATCAAAACAGCACCAGATACAGAGTCAAAACGTGAAGTGATCTTTAACGCCTTTGTAAAATTCTTAGATGGCGAATAATAAATTCCACACCTTAACAGTGATGAATTGGAATGCCGATGACATTTACCATCAAAAAATAACCCTTGAGAATTTTCTCATACATAATACAGACATCGCACTGCTATCAGAAACGTACTTGACAGCAAACCACAGATGTCAAGTGAGGAACTATACACTTTACAGAACCGACAGACAGAACAAACCAGGTGGTAGGACGGCAATACTAATATGAAACCGCCTTGCACACAGATCAACTGATTTACCTGTGCTTGAGCGTGTCGAAGCCACAGCTGTTGAGGTCTGAATAAATGGGCAGGCAATTAGATTTACCATCCACCAGGTCGAAAAACACCGGAGCCGATCTGGTAGCACTGACCACAGCCGACAGAACAATCCTCGGGGGTGACTATAACGCCTCGAAATCGGGAGGACGCGGGGTTTCGAATCCCCGTCCGGTCTACATTTGGGTTTTCCATGGTTTCCCCTAATCACTCTGAGTGAATGCCGGGATACTTTCTTCAAAAATGCCATGGCGGAATTCTTATGCCGCATTTACACTCTCGCGCGAGCTTAGACGAGGCGAGGCGAGACAGCGCGAACGCGAGAGTGTAAACGGTGCACTCGCGTAGTCTCGCCTCGCCTCGTCTAAGCTCGCGAGTGCCGCTCGCCTCAGTGGCGGTTTCTTGACGCGAGTCAAAGGCGCGAGCACATTGTTTACAGCAGAGGTAGTCTACCTTTATACCTACCGCCCACTTTTGTATCAATATATACCTTATGAAATAGACTTACAACGAGTTAAAGCCCATAATAATAATTTGCCAAATACTTTGTCTGACTTTCGCTACGTTTGGCACAATAAGTCTTTAAACTACTCACTGTAGTTAAATCTGTCTTTTTATTTATACTTTGCGTATATAAAAGGACGAAGTTAGGTGAAATTAGATTTTATTATTTTATTTATTAATGAGATTCCTAAGGCAGATGCTAATAAAATAAAAACTGGATATCTTGGTCAATTTTGCAAGGAACAAAGGTCTCCTCTTTCGGTTTCTTTCTTTGGCTATAATATGATTAACAGCACAAATGCCTGATTACATGAGATATGAAGGAAAAGGTTTCATTAAACTGAATATCAGTTGTCATACATTTTGATATGACAGGTGTTTTTTTATTATTTTGCCACGGGTTTTCATATCCATCACTATCGAATTTGTTTACTTTCTGCGTCATATACGATTTCTAAACCTTCTTCCTGTCAAGTTCTAACAGCTTCTTCAATATTTGCGGTAGAAGAATTTTTCATCCAGTCATACACATCGAATTTCAAAATATCTACAAATCGTTTTTCCATGTCTAAAGTTAGTTGAGGTGGGTACTGAATCTGTCAATATCCTCTCGAGTTATTATCGTTTATAGATAATAATTCAGGAAACTATTGAAATTTTCTTCTTAATAGATTGTAACGCAGTAGTTAAAAGTTTTCAATAAATAATGATATACAGAACATTTTGGTAACCTATAAGAGTTTTATTAGCTCCTTTAAGGTGCAAATCAACATAATTAAATCTATAAATGAATACAATTTTTCTCGGCGTTGTTTATTTATAAACGTTTCTCGGGAAACAAACAGAGTAATATTGTGCATCAATAATAATATTACTCTGTTTGTTTCCGAGAAACGTTTATAAATAAATCATTAAATCTAATTAAAAAACCTTAAAAAGTCCATTATTTTTTTAAAATAACGAAAGCGTTTAACTATTGGACCAAACCCCCAGAGCCCACCACAAAAGCTGGCACTCCCACTAGTCATCCATGAATGAATTCTTGCGAGAGTGTAAACGGTAGTTCGTGTCGAGGCGAGGCGCGAGGCGAGAGTGTAAATGCGGCATTACCCATTCCTTGTCCCAGTCCCATCCTGCCTCTAATGACCTAAGCTATCGACAAGGCGTAAAGCAATAAGTAAAAAAAAACAAAAAAAGTAAAGAACATCTCTGCAGGGCGCGATCTATCAGTCATAATACAGGAGCTGTTATGCTTGACGTTGAAAAAGATTTTGACAGGGTATGGCATGGCAGATTAATTTTTAAACTACATACCACTGCCCAGACCACTTACTAAAAATAATAAACAGCTTTCTTCATGACAGGAAATTCTATGTAGTGGTGGATGGACAAGAAACCAGTTGAAATCAATTGAAGCAGGCTTACCACAAGGATCGGTCATGGCTCCAATACTGTACAGCATATATACAAATGACCTACCCCACCAACAAGGTGGAGAAGCCAGGATATTTGCAGACGATACGCGGTCTACAGGTAGTCACAACCTAAATTACATCGTACGCAAACTCTCACAGCATTGAGAAAATTATCCAATGGTGCAACATTTGGAAAATCAAAATTAATTCTGGCAAAAGTCAGGCCATCATGTTCACCACCAGATGGATGGAACCTAGCCACCAATCAAGCTCGATGGCATGGACCTCCCCTGGTGTGACTCGGTTAAATATCTCGGCTTAGAAATTGGCAAGAAACTAACTAGGATCAAGCACATTAAAAAAGCTTCTAATATAGGTTTGGCTTGACTCATCAAGAGGAATAAGCTTAGTGTTAAGGCAAAACTAAAGACCTACACCGCTGTAACTAGGCCGGCCTTGCTTTATGATTCTGAACTCTTCATCAAACACACAAATCAAAAAATTGCAGGTTATCCAGAACAAATATTTGCGTATAATTACTAACGCCCCGTAATATATGCTGAACACACAAATCCACTACAACTAAGGTATACAAAGACTCGCAGATTACATAAAGGACAAATCGATGAAATTCTTTCAAAAAACACATTATTTGCCCCCCCCCCCATCAAATTATCCAAGACTTGGGACAAAATTGTATATTAGCACGAACAAAATCAACCAGTTACAACACTAACCAGGAACTATGTTCTGACAATAACATCACACCCAAAGAAATAACACACGACTTCCATAAATAACTAGCCCGAAAACCCTTATTCCGACAAAAGTTAGAGAGCAAAATGCTGTAGCACTTCAAAGCTATATGGGCCCAGGCCCAACCATATGTCTGTCTTCAGCATAAATAGAAAAATCTGCAATGAAGAGCACAATAGGTGCACGTAGTATGATTCAGTACGTCCATTCAGCTCTAAATCAGGCCTGCAATCTGGTCTGACCTTCCTGCATTCAGTGACTGGTAGTAAAGTTCTCCTTTATAGTTAGCTGCCATACGCAAGGTGATTACTTCAGAATACCAAACGGCAGACATTGCGGCTGATACAATCTTCAGGTAAATGCATATAGTTCTGCGTCATACTGATTGGCGTACACCTCATCTTCTAACAGATGCTCCTTCCATCCATGAGTGAATGTTGCATTTCATTCACGAACGATTTACCATTTTCAAACTGGATTTATAATCTGTTGGCGACATCCAGAATCATATATGGGATAGTGAAAAGAGGGAGAAGGGAAGCACAATTAACTACATAAGGACTATAGATAAAATCCTCAATAATACATCAAGCTGCATGGGCTTTCTGAAACTATTTCTGCTATTTTTGTGTCCCACTACTTTTCCAATTCTATTAATAAAGAAACTATCTTCGGAGTTTATAGTTTGTGTTTGTATACTTCATAAAAAAAATGTTTAAAAGTCTAATAATTTTCAAATATCAAGCAGTTGTCTTAGAGTAATGGAAGAAAATGTACTTTGCCACATGATGGTTCAAAGTTGTATGTGAAATATAACCAGAGTTCTTTCAGGAAATATCTTATAGAGAAAGATTACCTTCACTAGATATTATGTGGTATCCAGATCTTCCCTAGATATTAGATACAGAGTACCATAAAATGCCATTAAATAAGGTAAAAAAACATTGGAGCATAAGAATGTGCCGTGAGTAGCATAGCAAGTTAATGGCTTTTTTAAAAATTGTTTAAACTGCCTTGCATCCAAAGCGCAATGGGAAGATGTAACTGCTTCTGAGGGATATTCTCTGGGTTTTTTATTTTTTATTTGCTTAGTTTACACAATCTCAAATGCTTGAAGGGAGAGGTGGCAATCTAAGTTTCTTTGCTCAGAAAACTTGTAGATCCTTCCCTATAAAACTTTATTTACGACTTTAGAACTAACAAATTTACAGAAATTGTCATGCTTGCATTCAAAAATACTTTAAATTGCAGAAAAAAGCTCAGTTATTGATAGTATCAAAACTTAAACATAATTGTTCATAAGAATAAAAACTGAACTGTATAATTGTAAAATCAGAATTACAGCAAAGCAGTGTTTTTGTTCACACAGTCCAATAGCTGAAAAAAGAAAAGTGAAAAAAAAAAGAACATTTGGGATGTGCCAATGTATTGCATATTCAATTCTTGCTTGATAGGAAATAAAGTAAAAGGAAACTGATAACATCTAGCAAAACTAGTTTTTTTAAAACTATAATTAGCATTAGACATAAACTTGTAATAAATATTGAACAAATTGTATCTATATTCTTTCTTAATTTATGGAATACCTATCCTCTAACAGCTGAAGCACATGGATTGGACAAAACAATTTGTAAAGGATGTTTCAATGGATTTTATATATGTCTCCCTACCATTTAAACTAGGCTTCATAGGAGTATAAACAAGATATGGCAAAATATTTACCAGTTTATTATGATGTAATGTCTAAATTTCAAAAGGTGGTGGAGTTATTAAAAGGAGAAATTGACTTATTTAAAATTCAAATTCATCTTGCCTAGAATGTTTGATTCAAGTGCTAATGTTTTAAACAAATTCATTGGTGAAAAGTAATGTCTAAGGATAACTTAATAAATGGATTTCTTGTCAGTTTAAGCCAAAACGTGAATTTGTCAGTGTACTTGGAGGCTACAGTTGACTACCCTGAAATTTTAAAACTTCAGAATGCATTGTAATATTAAAAATGCACCTACAAACTTTATTTTTCCAATTCTGTACCACAGAACTGAAGCTGAATCAAAAACCAGTCAATTTACAAAGTTTTAGGAAAGAGGGCTCTAATGACACCAGTAAAAATGAGACTAATGAAAGTATATTTTTGAGTTAGTCCTCCCTCAAACTTTAAGTGAAGCATCTACTTCACTACCCTTTCTGATTTTGTTTCCTTAATGCATTTCAAAGATGTTAAATTATGCGCGTTCCTGTTTCATTCTGTGTCCTATATTTAACACTAACTCGTCATTAGTTTTTTTTTTTTTTTTACTCCCTTTATTTAATATTTTTCATGTCTTATTAAAGTTGATTGGTATCAGATGTGCTAATGTCACAAGAAATGGGTAACTGGATGAATAAATACATAGCTTCCTAAATATTTACTGCATTAATTTAAAGATCTCTTAATCGAACTCACTCTGCATGTTGTGGAATGTTACATTTTGTCGTTTAACTCAATTATTTCAGAAGGAAGTTATATTTGTAGCCGAAGGTGGTGTCAGGAGACAATAGAAAGAGGTGAAGAAATATTGATTCCAAAAGAGAAAATATAGTAGTATAGAACCTCATACTGTAATAGGGAGGTGAGGTGATTAAAGAGGTTGGTGAGAAGAGAACATTACAGTTAAGAAACAGCAATGCAGTAGGGAATACTTAAAACAACCAAATAAGGAATTAATAATAGCATGAAAGGCTAAATATGGGTTTATGAATATTTTTGGTCCAGGGAGACTACTGGACAATGCATTTAGAAATTTCTAAGGTTATGTTAGAAAACTAAGGGGTAGGGAGGGTGTTGAGACTATTGCAGATAAGAATGGAGAAGTTAATGAGGATTTTAAAAAGGCAGAGATTTTAAGAAACTTCTTTAGTGAGACCATTATGGACTGATTCAGAAATGGAGAATGAGTTGATCCACACAATTAAAAATGAGCAGACAGAAAAATCTGAAATTGATCATAGAAATATTGTGAAGGTACTGAGAATGCTAAAAAAAACATAAATGGGCTAGATGATATTACTATTAATATCTTAAAGACAGCAAGATGTGACATTGAACCTTATATTTAAACAGTTATTTAAACTGTATCTGTATATTTTCTGCTTACCAGAGGAGTGGTAAAGTGCAATGGTACTCCCAATCCACAATGGACGGGCAACAAATGGAATCTAAAACTAGAGGCCAATCAGTTTGACATCAGTGGTAGTTAAGTTAATAGATTGATGTGCAACCACATCAGATGTGTATGTGACGAATAGGTGGTTAACTCAACAGCTTTGCTTAGACAAGGATATTCATGTGAATATCAGTTAGTAGACTATTTGTAAGATTTTTCATGAAATGGACAAGTGAGGCCTAGATCTTTCAAAGGCTTTTGTGGACAAATTCCTAAAAGGTAAAAAGCAAATAGTTGTTGTGGGAAAAGTTGGTAACAAAAGAAGTATAAGTGGAAATAAGAGTGCTACAGGTTAGTATATTAGGACAAATGCTAATAATTATTCTAATAAATGATTGTGTTGATGGTTTACTATGAGAAGTTAGATGCCTTGTAGATGATATAAGGCTACATAATAGGGTTAAAATGGTAGAAGACTGTGAACTGATCTGAACAGGATATTTAGTTGGGTAGGTGTACATGGCCCCACAGGGGCCTGGCACGCAAGTTCCAGGTACAGGTTTGGTGAACCCTCGGTGCCCGAGCTGGAAACTTGTGAGCGCCGCAAGTTTCCCACACCGTAAACTCCTACCATGCTTAAACGACCACTGCAGGGTGTGGCGGTGGAACATTGTGTGGCTAGTAGAACGGGGATCTTGGCTTCATCACCCGCATTGTGAGGACGGAACAAACCTCTATTAAAAAAAAACACCTCAACCTCAAGTTCAGACACATGCCGAGGAGGCAAATGGGTGATGATGGCAATCACTCACTAGCGTGCAACCTCAGGGGCATCTGCGCACCCCTGTTGTATTAGCATCTACTTTCAAACTAGTAATACTCGTGGTACCAAAATTACGACTCGCAAGAAAACCAAACCAACCTGCGGTACGGGAGTGCCGCAGGCTAATATAAATACACCCAGTTCAGTTAAACGGGTGAGGGTTGATAGCACCCCCCCCCCCCCCCCCCGCATCTGACAGTGACAGTAACAGAAAAGTTTGTTCAGTACAGAATGCTTTTGTAATTATGGAAAAAGTTGAAGGAACATTTGAAAAGGTGTCGCCCTTCTACATCTCAAAGGGTCTAGACTCTAGAGCATATAAGGGCAACCCCCGGGCCGGATCCGGCCCGCGAGAGATTCAGAAATTTCAAATAAGCTTCAAACTCATGTCTCGCATTCATTTTCATTTGATTTTTTTATCTGTTTTTGTTAACTTGCTTTTTGTATGTTTGATTATGCTTTTTTAATTCTAATAAATAAAAAAAATATGTGAATTTTTATCGCCTTTTTATTTACTACTACCTACTTATTTCTTACCTACGGACCGCGATTTCTTACCTACGGGCCGCGGCCTGATTAAGTCCCGAAAGTACGCCCTCAGCTAAGCAAAGGTTGCCCATACCTGCTCTAGAGGGTCTTTTTGGTACCCTTAACTCTGTTAAACTGAGGAACTGAACATTGCTGCTGGAAACAGTCACCAGTAAGCTAGCTACCAAACTGCTGAAGTGTGAGGGGAGTTCACCATAAAATGCGAGCTCCATAAGTCCCTAAATTCCAGTAAAGGCGTAGTCACCTGCCGTGACATTATGGATTTAGGAACTGACGAGCTTCTCAAGGAATGGAAATCGGAGAAAGTATTCGAGGTATGTCAGATAACACGAAGGGTGAATGGCAATCTTGAAAAGACTGCCACCTTCGTCCTGACGTTTGACACTCCAGTATTGCCCAAGAATATCAAGGCTGGATATTTAAACCTTAACGTCTGTCCGTATGTTCCGGACCCGATGCGCTGATTCCAGTGTCAGTGGTTCGGACATACGGCGGTGTCATGTAAGGGCAACCCCACCTGTGGAAGCTGCGGGAAGGGCGCACACGAGCCGGTTGTCAGTTGTACGCTCCCACAGGCTTGTCAACTGATCTGGTTCGCACCCCGCCTGGAGCAGGGAGTGTCAAGTGTATCTTGAAGAATGCAAGATACAGGAGCTGAAGAACAGAGCGGATTCCTTACGGGGAAGCTAAGAAGAAGGCCAAGTTACTTGCCGCCCCAGTATTTGCAACTAGTTTTGCTAAAATGGCTTCAGCTCCCATCAGGAAACAGTGTTGCTACCCAGACGTCCGTTGCAGAGATGGGCACAAGCACTATGTGCTCGTGTCAGTGTAAATGTGGTGCAAAACCCACTAAGGTCATAACGCCTAAGACCGCGGACGTCGGTAGCAACACGTCTGCGACCTCGATCACACCAGCAGCAGCGAAACAGGACCCACCAGCAGTAGCAGTGAAATTACCAGCACCTCCAATACCACCATGTTCCGCGAAAGCAGTAGCACTACCAACTGCTACCAACGTTACTGGAGGTGACCCGAAGACATGGGGTCCGAGCTTTAGGCTGACGGACCTGATTCAGTTCGTTAAATCTCCCGCTTCGTCCCCTCCCAGAGTACCTGGTAAAAGGGAGAAAAAGGGGAAGAGTGTGAGGAAGAAGGGCAAGGAGGTAGAATTGATGAGGACACCGAGTCGGAGACATCAGACACTTCAGAGCCAGAGTAAACTGCAATGCTGGTGGACGAACCTGACCCCGTTCATCAGCAGGCAGTGATCAACGACCCACCCAAACTGGGGCTGGTTAAACCAAACAGGTAGGATGTACCTAAAATTTTAGGCAGATCTAGTTTTAAGACTGAGGGGTGACCTCTTTACAGCCACCCATCCATATGCATTGTTTTTATTTTTTATATTGTTATAATTCATGTCTCTCTGGCCAATATACAGTCAGCAAGATATGTAGTGTTTTTAATCCTCTTTTGAACCTGTTTGGCCCCTTTACACCCTTCCAGGTGTTGTAAGGTTTTAAGTCCTGATGGTTGCTTTAAGGCCACGTCTGATTGTATGACTTATTTTATTTGCTGTCTGTGTGGCCGACCCCTTTACAGTCAACCATGCAGACAGTATTTTAGTACTTACTTAAGCCACAGTGATAGCTGGTAATAGGTCACTAATGACCCCGCTATCGACGCACCCTAAACAAACAACAATGTTCGTATGGTTTGGTGGTCCCTCTACAACCACTAACCCAAGTATTGTTTTTTTTAGTTCTTCCAGTTTTTAGCGTGTTCTGTCATGTTTTTATTTTAATTCTGTCTGGCTCACCCCTTTACAGCAAGCCAGCGAGTTTGCTTTATCATTTAACCTGGTTGTTCTTTTTACAGTGAACCAGCAATTTTTTTGTGTCTTTAATTTTTTATTACCATTTTGCAGTGACCGTTTTAGTACCCTTTTTAGCTGTCTGTATGTCCGACCTCTTTGTAGCCAGCCATGCAGTTGGCATTTCTGCCAGTATTTGTCTTGTTTTTTTTTCCCCGTCTGTGTGGCTGACCCCTTTAGTCAGCCATGCGGGCGGTGTTTCTGTTGCTGTTTCAATATTTTAGTTTCCTTTTCCTCCTGCATGGCAGACCAAGTCAGTGGGCCACACAAATGGTATTCTAGTATTAAACCACGCTGTTAAACCAGATTTTAGTTAGGGCACTAATAACCTAGATGTTGACGTGACCTAAAGCCTTACAACAGGTGTACATGAGACTTGAAATGTAATAACATTCGCATAACATTTAATAAACTAAGTAGGACACATTGGACAAATAGAAGGAAAAGATTTCAAAATCCTTTGTTAGAGTGGTGAGTGGATGTACCTGAGAAGTAAGGGAATTGGGTTACAAATAATCGAATATGGTAGTGTAGAATGGGGACCCACATTTATGGTATCAAACACAAGAGTTGGAGGGGGAGAACAAAAGGGCTACCAGATTTGTCTTTGGAAATCACCCAGAACATAATGGGTAACGGATATGATAAAGGAGCTTAAATGGGATTCACTGGAAGACAGAATGAGGGTAAAGAGTCGTGAGAATGTGCAAGATGTAATTGGTGTAAGAGTAAGAGATGCATTGAGGGGAAATGTGACCATGAACACAAACTGGAAATTTATTTCAGATGTAAGGGTATGGGAAGATTTTCTTTCGTAGGCAAGAGGTCAGCAATTTGAATAAATTGCCAAGAGATATGATGATTTACCAATGGAACTAAAAGAATTAAGTTTAAATTTGTAGAGAGAAGTAATAGGTCGGATAAGTAAAGGAGAAAAATGGATATGTAGGAGTAAGCACATCATAAAAATTAACTTAACTCAATTATAAAACTGACTAAATAATGCATCAAAGTGGGGTCACTTTACAGTAGTGCTAGTTTAGTGTGTATCTGACAACCTCATCATCTATGCATACAGTTCTGAAGACAGAAGAGAAAGGAATTGGCTAGCCTTTGCCTGAAAAATCACTGGCAGACAATAGCTCTAATAGTTGAGAAGACACCAAAGCAAAGCTCACAACTACTAAGTAATACAACACATTTATGTGTAAAAAATTAATCTAAATTTTTAATATTGAAACAAAGAATTTTTTTAGAAAAAAGCTTAATTATTTCATGGAATAAGTAATTAGTAATACTGTACTAAAATTCATTAGTACATTTTATTTAACGAGATAAATATTTGTACAGTCAAAAATTATGTTGGACACATTTTTTACACAATCTATAAAATATTTTGTAAACCATGATTTATAATTTTCACACTTTATCATATCAGTTGCTCTATGAAATAGCATGGTGGGTGAGTGATATCGCTGTGGTCTAGTATTCAGGAGGTGATAGCTTCATATATCCTTCCGGGCATCTAGATTTCAGTTTTTCATGGTTTCCCAAAATCGCACCAGGATGGTTCCTTCAAAATACAGATGATTAATTCCTTCCTATTCTTTGTCCCCAGTCCTTTCCTACCTGCAATGACCTTGACACTGACAAAGGGTAAAACCAAAAGAAGGGGGTGAAAAAATCTTGAGCTTATGCCCTGAAAATTTCCCCTAAACCAATTTATTAAATCAGTTATAGTTAAAACTCATTTATTTATTGAGGTATATTTCTCATTTCCCTAGGTAACATGTACTAGTTTCTGATTCCTATGCCTACAAATGAAAAATTTCTCTAATCTAAATACAGAGGTAATTTACAGTTGTGGTTCCCATGTAGGCCCATCATTTTATTCACACATCTTTCCCCCAGTTATATCAAGATCATTTAGCTGCTGACTACTTCTTATAACAATTTCCACAAACCAAACTAGCTGTCCTCCTTTACACCTCCTGGGAACTCTAATACTCATAGCAATAATATGGAGTCCACACCTTACCACAGCAATTGAGCAAGGGCATGACTGAGGTTTATAAAGTTTACCATGTTTCTCCAGTCAATTTCCTCTTTACTCTATCCAGCAGAATGGAAAGTTCAGGAAAGTTTTATGGAAAGATTTCAGTTTGTTCTATGAAGTTAGCTGATTTAAATCTCCTGCCAGAAGTTCTTCCACAGTAATTTTTTTTTAAGTGTATGGAACATAAAGGTGAGCCTTAGGTTAGAGGCTGCCAGTCACCAAAGGGATTCTGAATGCAAATGGTTGAAGCTCGTGGAACAGCAAGAGATGGGTACAAAAATGGGAAGATTAAATGTAATTACAAAAATATCACAAAGCCAGTTATAAGACTGATATTGTGAACTGTATGAGTAAAATGAACAAAGTAATGGTGTTTTGAAAGTTAAGAGATACACAAACCACAATTATAGTGGTATAGTCTTGGTTAAAGAGAGGAGATTTTCCCTGATGGTTACAGTGTGTACAGCAGATACAGAGGAGCAATTTGTGGAAGGCTATTCATATCATTTCATGAAGATTGTTGCAGTTTACTGTTCAGATTGTACAAATGGATTACTTGAGATATATTTCAGAAGGTAATATGAAATTAAAAAAATAGGGCATTGATTGTTGATCATACTGGAAGATAATAAAGAGCTCAGAGGTGATCATAGAATGGTCATTATTGGTGTTGATTTAAATTTACCATATGTTAGCTTAGTTGTAAATAAGATTAATAACAAAAGGAACAAAGATTTGCAGATATAATTGTATTCTTTCGCAGTGACAACACTGTAGGAAAAACTTCTCGGGATTCTAGCCACATCAAATTTGAATTGTCTGACATTTTAGAAGCTGGTACTGCTTCCATTGTCAAGCCACTGTTCAACATCACTGCACAGTAGTCTTTTTACATAGGGCTGCCAGCCGGAAGCAGGGCAGAACACATGGAGCGAGTCCAGATGGGCACTGCTGACTTAGTTATATGTTTGAGTTGGTACTATGCCATAAATTATTGCAAGTCATGCAGGGCCCCCACCACATTAGGGCATAGTAGAGACTGAAACATGTCACAAAGTGAGTGATACCCAGGTAGACTCCTCTTCCACACACCTTTTCCTCTAATCCCAGCTGGCAGCTCTATATAATGGACTATCATATGGCAGTATTCAGTGATGTTGAGTGGTGGCTTGACAATGGAAGCAATGCCAGCTTCTAAAATATTAACAGACAATTCAACTTTGACATGAGAATCCTGAGAAGTTTTTCTATATTATACGTTGGTGAGGGAAGGATGCCTCACATGAGTGGTAGATCACAAAGGGGCCAAAATTGTTAGATAATGAATTGAATTTCGATGGAGTGCACACTCCAGTGGTAATTTCCCTGTTCCTCTAATTACACATTACTTAGAAATCATCATCACTATCAGAATTAAATTCCTCACCATCTACTGCTCTGTTTTCCTGATAAAGCCTGATAATTTTTTAGGGTCTCAAGTAACTGAAGGAATAGGTGATCATGAAGCAGTTCTGATGGATATTAGAGGATTCATTAAACCAGTAACCAAAACTGACAAAAACTGACAAAAACTTTAGAACTGAAGATTAATATATTTCAGGGGAAAGATCAGTATAATAAAGGAAAAGTGGTAATAGTTCCAGAAAATAAAAACGAGGAAGAAAGGTTTGTTCCATAACAAAAAATAAAGTTCAGAAATTACGTAATGGGTATGTTAAGAACCAAAAGAAGCTGGTAAGAAGAGAACACAAGAGTTAAGAGATGACAGCAGAGCAGTATGGATCAAGGGCATATCCAGGATCAGAACTACAGGGGGGCAAGATTTGAGCTGGAAGGGGGGGGGGGGGGCAGCATATATTGGTTTTGAGGAAGTGGGGTGGGGGACTGAAACATAATGATTGCTTACAAAATGAAATTCAAACCTATTGAGGAAACTATTTTTATTATTGAGTAATGTAGTAATCCAACCACTTAATCTAAGGGTCTATTGTGAAGTAAATTAAGATTTTAACTGGATTATAGCTTATGTAAACATTAATCGTCTTGGATTCTTAGTAAATTTTCAATAACTTTGTTTCTCAATATCTTAGCGACTTTCACGAAATTTTAATGCACACTTATCAGGCATAATACACTCAATCTTTCCTCTCACAAAGTGCTCCCTAGCCAGTTCTTCACTCATCGAAGTGTACTGAAGGCAACTTATTTTTTCTTCTAGCAGTCCTCCCCCTGCCCCTCACTGGATATGCCTTTGGTAAGGATCACTTTAAACAACTAAACAAGGAATTAATAGCAACAAAGAGGGAACTTAATGAGTTTGAGGAATATTTTGTGTGTAGAGGGACTGGTAAATGATGCATCTGGAAAGTTATTAAATTTCTGCAACTCTGTTAGAAAACTGAAGCAAAGCATTAAAATAATTTCAGGCAATGATGGAACAGAAGTTAGTGAGGATATACACTCTAATAGAAATGAACACACACATTTGAAATTCAATCTGAATATGTTATGAAGGATCTAAGAAACCTGAAAAAGCATAAAGGAGCCGATTTAGATAATACTACAGAACATATATTAACTGCACGTGGACACAATATTGTACTTTACCTTAAAATTTTATTAGCTGCTTACTAGTAGACTCAAAGTGTGATGGTAGTACTGGCCCATAAAGAAGGGGCGACAAAGTGGGTTGAGAATTACTGCCTGGTTAGTTTAACTTGTAGTATGTAAATTGAGTTTTATATACAATCTTCTCAGGCATATCTGTGGGGAAGAAAACTGGTTTGAAAATAGGAAACATGGATGTAAACGGCGATATTCATGTGAAAATGTTAGTGGTTATATGCAAAATATTTCAGATGTAATGGACAAGGGATGCCAAATTGATAGAGTAGCAATAGATCTTTCAAAGGAATTTGATGCAGTAAGACATAAAATACTGGTAAATAAGTCAAAAACCATTGGAGTAGATGAGAAAGTGATTTGATGAGCTATAGAATTCTAAAAAGGTAGAAAGCGAAGAGTTTGGGTTGGAAATGCAGTATCTGAAAAAACTGAAGTGAAAATGGTAGTGCCACAGGGTAGTGTATTGGGACAAATGTTATACATTATTCTAATGAATTACTGTGTTGATGGCATACAGGCAGAATTTAGGTTGTTCGCAAATGAACTATTTTACAAACTGGTAATAGGATTAAATTGGGAGTGGACTGAAAAGCTGCAGGGTGACCTGCATGGGATATAAAGCTGGGTAGGTTAACATGGAATAAAGATAAATATCAAGAGTCTGCTTCTGTGAAATTCAGAAAAAGGACTGTTAATGATTATAGGGCCACTAAGCAATTGGGTATTGTAGACATGAAGTATAAATAGCCATTGTTGAAAATCCCTATCTTTCCTAAGTTTTTACAACATTGATGGTAGCTGGGAATGATGAAGAGGCAGTTCTGTCCAAGAATGAGGCTTCAACACAATGGCAAAACATTAGCTTGCTACACAATGATGCGGCGTGATCCTAGAAGCTGTTATCTATTGTGAGTGTTGGGTTTAATTCATCTTCTTCCTTAGTTTCATTGCCTTAAAACATTTCCATACATATTTTCATTATCTTGGCATGGTTTCAAAATCCTTTCTTGTAGGTGATGAGGAGATATATCAGGGAAGTTTGGAAACCAGGTTGCAGAACTTTGATCATACAGTTGATTATGGTGGTATAGTATGGCACTCTCATTTTTGTCAAATATAGGAGTTGGAAGGGTTGAAAATGAGGGCACCTAAATTTGTCTGTGGTAATTAGTGCAGAACACAAGCAGTAATTGATGTGACAGAGGAGCTGGTTTAGGATTCATTGAAAGATTGGTGTATATTGCTAATGAGGCTTGAAGTTGCTGAATTAACGATAAATCCATGGAAGGGAAGAGATGACAATGACCACAAGCTCACTCAATTTCAGGCAAAAAGAATGGAAAATTTTTCTTTTGTAGATAAGGAATTTGGGGATTGGAATAAATTAACAAGTGAATTGACAAATAATTTAACAAGAATGATGAAAGAATTTAAAATTAAATTCATAAAAGGTAGAAGAACGTGGAAAAATTGATGTGCAGGGAAGTTAACACTAGAGCATACAATCCAGTTAAATAATATTGTGATAATTATTGTTTTTATGAAGCATCTATAACTTGTACATCAAAAATGCACTTCATCTCAACAAGACCAAACAAATCACCAGTGTCAGATACACAATTTTACTGGATGTCTGTAGGTTCATTTATATGGATGTCACCAATTTGTAGGTTCAGCTAGGGACATACTACCAGGTTAAAAGTATTTTCAAACCCATTCCAGTGTTTAACCAGGTAGTAGACAACACAATATCACCTTGCAGGGGCTTCACCAAGGAGGCTAGTGTAGGAGATGCAGGAAGTAGCATTTATTGAAATGAGTTACAATATAATGACCTGAGGAGGGTAGTGAAAGGGGAACAGATCCTAAGTCACCACATTTCTTCTGTTGACCCCAGCTATGATGTGGGTAAACTTTCTGCGGTAATAATTCAGGAAGGCATGATTGGTCATAGAGGATATGCCTGTGGACACCACTGGTAAGTAAAGATTCACTAGGCATGACCTACAACAAATGGATGGGAAGAAGTTAGTTCATTAGCTAAAGCAGTGACCATTTTCAGTAATGGTAGGATTGGTGCTCTGCCTTCTTTAGGTTAGAGGCAGCTGAATAGAGGATAAAAATAGGTTACCAAAGGGATACTACATAGAGCAGCTCAGCTGAAGATATTTTAAATATCAAAAATACACAAACCTGATGGAAAAAATTAGTCACAAAAAGGACAGTCACAAATTATGAGATAGTTATAAAATTGTCACTAGTAAACTGTAAGAGCATAATGAAAATAGATTTTGGTAGCATAGCTTAGTAGAGATACACAATCCACAAATAGTTATAGGGGTAGAGTCTTGGTTAAAGGAAGGAGTGTTAGTCACAGCAGCTTCTCTAACAAGTTTACCACTTAGGTTGAGGTGGTCCTGATGGTGAAACATTTATGAGGGTAACAAATTCCATTACAATTTGATGATCCTCGTTTTAATCAGTTACTTGAAGTAGATTTCTGGGAAATTCAAAAGGAAAAGTATCAGAACTGCTCAATGTACTAAAAGAATGAGGGAATAAGATGAGGTCATAGGAAAGAAATTGAATTCATATAAAGAAGCAGGGGTTGTGTGATTATTTGCAGGGATTTTAATTTACCAGGTATGGACTGGGAAGAAAATACTATTACATCTATGTGTATACCCTGCAATTCACAATGTTGTGGGTGGCAAAGAGTGCTTTGCAATTAGCACAAGGGAAGAAAGAATTCACATGAACATCAGTACAGCAACTAATTTCTCTGTTATCCCTCATGTCACCACAACCCAAATAGATTGGTGGACAAAGTATTTCATTACCTTCATAAATAAGTTTTCGCATGTTAGACAATTTAGGATTTGTTTGAATTTATTGCCAATCTGCCAGACAATGCCAGTGCAATCCATATTACAATTCTGTGACACTTTTATAAGGGCTGTGACAAGCAGTCATGAATCTAGCTACTCTTCTCTGTACTTTCTCTTTAGTGTCAATCTCTTGTGACACAAATCCCAAACAGCACAACAGTAATCTACATGTGTAAGCATGAGAGTTTTGAACGCTCTTTGTATGTGTGTTACAATTCTTCAAAATTGGACCAATGGATCACAGCTTAGAATCAGCTGTTCTTACCTCATATTGCTTTGTTCTGTTTCACATAAGTACTTATAGGAATTATACATGTCAATAACTGAACTATAAATAAGATATGATAGGGAAAATAAACAGTTACCTGTCAGTTACCACAGATGAAGGCAGGAGGGTGAGACATGTAAAAACACAAAAACAAACGAAATATTGTGCAATTCGTTTGTTTTTGTGTTTTTACATGTCTCGCCCTCCTGCCTTCATCTGTGGTAAGTAACGGGTAACCGTTTATTTTCCCTATACTATCTTATTTCAGTGCCTCACGGCAGTTTCTTTGTTTCCTTTATCCAATAACTGAACTATTTAATTTTTGCTTCTGAACAATCTGATTATTTTTGTTATACACACTTCCTTGTGTTTTACAATTTAGAGTAAGTTTTGAGTGATTGCAGCATGCCAAAACGTCAAAATTGCATTCAATTTTTGAGCAATCTGTGGAATTCCTTACTTCCATCTAGATGACTGCATCATTGGTAAACAATCTCACTGCTATCAACGTTGTCTCCAAGATAATTTATAAAAATTATGTAAAGAAGCAGTCCTAGTACAATTTGAGGGATACCTGATGTAACATCTAGATTAGTAGAGGCTTCTATGCAAATAACATACTGCAACCATCCAGTTAGGAAATCTGGTATCCATTCACAAACATGTTCCAATATACCGTATGCTCAAATATTTGCAAAAAGGCAGTTACACACTACAGACACAAAAGCCTTCTGAAAATCCAAAAATATTGCACCAGCTTGTGATCCTGCGTTAATACCTATCATTAGGATATGTTGTGCAAAAATAAAACCAGCTGTGTTTCAAACGATTTGTTCTTCCAAAATCCATGTCTGCACGATGCAACCAATTAGTTTTCTTAAAGACTCGTAAAACTTTATAATTTTCGAGCATATAACATGCTCCAGAACTCTTAATACAAATAGGTGTTAGTGGTATGGGTTGGTAGTTTCTAGAATCTCTTCCATCTCCTTTCTTGACAATTGAAACTACTTGTGCTGTTTTCCAATCAGAAGAGAATTTTCTCACTTCTAAGGATTTACAGAAAGTAGTTAGATTTCTGTACGGAGTATTCTAAAGGGTATACCAATGGAGTCCGGGTATTCTCACACTTCATGCACTCAAATTGCTTTACAATAACTGCAGTATGTATTAACAAATCCATCTCTAACTAAACATGCTGTGAAAAGATGGGCGTTTTATCAATATTCTCATAAATGAACAAATTTTTAAATGCAGTTATAAATAGCATACTTTAATATTATTTAATTAAATTGCAATGCAGCACATGCTCCGGTGGCAATTTCCCCACACACCCATCTTCCCCCCCTTCCTGCACCCACCTACAGTTCGTCTCTACAAATTTTTACTTTAAATTCTTTCAACATTTTTGGTAAATTATTAATCATTTCTCTCAGTAACTAATTCCAAACCCTGACACCCTTCCTACACTCTTGTGCCTGAAATAGTGTCAGCTTGTGGTCGTGGTCATCTTTTCCCTTCCATGCACTACTTTTTATTCTTACACCAATCTCTTTCCATGTCTCATTACCAATATACGCCTTGTACACTCCGATGACCCTCTTCACCCTCCTCCTGTATTCCAATGAATCCCTTTCCAGCTATTATATCATATCTGTTACTGATGGCATTCTGTGATAATTTTCAGAAACAAATCTAGTAGCCCCTTTTTGCACCCTCTGAAAATCCTGCATTTGATGCTCAAAATGTGGGTCACATACTACACTACCCTATTTAAACAATGGTCTGACCAAAGTTTTGTAATCCAATTGCTTTACTTCTCTCGCAGATCCCCTCATCACTCTCCCCAACGAGTGCAGAATTTTGAAACCTTTTCCTACTATCTGTCCAATGTGTCCAGCCAAGTTAAGCTTGTTATCAAATGTAATTCCAAAATATTTACATTTCAAATCTTCAACAAGCAATTATTTCCCTACCTTATCATAATCAAACTTTAGGTTTTTATTTGCGTATGTAATAAGCTGACTCTTCTTTGCATTTATCTTCATCCCATGTTTACCAACCCAACTAGATATCCTGTCCAGATCACCCTGCAACTATTTACAGTCTACTACCATTTTGATCCTTTTATATAGCATTATATCTGCAAACAATCTAATTTCAGATAGTAAACAATCAACACAATTATTCATTAGAATAATGAATAGCAATTGTCCCAATATGCTACCCTGCGGCACTCCCATGTTTACTTCCACTTCTTTTGATACTAAATTTCCTACCCTAACTTTGTTTTCTACCTTTTTAAAAATTCTTCACCTAGAAAAACACTTTCTGATCCACTCCATAGATTTTACCATATTTACTACCATTTTATGGCTCACTCTGTCAAAAGCCTTTGAAAGATCTAATGCTACGCTATCAATTTGGCCCCCCTTGTCCATTTCATCGGAAATATCTTGCATGTATCCAACTAACTGAGATTCGATGAATATCCTTGCCTAAAGCCATGTTGCCTGCTTGAAAACCATTTACACTTCTCACATATATTTCTGATGTGGTTGCATAACAATCTCTCCATTAATTTACCTACCACTGATGTCAAACTGATTTGCCTATAATTTTTGACCCTTTCTCACCCCTCCTTTATGTTCTGGCACATGCGGCCTTATGGAGCAGTGAACAGGTTAATCGCCCAGGGCCTCACTCTTAGAGTGGCCTCCCGCAATGACCAGAAAAGAAAAGTTCATATTTTTTAAAAAATATGAAATTGATAGTGTAGCACTAGATCTGTCGAAGACATTTAACAGAGTGAGCCATAAAATGGTAATAAATAAGGTAAAAACTATTTGAGTGGATGAGAAAGTGATTTGCTGGGTAGAAGAATTTTTAAAAGGTAGAAAACAAAGTTAGCATAGGAAATGTAGTATCAAAAGAGATGGAAATAAACATGGGAGTGCCCCAGGGTAGCATATTGGGACAATTGCTATTCATTATTCTAATGAATAATTGTGTTGATTGTTTACTATCTGAAATTAGATTGTTTGCAGATATAATGCTATATAAAAGGATCAAAATGGTAGTAGACTGTAAATAGTTGCCGGGTGATCTGGACAGGATATCTAGTTGGGTTGGTAAACATGGGATGAAGATAAATGCAAAGAAGTCAGCTTATTAGATACTCAAATAAAAAACAAAAGGTTAATTATCAATATAAGGTGGGGAAAGAATTGCTGGCTGAAGACTTGAAGTGTAAATATCTTAGCATTACATTTGATAACAAGCTTAACTTGTAATCTTAGGCTTCCGCGGCCAGAGTCAGTTGATTCTTGGCTGTCCGGGTGGCGCCGCGTCATGTTCATCGTAACCTATGTGGCTACGATGAACATGACGCGGCGCCACCTGGACAGCCAAGAATCATTAACTTGGCTGGACACATTGGACAGGTAGTAGGAAAATGTTTCTAAATTCTGCACTTGTTGGAGAGATTGATGAGGGATGTAGGAGAAAAGTAAGGGAATTGGGTTACAAAACTTTGACCAGACCATTGCTTGAATATGGTAGTGTAGTATGGGACCCTCATTTTGTGTATCAAATACAGGAATTGGAGAGGGTGCAAAAAAGGCTGCTATATTTGTTTCTGGAAATTATCACAGAATGCAATCGGTGATGGGTATGATAAAATGAGTTGAAATGGGATTCATTGGAAGACAGGAGGAGGATGAGGAGGGTGATGGGAGTGTACAGGGTGTATATTGGCGATTAGGCATGGAAAGATATTGGAGTAGGTATGAGAAGTAGTGCATTGGAGGGAAAAGATGACCATGACCCCAAGTTGGCACTCGATTTCAGGCACAAGGGTGTAGGAAGATTCTCTTTTTTAGGTAAGGGTGTCGGGGATTGGAATAAGTTACCAAGAGAAATGATGAATAATTTACCAAAAACATTGAAAGAATTTAATGATAAAATTTGTAGAGGGCTAATGTAGGTGGGTGCAGGATAGGGGGAAGATGGGGGTGTAGGGAAATTGCCACCAGAGCCTATGCTCCACTGCAACTAAATTAAAATTAAAACTTTGTTTAGCTATTAGTGATAATAAATAAAGTTGGTTAATTGATAGAGTATATATTAATAAGTACCTGATTAAAATTTCTCATTTTGATTTCTTCAATTTAAAATTCATATAAAAAGTAAGATTAATGGTATCAAAATTAAATAATTTGTCTGTGAATAATAATTTTTTTTTTTTTTTTTTTTAAATTTGAGTGTAAAACAGTCGTCATAAAATTAATTTCTGTTTGAATGTCGCAGATATGATAATCCAACTGAACATTTGGATATGTTACTTTCATCGCATTTCTAATTTATGCTCAGGGATTTCCCATGTTTCAATTTGTTCGTCAACTCTTTTTACCTTACGCAGCTGTAAGGTCGATTTACACTTCACCGATGCTACTCTGCACTGCATCATCAATTGGCTTAACACTCTGGCACCAGATTCAGGAGGAAGCAGGTTCGAAAATCCCCATCCGGGCATCCAGAGTTTGGTTTTCCATGGTTTCCCCAAATCACTAGAGGCGAATGCTGGGATGCTTCATTCGAAAGGCCATGGCCGAATTCCTTCCCATTCTTCATCTCCAGTCCTTTTCCACCTCTATTGATCTCAACGTCAATGAGGTATAAAGTCATAAACAAAAAAGACAATCGACCGAGTAAAGGCTCACCCTTCTTGTGTTTACACTTGTCTGTAGCTCGTCCGTGTGACGAACATGTTCCTGCTGTCCTCAATCTCCTTTAACATTTTCATTTTGTTTTCATAAAAGTGAGTTGGGGTTACAGCCATACTGTTAAAGAGTATTGTTCTTTATTTTGCGTAGAGGTACTTTATAATCTACAAAAGTAATAAAGTATGTTAAAATATTTTCTTTTCCCGTTTTGATGGTATCACCTCACTGGTTGATCTTTTACTTACAAAAATGTATCCAAAAATAGTCTTAACAAATCACAATTAAGTCTTTTGCACACTATATTGGATTGAATGAATTTCTGAATGCAATTGCTATGAAGAGTTTAATTATATAACCACAGAACTAGAACAGCTGGATATATCATTGCGAAACTGCAGATGTTAAGGATATGTTAATGAAGCCAATATACATGTATATAAAAGTGGTGTTCAGAAACGTATATTTGAAATTAACCCACTTGCTTATTTTGAATTACCTACTGGTATTCAATTATTGTTCTTCTGAATTTTATTAATAAAAACTTATTACTAATTTATTATTTACAATTATTCTTATTAAAGATGTTTTAAGAACTATGCCTTTAGAGTTTTGAAAAGGAAATGTGCACAAAGTAGCAAAAACATGTATTTTAATCTTATTAAATTCAAACATCAATATTACAACAATAAAATACAGATAAAAATGCCAACAAAACGACTATGACAAAAGATTACAGAAAAAATGACATTTATGTGAAGCAAAAAACGGGACACATGTGCCCCCATAAAGGAAAAGTGTTATTCAGTTGCACTGACTAATCTGTTATATTGTGTGAGTGGACGATTCTTGTTCTATTAGAGTTAGCTGAAAAGGGCGCTTATAGGTACAATGCAGTGTCCACGAAGACAAGACAAAATGTTTGGAGCATTACCATTCTTTGATGGCTGGTTGCACACTGCAGCCAGAACCATAAACAGCTCCACTCACAACAATGGTACTACCCCGGAGTAAAAAAAGCACTTTCACTGAACATGTTGTGTACTGCTTTGTCGGGACTTCTATCTTCCTCCACATGTCAATGACGAGTCCCTCATAGGTAAGCCATTGGAATGGAGGCAAATTCTCCCTCCAGTGAACACCAACAGCATTTCCAAAAGGGTGCACATCCCTCCACACTACGAACATTCGGCGTTGGCGTCGTGGGTACGGAGTATAACCACATATAGCTATATCAAAATGCTAATTACAATGCATTGGCTTTCCACTGACTCACTACATGAATAAATCTTCCATTCAACAATCCTTGTGCTTTTCTTATCTTCATAATCTAATATTTGTCTTGTATTAAAGATGTAGTATACGCGACTATATAAGTGTTACAATTTCTTACCCTGTGGGAGTCATCCCTGGAATCTCATCATAGGAGATGCATCATCATCTTGTGTTCAGGCAAATTATATATATACTAGACGACCCGTGCGAAAATTTCGCGAAAAAATGCGATGAAAAGTTAGGTTGAATATGATGTCATCAAAGCTGAGTCATTACTCTTCATACTCCTACTTCATTTATCGATTTTGGTTAGAAATCCAGGGAGATAAAAGGCTGGAAAGACATAAAACGTATTTTAGAAATATTGATATTTTTGTCCTTCAAGGGTTGAATTATGAAAACCTCCTTTCTTAAAATATAACGTTACCAAGGCGGAGACCTTATTCTTTAGTATGATACCTCATTTATCTATATCGGTTAGATATTAAGGGAGATAAATCGCTCGTGACACAAAAATGCGTTATAGAAAAATTTATATTTTTTCCCTTTAAGGGCTGAATTCCAAAAACATTCTTTGATAAAATATGATTTCACAAAGCTGAGACATTACTCCTTACAATCCTACTTCATTTATCGATTTTGGTTAGATATCCAGGGAGATAAATGGCTCGAGATACAAAAAACGCATTTTAGAAAAATTAACATTTGTGCCCTTTAAGGGTCGAATTACGAAAAATTCCTTTCTTAAAAAATAATGTTACCACGGCGGAGACTTTAGTCTTTAATATGATATCTCATTTATCTATATCGGTTAGATACTAAGGGAGATAAATCGCTCGTGACACAAAAGCGAATTGCATAAATATTGATCCTTTTGCCCTTTAAGGGTCAAATTCCGAAAAATTTCTGACTTAATATATGATTTCACTAAAGCGGAGTTCTTTATCTTTAAAATGATACTTCATTATACGATTTCAGATAGGTATCCAGGGAGATAAATGACTTGTAACACACAAAACGGCATTTTAGAAATATTGACTTTTTCGCCCTTTAAGGGTCAAATTCCTAAATCTTTCTTTCTTAAAATATGATGTTTCTAAAGTAGAGACCATACGCTTTAAAATGACACCTCATTCATTGATTTTGGTTAAGTATGAAGGAAGATATAGGCTTTTGACAAAAAAATACCTTATAGAAATAATATATATGATTGGTGCAAATGCCAGCTAGTTATAGGTGGACTATTTTAAAATCCTTTTTGCTAAAACCACTTTCTGAAACTTGATGGGTATGCAGGGTTGTCTGTGAAGGCCTTAAAAAAACCAAGTGATATATGTTATGCTTTGATGGATTTAGCAGAAAATTCAACAGATTGTCATTTATTGGCTTAATAATTATTGGGATATGGTTTCCAGTCATCCTTGGTAACGGCTAGAGAAACAACTGATGAAAACTATATTGAAATAATTCATAATAGTGAGAAGGAGACTAAAAGAACAAAATTTGATTATGAAGGGGAAGATGAAACTCTTGAATTGCATGCAGAGATTTTCAAAATAAACTATTAGTACGGTATGTTATTGTTGACAATGTGCGTGCAAGCTACCAACATAGATTTGAGGCACTTAAACATAATACATTTGGCTTCATTTATAACATAAAAAGATAAAGAAACTAGTGATCATGAACTTTAAAAGCAATGCAATGACTTAAAAGTGCCTGTAAAAGCAGTTGAAGCATTTGATATTGATGGACAAGAAGTTTAGGAACTGAACATGTATCCGTGTATAAGAAGAAAATGACTGCATTATCAAGGTGATAAGTTCTATGATAGAAAAAAAAACTTTAACTGAAGTATACCCCACTATAGAAGTAGTCCTGAAAATTTTTTCCACCATACCTGAGACAGTTATGTACATAGAAGTTTTTCGTGGTTAAAAATTATTAATTCGATGACTCAAGATCGACTTTCAGCCCTTTCTATTCATTTGTTTTTTGTGCTTTAACTAAATATTTTAGTCTTGGGAAAAGCCGCAAACATCATTATCAAAACTCTGCGTATATCTTCTGAGGCATTTATGCACCTCAATTTATCCTCAATAATTTGTAAACTTTGTTAACTTTTAATAGCTCTTCTAATACAATATTTTAAAACTAAAAATTTATTTTGTTATGACTTTTTCTTTTCTTACCTGCTTTCGATCAACGTACTTTGCACAAAAGACAAGGGCCTGGCAAAGATCTGCCACCCCGAGCTTTGCAATGGCTGAGGCCACCAGCACTCCTATCGCACCTCTCTAGTCCTGTGGTAAGCAGGAACTATCCAGACTCAGTTTAGGTAACATTTCAAGATAAGGTACAATGTCACAGCTGACTATCTTTTAAGATATCTGTAGAAATGTTTTCTTCTACACCAGCCCCTTTGTTTTTTCAGTTTTCTTATTTCCTTCATGATATCCCCAGGATGAATTTCAAATTGTTTGGTCTGCTTATTTCGAATTGTGTTCTTAAGCTCGTTCTCTGATTTCGACCCTCCTGTTTCTGATTCATTGTCCCTAATACACTAAACCAATTACTTAAAATCTCTGCCTTTTTCAAATCCTCAGTAACTTCTCCATCCTTATCTATAAGCATCTCAATACCCTCCCTTCCCCTCAGTTTTCTAACATAGCCATAGAAATTTCTAGATGCATCAGTCAGTGGTCCCCCTGCACTGACAATATTCTTCATAAACACATCTTTAGCCACCTTAGCTATTATTAAGTCCGTGTTTAGTCGTTTTAAATATTCCATACTACCCTGCTGTCTCTTAACTATGATATGGTCTCTTCTTACCAACCACTTTAACCTCGTCACCTCAGTTGTTGCAAGTGCTGGCTATTTAAAGCTTGGTTACGCATAAACTTTCTATAGTATCCACAAAGTCCCAAAAAAACTTTCCAATTGTGTATTATTCTGAGGTCTAGGGAAATTTTTGATGGCAGCTAATTTGTCAGGTTACGCTGTGACACCTTGTGGAATGATTATATGTACCAAAAACTCATTTTAGAAGTAAGGAAGATGCACTCTTTGAGCTTCAGTCATGTCCCCTTTTCTTAAAGCAACTAACACCTCTTGTAAAGTGTTCCCATGCTCTTGTTTCGTTTCAGTTGCAATTAAAATGTCAACATAAACATACACTTTTTGGAGCAATTCAGGGCCTAGAACTAGATCTAGAGCACAAATAAAGTTAGAAATTGCATTATAAGGTCAAGTGGAAGGACCTTAAAATTGGGAACTGCAACCTTGATATAGAAAAGCAATATATGGCCAAAACACAGGTGCAATAGGTACTTGCTAATACAAACAATTTAAATCAAGCGAGGTCAAAAATATATTTTCCATGAAAGTTGTGAAGTATTTCAACAATGGGTAATTGATGATCCCTCTCTGTAAGTATTTATCAGTGTATAAGCATAGAAGACTAGACGTTCTGTCTCGTCTGAATTGATAACTACTAAAGGATTGCTGTGTGGACTATTTGGCCTTTCAATAATTCGCTACTCAAGCATGCAGTCTACCATCTGACGTTTCACAATAGGAATCTGGTAGGGTTTTACATAGAATGGTTGGGTACAAGAAACCTTAAAATGACATTGGTAGTTCTTAATTAGTGAGTTGGGTTTTGAAGACATCTGCAAACTACTCAAATGTGACAGTCTCCCTTTATATTAATCTGGTGGAAGGACGCAGTTTTTTGCAATTTCATTCCTCCCAGCTGAAGGCTATGAGGCGGGCTGCTGGAGAGTCATGGAGACTCTTTTCAGCCTACTAGTCTAAGGGGAGGGAAGGGGATGAAAGGTCGGCCGTGGCCTTGTTGGAAACCATCCCAGCATTCGCCTAGAGTGACTGAGGAAAACCACGGGAAACCTCGGTCAGAATGGCCGAACAGTGTTTGACCCCAGTCCTTCCGAATGGCAAGTAGCAGTGCGAAATCGCACTGCCCAAGCCTTGGAGTTTCTGCAATTGTTGAACAATAATTTTATAAATAATTCTGTCAAAAACAAAATTCACCAAATTAGTTGGTTTTTATTTGATTCTTCAGGTGTGTTTTGCACTTGTGGTGTAAGGCATCTTCAGTGGCTGTAAAGTGTTTTTACATGTGTTGCTACTATAATTATCTACAGTACAACTCTTTATAAATATATGTATGCATATGTACAGCAAATATTCACTACAACAAGAAGTGCAGAATAAAAACAACTTGTGATACAATGCTCAAATGAAACTGCAATAAATAGTGATATGAAAGTGTGTGTGCTGTTCGAGACCAGCATGTGAGGAATACCAATATATCTGAGTACAGTGTGTATATATGTATACATATATTTATAAAGAGTTGTAATGTAGATAATTATTGTAACAAAACATGTAAAAACACTTTACCGCCACTAAAGATGCCCTACACCATAAGGGCGAAACACGGCTGGGGACTTAAAAGCAAAATTCACCAAAACAGTTGTTTTTGATGGAATTGTTTATAAAATTATAGTCTCCCTTTATTGCATTTCAACATTTTGAAGAACTTTCGCCACCACATCACCTCCTGTAATATCAACTTGGCCATCCAGAAAAGAACTATTTTTTTACAAAACAAACGTTCTCATCCTAGATTAATCTCCACATTCTTAAATAAAATCTTCACTGAAGGGATTTTCTTATTCTACCCTTGCTGTAACTGTATGGATAACCATTGATCTCCAGTGTGAATGTTAAAGTATTATTAGCACAATCCAAAACAGCTTCAGTTAAACAGTCAATCTATGTCAATAATGCATTGTTGTTGTAGACCAGGAATAACACATACTCGTAGTTCAAAAGGAATATTCATAATTTTACCTTCTAGAAGAGCTTGATTTTTTTGTTTTACTTTTCATCCCAGTTGCTTTAATTGCTGACATGTGGGACATCATAATGTCTAGGTTCAATAGAATTTAGAATGTTAAATAACTCCTCAGAAATACATGACAATTCTGCCCCAGTATCTAATAAAGCACCTACCTCTAGACCTAGAGTACAAATGGGTACTTATACCAGATTTTCAATTTCTACTGGATCTACCTCTAATAAATCTTCATGAGTATTGTTACGAAAAATGGTATGTAACCTTGGTAAATGGTTTGGTCCTGATATCACTGTTGCCTCTGTGTGGACCATGGCATCAGCAGCGTCTAATTTTTTGATTGCCTGTCCCTGATTTCAGAGCTTGTTGTAGACTGTTTCTATTACTTGACCAATTTGGTCTGGATTTACAATCTGATGGTTAGGAGGCCTATTGCTATTATTACCCGATTCCACTCTACCTCAAACTCTGGCTAGGCCCCCTTCTATTGGAGTAACAATGGTTGGTTCTGATTATGAAAGACTTGACGTTTGATAGAACTTTGATCATTATTATTAAAAGGCTGGAGTGGTTTGTCATCAGGTTGATTTCAGCTTTGTATGCCCTGTTTTTTAAAATTATGATTATGTGAGGAATGCTGAGAGTGGTTATAATTATTATTATCATCATCATCATTATCATCATCATCATCATCATCATCATCATCATCATCGTCATTATAAGGCCTCCCCTAGTTTGAGGAATACACCCTATGATTGGCCTTCTGCATGTTCAGATATTTTAAGGTTTTCTCTGCAGCATCAATAGTATTAATTCATAATAAAGCAAATGGATTTTGTATTGCACTAAGTTAGAGAATCATAACTAAGCCTGTGTATATATAAAAACAAAGTCAGCAGGTCATTTTAAAACTAGTTTCAGCTCGGTAGCTTAAATACTCCAGATATTTTAAGAATTGTCACTTCAATAATTTTTTGCGGCAAAACAATTAAAAGTGGACATTTTTTCTTAGGATCAATTTTGACATTTATATATGGTACTAATTCTCATAAAAATTTCAGGCAGATCTGAAGAAAAAGCTTCATAAGAGAAAATATCCCCAGAGTTCTTAGGTCACCAGCCCATCTATGAGTAAGACCCTGGGAACCATGCTTATTCTTTAGAAAGATTGCAGAGGGAGTGGTTGTGGCTCTCTACAGCCAATTAGGCACAAAACGTGAAGATGCTAGGAGGAAGTGAGGTTAGGTAACCATCTTAAAATTTTCAACAGATAGTGCTGCAGGCATAGACTCGCTCTCAATATAGCTGATTTTATGAGTTATAGATTTTGGGAGTTGACTGCGACTTAATTCAGTGATCCATACCTGCAATCATTTTTCTTTGGAGAAGAACAACCAACTGCAGTAGATTGGTCTATGAACTATGTAAATTTTTGGGAGATTGTTTTTTTAAATTGACTTTCGATTCTACAGTGAGCTTTATTTTGGCCACATACCTTTTCTAGTTGAGGTTATCAATCTAGATGTTGACTGCTTGACAATCTATTCCTTAGGCTGCACGAATGGTCATGAATCAGAGTAAGCTTGCATACCCCGATATCAATTTTGTTTCTGACACAATGCCTAACCTAACTTACCAATGGTGTTCATGGCACAATCCCCAAAATGGAAATAATGCCTCTTAAGTAGCATCTCTGTTTCTACGTTTACCTACCTCACGGCATGGTTACTGTGGTAGGAAAAAAGAGTGTAAATTTTTGTCAGCTCAGGTTTTGTTGGATATCTGAGCGGCCGGTCATATTCGTCCAGGGACGCAAAATTTAGAAATACGTCCCTAGGCCTGTTTTTAATGATATTATGTAAAATGTTTCTGAATTAAACTCCATCTATTGTTTTTTTATTAATATTTCTTTCACCAGACGCGTTTCGCCCCTTTGGAGTGGGGCGTCATCAGTGGTGGGAAAATTGTGGTAGCTATAACATTTCAGTCCAGAACGGAACTTTCTGCATTTTTTTGGACTGGTATTCCATTCTAAAATTTAACATTTCTTACTGTAATCTTTCCTGCACTTCACTTTCTACTATTTGTTTTGAACAAGCACTTACTATCATTACACCAAACTGGTTTGCAGTGTTTACTGTGATGAGTTGTGTTTATTTTGTATTTACCTAAATACTAACTACTAGTAGATAATTACAATAACTATTAAATGTCTATGGGTAATTAAAACCTGGCAGTCCTTTTTTATGGGTCTAACTAATTCTGGTGTATTTTATGGCACGCTTTTAAGGTGAAAAGTGCTTTATGTGTTAAATAAGAATGGACTTACATTACTCATAATTTTTAATGTGTTGTAGTCTTATTAAACTTTTAATATCCAGTATGATTATTATTCTTCTCGAGAGTTTTTATCTTTCTCAATTCTGATTCCTTAAATGAGAAAGCAGATGAAACACTTAGCATCTATTTTAGACACACAGTTATAATGAAGATTGCTCTCTCTTCTGGGGTTTCCAAGGCACATTATATGTATAAATATCTAAAAAGTCATTAGGTAACGTTCGGTGTGCACACACGTTCCGAGCCTAATGGCCCGTTTTTTCTATTTGTGAGCAAGGCATATGCCGAAATATTGTGTTGTTTGTTTGTCAGCATTAGTGTTCTCTCATCGCATCCGTCCACTTTGGTATGTGGTGGGTTAATTTCCCTTTCTTTTCTTATTTAAAAATGATTGTGTGTCATTATTATGAGTGACTAAGCTGGCCGATTTTAGAGCAATGTTTTATAATCTGACATAAAGAATATGTACAGCCAGCCGTTTCTGGAACATCTAACAATGGCTCAAACAATTGGTTTAAATTATTAACAATTACAACTTGATGAAAAATATTTGCATCTAAATGGGAAACAATCTTAAATGAAATTGCAAAGAATTTAAAAGTTTTTAAATTGCACTGAATGAAATACATTTTTAAAGCAACAAAAACATGTTACATTAGCTGGCACAACATAATATGTTAATGTCATCTAATTTAAAGGCCCCGCACTCAATTTATCCTGCACCTCAACATTTTATACACTCAAAACGGTTTCGCACAGTATACAGAACAAAATATTATTCTTTTAAGAACCAGCCTTGGGAAATTTCTCACTGACAATTCAAAATAATTAAATTATACATGGAGTGTTTTGTTCATTTATAATAAACTGGTTCTTAAGCTGGTAGGTTGTGGAAAGATAATTATTTCAAAATGTTGAGTCTTTAAAAGTTATGTTTTTAGTAAAACAAACTACCAGTTAACAAAAAATTTTGCTTTCCTTTTTGCAATAGTACTAAGAAATGGTTTAATTTTCTTCTTATAGAGATCCACAAAAATTTTAAATTGCTAATTAATGGATTAACACACTATAACTCATACAGAAGTTCTCCTTAGTCGGATTTACATCTGTTATACGCTCCACCCACCCAATTCTAGAGCTGAACAAAACAGGTCCACAGGACATGTATCTGAATGTAGGTCCGCATACATCCAGTTCCACCATACTCTCTACCTGCCTGATTGTCTGCTGTACACGGAACTTGGATATTTTTCAACAGAGCTGGATGTACATCTGGACCCCGACTCCTTTAAAATCTCGAACCTACCCATTTCTACAGATGACCTCTGAACACATGTAGCAGATTCACGTGAGTAGTGCACACTTGACCTATTCAACGGTAAACTCAACCCTATGGCGAAGATTGAAGAATCTGCAGCCAGCTTCACCATATAAGCACAATAACATCTCATTCAGCACCTCAAAATAGCTCTGAACCAGATGTCCACAATCTGTTCTGTTGACGATGCTGCAGTTCTCTACCGATATCTTGCAGCTACTAGCCACACAATTCACCCATTCAGCCAGGTGCTGGAATGATGAGAGGATAACCTTTTACCCAAAGTGGCACGCATCATTTGTACCGACATCTGCCATGGTCTGCAGTTTAAGCTACACCCTGTCCAGTCAATAACATACAGGGTAGCTTGCTTCAACTGTATCGCCTTAGTTAGCAAAACTACAAGTTGAGTGTGCAGATCAGCCAGTTCAACCCACGTCTGCACACCGCAGTTACAGTACCTGCATATACTATCTTTTGAAAATAGCTCAATGTGAGAAGTGTGTGAAAGAGCAAATTTCTAAAGTGCCCTAAATATTACACAGATCTTGTACACTAAAATCAAAGTGGACAGATGAATTCAGTGATGAGAGCTACAACAGAAAAGTAAACAAAACTTTAATCACAAGTGTAATCATTGCTGTTCGCAACAAAATTTTAGAACCATGAGTAAGCCAATTGACTGGTACTACCAAATGCAGAAGGAAACTACTTGATGCTAATTTAAGGCAACTGCCACTTGTTCCACCCAAATGCACTATGCAAAACATAAATTTAGTACAAAATTCGATACAGGACTCGATGGCTATTCAACTACTACCTTTAGCACTGCTTACACACAATACTCCATGAATGTTAATAAATGCCCTTTAGGTTAAAGTTAAATTTAAGCTAATGATCCTCTGTCAGAAAGGACCACTTCATAAGGAAATCAGATTGTTTAATAATCTACCACAAAGGATCAAGTTTTTAAGAGAGAATACTAAATTCACTTCAAGACTGAAGGAGAACTTGCTCAACCACTGCTTCTACAGTATTTATTTGTATTTGCTAATCAAATGTTAGTCTTAAATCACAATGATCTCACATGTAAATAGTGAAAAATGATATAAATCACCTGTTACTTGTACATTTGTAATATAAAATGTTTTACCTTTACTAGACTTGTACAGTTACCATATCTTGGGGGCAGTCAGACTAGTGTGTGTGTGTGTGTGAAGACTATTTTTCACTTTTCCACATCATTTTACATTGTAATATATATGATGCTAAGACACCAATACATATAAAACAGTCATATGCACTGACCACAAATTCAAAATATTCAAAGGCTTTACAAAAATTTGTACCACTTTACAGACAAATTTTAAGTATAAATTCTACTACAAATCAACTTCCACAAACATTGCCTACATAAGTATCCGCATAAATGTTAATACTGCTCTACTGATGAAAATCAGTCTAATTATTTGAACCCAATTTCACTTGTACTGACTGCAAATGAAAACTATTCAGAGATTACATAAAAGTTAGTAATGTACTGCAGACAAACATTTAGAAAAAGCTTGTACAAACCAACACACATGCACTATCTATATAAAAAAAAAAGTATTTGCAAATCACATGTTGGTTCTGCATTACAGATGAACATCGATCAAAAGGCTAGCAACCTTCCCCCCTGTTTCCTAATTTAATACATACAGGTAAAGGAGAAATGGCTAAAGGATTTGAAGGAGGCAGATATATTAAGTAATTAATTTACAGAGATTACTGGCTATCACTCGAGAGATGTAGGGGTAAATTCAGAATCTTTTCATAAATAGAAATGAATAGACTAAAAATACTGAAATGGAACTCGGGGATTTTATGAAGAAACTAACATAGCTAAAGAAGATCAAAGGGGCAGGTGTGGATAATATCACTATATACTATATACTATATATAGACTCTGGAGACTTGCTGCTTATCAGAGGACTGGAAAGGTGATGTAGTAGGGTTTCATAAAGAAGAAAAGAAAAATAGTTGAAAATTAGAGGTCTATTAATAGATATTGGTATGCAAACATATCAAAACTCCCAATGAGGAAATAAACTGGTTTGCAGATCAGCAACATAGCTTTTGGGAAGGATATTCATTTATTGTGTAGAAGAAATCTTCAAAAGTAGAAACAAAGAGGTAGGATAGTGACAAATGGGTGTGTCACAGGGAAGTGACGATTGCTATAAGTTATTCTAATGAATGATTGTGTTCAAGATTTGCTATAAGAAGTTAAGTTGTTTACTGATGGCATGTTATGCTACAAGATCCAAATGGAAAAAAACTGAACAGCTGCAGTGTAACCTGGACATGATCAGTGGTGTAGCTGGGTTAACAAGGGCCCCAGAGCAAAAAAATATTTTGGGCGCTCAGGCCAGATGGGCAACTTTTTTTAGCTCTACCAAGTCTTCAAGTCGTGTGAGGTTTGCTGGAAGGGTCTCCCAGAGTCTTAGGGGGCCCCTTGAGCCACGCCCCCTGACCTGTGCTGGGGCACCCTGAGCTGCACTTGAGGGGGGGGGGGGCATAGCTTAGGGGCCCCAGTGCACGGCACTGCCTAACCCTCCGATAGTTATGCCCCTGGACATAATGTGTAGCTGGGGAAGTCAATATGGGATGAAGATAAATGTGAAGTCAGCTTATTAGGTATACAGATTAAAGCACTAAAGGTTATTTATGATTAAAAGGTTTGGAAGGAATCGCTTATTAAAGATTTTAAATGTAGATATCTTGGTGTAACATAGATGATTAACTCAACTGGGAAGGATACATTGGATAGGTAAAATGTTTTAAAAATCCCTTCGTTTATTGGAAATGGCTGTGAAATGATATAGCAGAGAAGTAACTGAATTGAGTTACAAAAACTGCTTGGATATGGTGGATATCAGATGTTTAGGGAAATCACCCTAGGTCATATACTCATAATTAAATTATTAATTTTGTGCACTTCTTAATTGTGTGCACTCTTAAAAATCAAATACAAATTTTAAATGTCTGCACTAATTTCTTTGCTACTAACTTATATAGCTAAGCAGTTCATTTGATCAGAAAATTATTGTTCGGCTAAGCTTTTTTCACATTTGCAAGCTCATTTTAATTTTTTTTTATTGATATCATTGTAATTTTTTTACATCTATTGTGAATGATACTTTAGTCTTCCTGCTATTCAGTTTTCACCAGTTCCATAATTAAGGTGTCTGTCAGAACAGCTTATTTAAACACTGATCAGAAATTTTGTGTTTTGGAGAAGTAATAATAAAGCAAGCTGAAAAGATTGTTTCAAGCTAATCGTATGTATTTCCCAAATGGGTACTTCTGATGCAAGAAATTTTCTACCCCACAGGTTCTTTGCAATATAAGATGGGAAGATTCATGTATAAGGGAGTGTAAAACTTTTTATTATGGCTAATGGTGCCATGGATTGAAATAAATTGAGGGTAATGATGAATAATTTACGAAAAACACTGAACGAACTTGATATTAAAATTCGTAAATTGTAAACTTAGATGGGGAGGAGGGGGAAGGAATTTTAGTACTCAAAGTATATAAGATAATAAGAAAAAATATTAAAGGGGTAATCAGATGATTAGGGAAATTGAAACTGGTGCAAACACACTCCATTGCAATTAATTGTTAAATTAAACTCGTCTGTATTTTTTTTACCTAATATTTTGGAATCCTTCTGAGATACTTTCAATTACATACTGGTCATACTTTTAACAATATAACTTGATCTTACTGCTCCTCCCCATCTCCTACATGTATATATGTATTGATATTATCTGCACATTATGTACAATGAGTTTGTAACATTTTAAATTTGTATGTCTAAAGTTTGAGAAAATTCATTGATCAAGCTTTTAACTTGTGCAGTTGTGTTGACAATTATGTAAAAGATAGGCAGCTTCAGAGTAATGACTAGGATTTTTTTGTTGCAGAATCCTTGTTAGAAAGTGAAATTGAATTGGTACTGCAACAGAATAGCACAGAAATGTTGGCCAGAAAGACAGTGCATCTGAACAAACATAGAAGCAAGAATAGCTGGTGCCTTATTTTCATACCTTAGAATTATACATTGGTGCACCCATGAAGATTTCGTTTTATATTACGCTGTCTGTTATTCCTAACCATTCCATTAAATTTAATTTGTGAGAATTTTTAAATTATGTACCCTAATCAAAACACTTTCATTACATAATCCTAAGATTCTATGAAAATGCTAATTCATTGGTTTGTGTGGTGAGCATCATACACCAGTATTTTCATTATTGGTAAATGCACTCTGTAATTAATTTCTTAGATATGTGAAAACTAATACCTAAATTTATTTTACAAAACATTCAGAATGTTTATAAATTATTTATAGATCCGCACATTCGCGTTGCTGGTCGACGTGCAGATGTGAAAGCAGCCAAAGACATGGTGATGGGGGTGTTTGACACAAGAGTGAGTAACTTTGTTAAATATTTTACTACAGAGCTAATTAATTCTTCCATTCCAAAAATTAGTTTCCTGGTTGTTGGGATTTATCAGATTTTATACAGCAATCTATTCATTTATGATTAATCCTTCCAAGTAATTTTCCAGTCCCTTTTTAAGAACAGAGCACAGAGGTATCACTAGTGGGTGGTAGAATATAACACACTTGTAAGTAATTGAGAGTAATGTAATTCTCATATTAAACTGTTTGTTGGTAGATCTGGTTGCCCAAAGGTGAAAGTAATGGAAGAATTAATAATTAATGTGGTACAGTAGTTCAGTAAATGGTTGCAAAGAGAGAACAGAAGTAGAGGAATTGGGATGATATAGTATAGAAAGAGAATATGCCTGAGATATAAAAATAAATTACATTTAGATAATTAACTATTATTTATTAATGGTGACAATTAAAATGCTGTTAAATCATAAAAATAAGAACAGGGAAAGTAAACCAACTAATCACTCGCCACAGATAAGGGTTACAAAACCACTTCACAGTATTTCAGTATAACCCTTAATCATGATTAGGTAAGGTCATATGGCAATGGGACCGAATGTGAACACATAGAGTATCGACCAACAACTCATGTGGCGAGTATCTGTATGTACAGACCTGATCCCTTTGCTATATGTCCTCCTCCAATCATGATTATGGCTTATACTGCAATATTGTAAAGTATGTTCATTTTCATATTTTTGTGTATTGTGGCTTCCGTACCTTCATCTGCTGTGAGTGATAGGTTTACTTCACCTGTTGTTCCATTAGTATTAGTTATACATAAATAAAAAAATGCAGCATCTGTTAGTTTCCTAGATAAAATTGAGATTTGCCAACATAATTAATTTAATTTGACTAACAAGGGGAGGCCGCCAATTGTAAAATTAAGATTTGATTTATACTGTGTGTAATAAGAGCTAATGGCCAGACATGTAATATGACAAAGCAGTACACCATTGTCAGAAAAATCGGCATTGAAATATTCTGTTGGTTCAAATCTTTTCAATATTACACACATTTAAAGGGGTGCGTGGCACAGTGAACAAGCTTCCTGCATCCTAAGCCTGTTTTCGCTAGATTGAATCTTTCTTCTGGCAACTTCATTCATATATGTATCTAGATTCCTGGCAATCACTTTCAACAATTAGTGATACAAGGTTAAAAAAAAAAAAAAAAAAAATCTGTTGTGAAAGTAACTGATGCTACTGAACTTCATTAAGTTGTTCACAGTTATATTTTAAAAATAGAAATATCTGCTGTGGCAGGTATGAAATACAAATATCATTATTCGACCCCTTCAGTTGGACAGATGTTCATTCCTGCACTAGGGCATGGGAGGGTCCAAACAAGATGCAATCGGTTTTTTCCACAATGAACGGTGTGTATATATATAATTGTTGAAACTGGTTGCCAGGAATTATCTGTATTGTAAGGGACTAGACTGCATACCAGGGTAGGATCACCTTAACTAACTTGCACCAGACAAAATTGTGTCAAAAATTCAAACTGTTCAAAATTATTAAATCATGAAAAATACCTTGGATAGACCACTTTCCACACTTTCCCCTATTTACCTTGGGAAAGAAAAGGTTAGGTTGTAACTATGAAAGAGAAGCACTAATAAAGTTTAACACATCACCATATTCTTGAAAATTTTGAAGTTTCACATTTCAGTTGAAATAGGCAATCAGACAAATCATCACCGAAAGAATTGCAAGTTATAAAGAGGACCGACTGGCGGGATACCCCTAAATAATTTTTTGATGTTATATCCAGACTCCATGGTGTAAGGCGTTTCACCACAAAACTTAAGATGGCTGCCATAAAGCATGGCAGTAGGAACTACTTGCAAGACCCAACAGCTCATGCCGAAACAGACAGCAGAACCGCTCGCTACCAAAATCCCAATTCGACTGCGGGAATGCTGGAGGAATTCCTAATATAACCCACCAAGTCATGTGGTACCCAGAATATAATGCAGCGAAGACACGTATTATAGGACTCTCAGAATTTTATATCATTTAGAGACGGGCATAATAAACAACTTTCTCCCATCTGACTTTTATCGTAAACACAATGGTTTGGCTGAAATAACTTGAAATATGTTTTTGTGTATCCCTACTCTTTTGGAGGAGGAAAAGGGAGGGGGGGGGGGTTTCCCCTGATTCCAACATTAGCGGGAATACTCTATTTTGAGATCTAAAGCTATTTACATTTAATTCTCCTCTTCCTCCACTTTACAACGGTGTGTTCATCTTTTCTTTAGCTGATGTTTTCTAGCTTGCCGCCATTGATTTTCAAATTTCAAAAAGTTTACAGTGAATTGCTCTAAAAGTAAAACCTGTTTTGAAAAAGGGTTTTCAGTATATGATTCTCCGGTTTCCATTACATTGTTTGAAAGTGTTTTTATTCCCTGACTTTCAATACTTTGACTGTGGTAATTAATGTAAGCTGGCAATCTGCAAAGTTAGACACAATTTGGATAGAAATTCATCTCGGGCTTGATTAACTGCACAGAACTTTCAGTACAAGGTACAGGAAGAATTTAAGTTTGTATTATCAAAAATGCTTCAAATGCTTTAAATGTATTGTTATTAGTGTTTGAAACTGCTGGTTTCTTTAGCTGGATTTAAAACTTGTGTTTTCTTATTTTTAAACTGCCTGAAACTATTGATTATGTGTTATTGCGAAATTTAGTTTCTTTTGTTTAATTATTATTATAAACGTTTCTTACTACGTCAAAGTATTGTGAAATGGTGATATCATCTCATAACCATATTCAGTGTTCAACAAGCTGGATTATTGGTGATTGCCGTGATCTAAGTGAGTTTAAAGGCTACAATTTATCATTGAAGGTCTATTTAAGGCTGTTATTATGTGTTTAGTTAGTTTTTATATTTTAAATTGTCCTTTAAGCGGCTATAAGATGCCTGTTCCCCATGTGTCGTAGCAAAAAAGTTAGAATTTAACAAATTCTGAGGTAGCTTACAGCATACAAACTTCAATAAATAGATAAATAAAAAAGTTGCCTGCAGCAAGATTCAACCTGGGGACAATGGTCTTATAGGGCAGAGAGCTTGCTTGCTGTACCACGTGCCCCTTGAAATGTACCCAACATAGAAAGTATTTAAATTAAATGGATTATTTAAATTCCAATTTTCTCAGCAATGGCAAGCAAGTGCATGTTATTGCTTTGCCACATTAAAAAGAGAAAAAAGGTCTTGGTCAGAGGTGTAATTACCTTGTTAACACACTGGCCTCACTGGTTCAAATCCCCGTCCGGGTGTCCAATTTCCATGTTTTCCCCAAATCACTGCAGGTGAATGCTGGGGCACTTCCTTCAAAAATGCCATGGCCAAATTCCTTCCCATTCCTTGTCCACTCTTTCTGCCTCTACTGATCTCAACGTTGATGAGGCATAAAGCCATAAGTTAAAAAAGAAAAAAAAACCTTTATTATCAACAGTATGCACTGAATTTTACAATTAGTGGCCTCCCCTTATAAGTTGTTAAAAGCAGACAAAATTGGTGCATTTGAAGGCTTCCATGGCCACACAGTATAAAAACTAAAAACATAATACTTTCTTTGTATATGCTGCCAAAACTAGAGAAACATCAGTATATTATAATAAATCAGTAGGTTTTGAAAGTGTGACTGGACGACAAAACTGCTTTTATTATCCACAGTATTTAAAAAATTAGTTTACTGTACTTTTACTGACCTAATCTGTTCAAACTTTATTCTTGGAAATCCTGTAAATCTCCTAACTGAAATTTATTTTCGAGAGTCTAGAGTTATCCATACTTAACACACCCTTCAGTTCCTGTATATTTTAAATGTCTTCAAAAGGGGTAACACAAAAGTTCTACAAATGTCAGAATTACAAAAACAATAGACATTATTGACTTTTTAAAAATATATTTGAAATGATGTACCAAATTACTTCCTAGAAAAATACAATTTCAGCTGATGTCACTTATGATTAATAGTTTATGCATTTATCAAAGTTTCATTCCTCGCAAGGAATTGTTGGTATAGCCATCACCTTGCTGAATTTAATATGTTGTTCTATTTTATCTCTTGAAATTTTTTAATGGTACCTAATTGTCTAAACTTATCAAGTTTTTAGGTAATTGTTGTTTATATCTTTTGATATCAGACTACTTAGCTGTAGGCCTAATAAGACACCTGTTAAATAGTTTTTCCTGTCAATTAAAATTTTTGTACAGGTGAGCTATCCATGATAAATAAATGTATATATCGCTTCCTGTTGATTTTATGAATCTGGTAAGACAATTGCACAATTCGACATCTATACACACTGCCAGCAATCCAATCTTCTAACCTGCCTCATTTTTTATTATTATTTTTTTCCATTTTACGTAATGGCAATGTTTCTCCTAGTCATTTTTGTGGAAGTACATCCACTCCTCTTAAAATTGTCTAACGATATTCAGGTCCCTTAAAACTTTTTAAACCACTGGAAAAAATGTGGCATGGGAAGGTGGAAAGTTACAAAAAGGCCTGATGCAAATGTCAAAGACTTGGTGGCTCCCGTAACTCTTATATAAAATCTCTTATGGTCATAGCATCGAAGTATTAAAGCTCCACTACTACTATAACTATTATCTTAAAAAAATGTGTAATATCTGCACCAGCCACTTTATATTTTGATTCTTCATAATATCCTTGTGATCAATTTCAGATTTTTTAGTTTGTTCACGTCTAATTGTACCAACAAGCTAGTTCTGATTTACATCCTCCTGAGTCATAGTCCCTAAAGGTCTCATCAAATCAGTTGCTTAATATCTCTTCATTTTTCAAATCCTCAGTAACACTTCCTCCGACCTTATCAATAAATGTCTGAAATACCTTATTTTCTCCTTAGTTTCCTCCCATAGCCGTAGAAATTTCAAGATGAATCATTCAGCACACCTCCTCCACATATAATAAACTCCATATACAAACTTGTATATTTAGCTTCCTTCTTAGCTGCTATTATTGCCTTTAGTCTTTTTTTGTGTGTTCCATACTGCTTTGCTGTCTATTTTTCATCCTACCAGTCTGTTTAACTTCATAATTTTCCTATTATAATATGTAGGGTCCACACTATTCTTTATTTTGAGAATGGTCATTATTGGTGGGGATTTAAATTTACCAGGTGTAAATTGGGTAGGAAATAAGATTAATAACACAAGGGAACAGAGATTTGGAAATACTCTAATAAGGAAAGGAGGATTTGCACAAGTGGTAGAGCAGAACACTAGAGGACAAATTATTTTGGATATATTTCTAATAAACCCTGATAACCTTGTAGGGTGTCAAGTAACCGAAGAAATAAGTGATCATGAAGCAGAGCTGATGGATATTGGAGAATTCAGTGAACCAGCAGCCAAAATTGAAGGGGGAAATAGGTACAATTATAAAAAGGCACTGATTTTGAATTTGAAAAGATATTTCAGAGAACGTTTCAGCAAATGGAAGGAAGACACAAGTACAGTAAAGTCAAGGTGGGAAGATTTCAGGGAGATAATAAGAAAGAGGGAAGAAAAATTTATTTCAAAACAGAAAATAAAAATAATTAAAGAATCTGTATGCTATAACAGGGAGGTGAGGCGGTTAGAGGTTGATAAGAAGAGAACATAACAAGAGTTAAGAGACAGCAGGGTAGTCTGGAATAATTAAAACACTTAAACAAAGACCTAATAATAGCTAAGAAGGTGGCTAAAGATGGATTTATGAATATTATCAGTACAGGCAGACCATTGACTGATTCATCTAGAAATTTCTATAACTGTTAGAAAACTGAGAGGTAGGGAGGGTGTCGAGACACTTTTAGATAAGGATGGACAAGAAGTTACGGAGGATTTGAAAAAGGCATAGATTTTAAATGACTGGTTTAGTGGGAGCATTAGGGACAATGAATCAGAAACAGGCGGTTCTGAATCGGACAACGAGCGTAACAAAACAATTAGCAATGAGCAACCATAAAATTTGAAATTCATCCCGAGTATATCGTGAAGGAACTAAGAAAGCTGAAAAAAACAAAGGAGCTGGTGTAGATAATATTACTACAGATGTCTTAAAAATAGCAGGATATGACATTGTACCTTATGTTGAAATATTATTTTAATTGGTTCTGGATTCTTGCTGCTTACCAGAGGATTGGAAAAGTGCGATGGTAGTGTCAGTACATAAAGGAGGTGTGAAAAATAGTTGAAAATTATAGATCAATTAGCTTAACGTCAGTGGTAGGTAAATTAATGGAGAGATTGATATGCAACCACATCAGAAATATATGTGAGGAGCATAAGTGGTTTTCAAGTAGGCAACATGGCTTTAGACAAGGATATTCATGTGAATCTCAGTTGGTGGGATTTATGCAAGATATTTCAGATGGACAAGGGAGGTCAAAATGATAGTGTAGCACTAGATATTTCCAAGGCTTTTGACATAGTTAGGAATAAAATGGTAGTAAATAAGGTAAAATCTATTGGAGTGGATCAGAAAGTGATTTCTTGGATAGAAGAATTTTTTAAAGGTAGAAAACAAAGTTGGGGTAGGAAATGAGGTATCAAAAGAAGTGGAAGTAAAAATGGGAGTGCCACAGGGAAGCATATTGGGACCATTGCTGTTTATTGTTCTAGTGAATAATTGTGTTGATTGTTTACTATCGGAAATTAGATTGTTTGCAGATGACATAATGCTATTTAAAAGTATCAAAACGGTTGAGGATTGTAAACAGTTGCAGGGTGATTTGGACAGGATATCTAGTTGTGGGATAAAGATAAATGCAAAGAAGAGTCAGCTTATTAGATACACAAATAAAATACTGAAGGTTTATTATCATCATAAGGTTGGGAATGAATTGCTTATTGAAGACTTGAAATGTAAATATCTTGGCATTATATTTGATAACAAGCTTAACTGGGCAGAACACATTGGACAGGTAGTAGGAAAATGTTTCAAAATTCTGCATTTGTTGGAGAGGGTGATGAGGGGATGTACAAGAGAAGTAAGGGAATCAGGTTACATAACTTTGGTCAGGCCATTGCTTGAATATGGTGGTGTAGTATGGGACCCACATTTTGAGTATCAAATACAGGAGTTGGAGAGGATGCAAAGAATGGCTGCTAGATTTGTTTCTGGAAATTATCGTAGAAAACAATTGGTAACAGATATAAGTGCTGGAATGGGACTCATTGGAAGAAGGATGGTGAAGAGGGTCATGGGAGTGTACAAGGTGTATATTGGTAATGAGGCATGGAAAGATATTGGTGTAAGAATTGAAAGTAATGCATGGAAGAGAAAAGATGACCATGACCACAAGCTGGCACTTGATTTCAGGCACAAGGGTGTAGGAAGATTCTCTTATTTAGGTAACGGTGTTAGGGATTGGAATAAGTTACCAGAGAAATGATGAATAATTTGCCAAAAATGTTGAAAGAATTTAAAGTTAAAATTTGTAGAGGGTAAATGCAGGTGGATGCAGAAAAGGGGGAAGTTGGGTGTTTGGGTAAATTGCCACTGGAGCATGCGCTCCATTGCTATTTAATTTATTTATTTAACATTTCTTCTCTCATTCTTATCTCCTTCAACTGTGCCCAGTTTGATTTCACTGTATTTGTACCGTCCTTCCATATACTGAACCTTTTCCCGAAATATCTTCAGTTATGAAGTTGGCACCCTTGTATAACTAAACCTATTACCACTTTCAGTGTTTGCCATTATTTTACCAAACCCTCTAATATCCATCAGAATTGATTCAAGCTCGCTTATTCCTTCAGTTACTTGAGACCTCACAAGATTATCATCAGGCTTTATTAGTAATATATCCAACATGATGTGCTCTTCTATACATCTTGCATGAAGCCTCCTTACTTTAAGCCGTTTGCAAATTTCTATTCGCCCTGTGTTACTAATCCTACTTCCATCCCAGTTAACAACTGGTAAATTTAAATCCTCATTCTACACTCAGCTCTAAACTCTGAATATTTTTTTAATTTCTCCCCAAGAGCCTTATCTTCATCATTCTTTCTTCCACTTTGGTAAGCAGGCATATCCTTTTTTCTTGTAACCCCAAAAAATTACTATTGGTAACTCATGGATATGATTTATCAATTCCAATGAACCAATATGAATACCTTTCCACAAATTGCTTCTCTATATCTGCAGTGTATTCTGTAACCAATGGGGGAAAACCTTAAGAATTCCCTTGATTAATCAAAATTTTACTTCTATAATTCTCATTTGTGTGTATCTGTCAAGTTAAAAAAACTGCTACTTTTTTCATTATGCTACTACAGTAGGAGACTTATGATTAGCTTCGTGATATTTTGAATTGATCTTCACTTTCTCAGTTTCAACTTCATTTTTGTTTCAACAGCTTCAACTATTTTTTTTTTTTTTGCATTTCTGATTATTCCCATTACATTTCTGCTTTCAATATCCCTATGGTCACCTACAATAGGCAATCAAACTTAAAGGAGACAGACTATATAACAAGCATGGTGCAGATATTGCTAATGCAGGTAGGTAAATGTATAGAATTGCCTACTATTGGAAATTAGGAAGGAATAGAAAAAAAGTTCTCCTTTGTGCATTTGTTAGATGTATTCATTGTGAGGTCAGCAAGTGTCGTGTGTGTGTGTGTGTGTGTGTGTGTGTGTGTGTGTGTGTGTGTCCCCAACTTCACTACAGAGGCTGGGAAAGAGGAGCATCGAGGTGCAGTGCAGTTTTTTTTACTGTGGAAGAAGTGGTCTATAGAGAGATGGATACTGAAATGTCTACTGTATATGACAAAAACTGCATGTGAAGTGCACACGTGTTTGCATGGAATAAACGATTTCAAGGTGGCCAAGTGTCATTGAAAGGCAATCGGCCCGGTTAGGCTCATCATGTCACTACCCCTTCTTTCATTGCTGTGGTGAATGCTGCCATCAAGAGAGACCGACGGCAGATGTTGGAAGATATTTGGCTCATTTTGGGCATCACTCATGATACCACTCAAACCATGACAAAATATGTCAAGTTCCAGCAAAAACTGCAAAGTTGGTTCCCCACAGCATGATGGAGTAGTAGTTGAGCAGGATATCAATATCACTGCTGCACCTGGAAAGGTATCATGATGAATAATATAGTTTCCTGTGCCATATTATTACAGGAGATTGAACATGTCATCATTTTCGGTTTGAGAGCAAGTCAGAGCCAACAATGGAAGCACATGGATTCACCCCTACTGAAAACCCCAAAGCCGTGCACGCCAGCTCTGTGAAAGTCAAGACAGATTTTTTTTTTTTTTTTTACTGCAAGTGCTCCTGATCATTGACTATCCGGAACACGGTGCGTTGACACTTTGTAAAAATTGAGGCATTCTTCAAGTCCAAATGCCAAGGGATGTTGATGAATGGAATGATTCTGTTGCAGGATAATGCCTGCCTGCCTGCCTGCCTGCATGTTGCCAAGATAGTTTCTACTATGCTGCAGAAGTTTTGCCAGGAAGCCCTAATATATCCTCCATACAATCCTGATCTCTTCCCAGACGATTTCCACATTTTTGGAATCCTTAAGAAAGACATTCATAGCCATAAATTTGCTTCACATGAAGATGTACACACCTGCATACAATCATGTTTCCATATTCAACTGCAAACATTTTTCCCTGAAGGCATTGACAATCTCGTGTCGCAGTAGGATAAATATACGAAATGATTACTGTTGAAATCATAAACATTTTACTTACTTTTTTCCATCTGTATATTTTTCATTTGACTGACTTATATTTTTGGACCCTAACCATACATCACACACTCTGTTATGTATACTTCTGCAAACATGCTTATCATGGTATTTCTACATTTCCAATTGAGGCATTCAAATTGCAAAGCAGAAGAAAGTGGTAATTTTCATGTTTTTTTAAATTTCTTTTATTCCCCCCTCCCCCCTTCCCCACCCTCATGCTTATCTTGCTACTGCTGCTAAACATCTAGTCATGGTTGAAACTTCGTCAGCACTTTTATTTCAACTTATTGTGTTTAATTGGTAATTTGATTTTCAGATTTATTTATTAATTCCAATAGAAAAAATCTTGTATTGAAATAATACATGATAACCATAAATACAATTATCACTATTTAAAACTGTATAACTGGAAATAAGAAATCATAGAAAAAGGCAATTATAGAAAAATTGCTTTTTTTGTGGTTACATAAAAAATAATAATCATAAACCTATATTTATACTGAACGCACTTACCAAAAAAAAAAAAAAACCCAACAAACAAATGAGTGAAACCAAAATAACTAATTCAGCTTTTATTAAGAATAGTTCTGACTCCATAGATATGAGTTCACTGTTGAAAACGGAAACTCTTCCTGAAAAGTTAAATTTGTCTTACTCCTTGTAGTAGTTACTTTGCTAATTTAATCAGTAAAGGGATTCTTTCATCTTCAGCTAACACTCTACTTTCCAGAGATTCACCATACCTTCGGCAAATTCAGTCCAAGTCTGATAAAGTTTCTAGGATTTCAACTTTTGCACAATAGCTGGGACCATAAAATTGCCGTTCATTCTAAATTTCAAATCTTTAAAAATTCACATGACCTTAGTACCAAACAATACTTTTGAGGTGTACCTAGCTGGACAACATGGAACAGAAACCAACACCACTTTAATTCTGAGCTTTTGTTCAAGTGATGGAAAGCTCTAAAAGAAATCCTTAAATCTCGGACTACGTATTGTTTGAAAAATAAGAGTACTCATATTTTGTAGAGATACAGATCAAACTATGATGACCTAAAATAGATGAGCAATTTTTAATCAAGCCTAATCTTAAAATTGCTACTTGGAATTCCAGAAGTTCTCAATACAAGTAAAAATAAAATAAAACTGCAGTGTTTGTTCAACATAACTGTGATTAATGAGACATAAAAGAAAGAAAAATTGGCTTGACTACTACAATATTATTTCATGATATACAAAACACAAAAACTTTTTACTAAGTAATGGTAATGTTGAAGATCAATCACCTCAATACAACAAGGCTTCTCTTCTGTAAAATCAACAACCACTAATTTTTTTTACACTGCAGAATGAAGTAATAGGAGCATTTAATGAACAAAAGCAACTTGATACAACATATCTTGATATTTCGAAGGCATTTGACAAAATTAGCAATCCCCATCTTCTTGCAAATTTGGAGGCCTATAGTATCATTAGAAAATTGTAATGATTGGTTTGATACTTATGTGATTGAGCATGGTGGGTGAACAGTTAATGCTCTGGCCTTGCATTTGGGAGGACGACTGCTCAAATCCTCTTCCGGGCATCCAGATTTGGGTTTTCCATGGTTTCCCAAAATCACTCCAGGCAAATGCTGGGATGCTTCCTTCAAGAAGGCCATGGCCAATTCATTCCATTTCCTTGCCTCCTGTCCCATCCTGCCTCTAATGACCTCGACATGGACAAGGTGTAAAGCTATAGAAAGAAAATAGATACTTACGTCTGCATCTAGAGGTTGATTACAACAGGTATTTGGCTCACTGACATCTGTTCACAGTAACTTTTGGAATACCTCATGGTTCACATCTGGGATTACTGCTTTTGTATATTTTTGTTAACAAAATTAAACTTGTGCTAATTGCCTTCTGTTTGCAGATTAGATTTTCTTAAAAATCTTAATGTAATCTTCTGATGACTGATTGGAACTTCAGTTGTTTAAAATTTATATTTGTTACTGTTCTTGCATCATTAAGAAATATAGCAATTAACATGGCACATTTGCATTAACCAATACAGCAATGAATGAGTTTTTTAAAATTATGTTGGTTCCATAAAACGAATGTATAAACAATAAAATAAAATAAATGTGCACAAAACAAGTAGATTCTTAGACAAGTAGTCAAGTTTCTTTGAAGTTACTCATCACAAATTACCTAAAATGAGTTTATAGTCTAGTTAATTTTAATCAAAGGTTCACTTTGGTTCATTAAAATCCTTGAATTTTGCAGTGGATATGTAACAATCTTTCCTCATTACAATGTGCACTCAGAAGTCTCCATGTTGTGAAATCTAATGATCTCTCAATGTCTTTGTAGACAGCCACAATCTCACTGTTGTGTTATTGCTCCACACAATATTTAAATATAAATTTTGACCATTAAGGCTTAACTTCAGTGGTATCAGATTATAAAATTAAGATGATATTAAAAGGATTGAAAGTTCTTTAATTAAATGGAAACCAGCCCGTATTTCAAGAAAGATTGCGAGTTCAACTCAAACATGCGCATGGAAAGTATTTGCTACTTATTAATTGAAAAAGTTGCTCCAGATATAATTAATACATCAGTTTATTTGAAACTAGCACTATTTTATCCCAGTACAAATTGTGTTATACTTCCTTTGACAAAAACTTGCTCTGAATCTACAAGACTGCAGGTTGAAATCCGAAACAGCTCTGCGATTACTCAATCATTCGCACAACACACAGCATTCAGTTCTTCCCAGCCCTGATACATTTTCAGAGTATTTCAATAACCCCAGGCTAAATCCTGTAGCCACATGGTTCTATTCCAGCTAATAGTAAATTGTATGGAATACTTACTACCCAAATGACATCTTTGGGAATACTGACGCAACAACATGGCTGCCTTCTCGCTCCCTTCAGCAAATCACAAGTGCCCCTCTTGTCACTTGTTATCTCTTAGTCAATCCAAATTTTTGTATTTAATCTTCATTTCAAAGATTACATCACTTCTATCCTTAGCTTTTTGCTTCGGTAACCTCTGTTTAATAACCACTCTGACCAATACAACTTAACATTTCAACTCTTGTGTCACAGTTAACCCGGGATCGCTAGAGCGTGAGAAAAAATCTAACATTTATGATTTTACTGAAATATTACAATATGTTTCAAAGATATTGAAGTCTTGATCTAGCAATGCTTTCTTTGATTTCTACCTTCATTCCACGTGTCTTTTGTCGCTCCAAGTACAAGCAAAGCCTGCTGGTAGCGGCTTTGTTTGAAGCGGTGTGCATTGTTAGATTATTTCTCACACGGGAGTTCTAGCGTAACAATACCTTGTGGATTCGTGAAATACCACCTTGCTTCTCTTTTAGTCTGTTTCTCTGTGCTAGTGACATCCGATTAGGTTAATTTCTTCTCCTGGACGTATTCTGCACGTATTACGTGGTTTATAAAAAAAGGTATACTTATTGGGTTTTATATATTGAATGGAGCAGTTGTGTACACCAAGTACATGACATACTATGTCAGATTTGAAAATGTCATGGTAGTGTACAGGGTATATATTGGTGATGTGGCATGGAAAGATAATGGTGTAAGAATTAATGCCTGGAATGGTAAAGATGACCATGACCACAAGCTGGCACTAGATTTCAGGCATAAGGGTGAGGGAAGGTTTTCTTTTTTAGGCAAGGGTGTGTCAGATTGGAATGAGCTTCCAAGAGAAATGATGAATAACTTACAGGAAAGGTTGAAAGAATTTAAAGTAAAAACTAGACGACCCGTGCGAAAATTTCGCGAAAATGTGACGAAAAGTTAGGTTGAACATGATGCCATCAAAGCTGAGTCATTACTCTTCATACTCCTACTTCATTTATCGACTTTGGTTAGAAATGCAGGGAGATAAAAGGCTGGAAAGACATAAAACGCATTTTAGAAATATTGATTTTTTGACCTTTAAGAGTCGAATTTGAAAACCTCCTTTCTTAAAATATAATTTTACCATGGCGGAGACCTTATTCTTTAATATGATACCACATTTATCTATATCGGTTAGATATTAAGTGAGGTAAATCGCTCGTGACACAAAAATGCGTTATAGAAAAATTTATACTTTTTCCCTTTAAGGGCTGAATTCCAAAAAATTTCTTTGATAAAATATGATTTCACGAAGCTGAGACATTACTCCTTACAATCCTACTTCATTTATCGATTTTGGTTAGATATCCAGGGAGATAAATGGCTCGAGATACAAAAAACGCATTTTAGAAAAATTAACATTTGTGCCCTTTAAGGGTCGAATTACGAAAAATTCCTTTCTTAAAAAATGATGTTGCCACGGCGGAGACTTTAGTCTTTAATATGATATCTCATTTATCTATTTCGGTTAGATACTAAGGGAGATAAATCGCTCGTGACACAAAAGCGAATTGCATAAATATTGATCCGTTAAGGGTCAAATTCCGAAAAATTTCTGACTTAATATATGTCACTAAAACGGAGATCTTAACCTTTAAAATGATACTTCATTATACGATTTCAGATAGGTATCCAGGGAGATAAATGACTTGTAACACAGGAAACGGCATTTTAGAAATATTGACATTTTCGCCCTTTAAGGGTCGAATTCCTAAATCTTTCTTTCTTAAAATATGATGTTTCTAAAGTAGAGACCATACGCTTTAAAATGACACCTCATTCATTGATTTTGGTTAAGTATGAAGGAAGATACAGGCTTGTGACAAAAAAATACCTTATAGAAATAATATATATGATTTGTAGAAGGCAAATTTTGGTGGTTGCGGGATAGGGGGAAGTTGGGTGTGTAGGAAAATTGCCACCGGAGCATGTGCTCCAATGAAATGAAATTAAATTAGTAATCACTGCATATGAGCTCATTATTGTTAGCTCAAATACCAAGTTTGCCAAGGCGACATACATGCTTCCTCCAGGATCGCACAGTAATCTTGTAACGAATGTTAGCTCGTAGCCTTTGTGGGTGCAACAGGTCTTCCTCCTCTTCAATCCAAGAGCCAAGTACTATTCCACCACTGCTCTCCAATTCCTGTGAACCAGACCTTTTTTTACTCCTGGCAAAAGTGTTCAACCAACCAGAATGTAGTGGCTTTCATTGCATCTTGAAACTGACTGTATGTAGAAAAGAAATTCAAAACCATTAAGCTTAACTTCAATTTCATTACTATACCGTACTTCTCTTATATCGACACTGTCAAAAATTTGCGCAATATTCTCAGATGTTGAGAATTTTACTGGATTTGCACAAAAGTGTTGAATTTTTCATCTCCAGTGATTTATTTTAATTTTATTCATGATTTAAATAGGTTCTTCCTACCTGACAATGCTAAATTATTTCATAATGCAACATTCAGTCTTCATAAATTCTGAGAGTTCTATTCTGGTTGGTATACAAAGTACCACCCTTTCAAGGGAAAAATGAATGTGTCAGCAAAATAAAATGCCTCGCTCATTAGTTCCAATTGAGTCTGAGGGAGGAGTTCTGGCCTGGTTTTCAGGAGGACACGGGTTTAAATCTCTGTCCAGCCATCCAGATTTTGGTTGGTTTTCCAGAATCACTCCATATAAATGCCAGGTTAGTTTCTTCAAAAGAAACTGGACGAATTTCTTCCTTCCCCTTACTACTACAACTATTACTATTTCTCCGCGATTCACTAAAAGTGTATGGCGGAGGGTACATTGCACCTATCTGGGAAGGTAATGGTTTGGAAGGGATATACGGGATATGGCAGGAGGCGCCCATGGGCTATTGTGAGGAACCATCCCAGCATTCGCATGGAGCAATCTGGGGAAACCATGGAAAACCCAGATCAGGATGGCCGGAGTACTTTATCGAAAGCTACTCCTGTCAGATTTTGTGTTTAGTCTCCCGGTAAATCCTTTCTATTCCACTCCCTAATCGCTCGTGGAAAAAATGAGTACAGAAATAAATCAGTTCTGGCCCTGATTTCTCTTATCTTATTTTCGCAGCCATTCCTGGATATGAATGTTGATGGTTGCAATATTTGTTTACTGTCATTCCGAAATACGTCAGTCGAAAATTTTTTCAGTTAGGTTGGGAAGACCTGGAGCACCGAAGGCGTTGTTCTCGACAGAAACTAACTCCTTCAACATCGCACTTATGCTTTCCCTCCAACTATATATACCTGTCACGAATTGGGCGTCTCTTCTTTGGACAATCTCTAATGCCTCCATTAATCCCTTTTGATGGGGACCCCATACAAAGCAACAGTATTCTAAGTGAGGCTGCACTAGTGACTTGTATGCAATCGATTTAACGTCCGGAGCGCATTGTTTTAAATTAAGACTAGAAATCGATGCATACGATTTGCTTTCCCAATTACATTCTCGATATGCTCATTCCATGACAAATTATTACGAATAGTAACCTTTAGGTATTTAGCGAAATCTACCGTTCTAAGGACAGTACCATTAATTGTATTTTCAGAGCTAAATGGTATCACATTTTTACTTACACGCATGACTTGGCACTTTATAGCGTTTAACTCCAACTGCCAATCTTTACACCAAGCAATTATTTTCATAATATCGTCTTGTAACAAAGCGCAGTCTTCCTGGGTTGTGATTTCACGATAAATAATAGCATCATCGGCAAATAATCTTTTCATCCCCCTTATTATGTTGCACAAATCATTAATGTATATGAGAAACAACAGAGGCCCTATCACGCTCACCATCGAGAACTACACACTGTGTTCTGCCCTCCAGAAAGTCTGTAACCCAGTCGCAAATTTGTCTAGATATGCCGTAGCCACGAAGTTTTCTAGCTAACCTAGTGTGAGGCACAGTGTCGAAAGCTCCTTTAAAGTCTAATTGACCCCGCAGGGGCCTGGTACGCAAGTGCCAGGTACGGGTTTGGCGAACCCGCGGTGCCCGAGCTGGAAACTTGTGAGCGCCGCAAGTTTCCCACACCGTAAACTCCTACCATGCTTCAACGACCACCGTAAGGCGTGGCGGTGGAACGTTGTGTGCCTAGGAGAACGGGGATCTTGGCTTCATCGCCCGGATTGCGAGGACGGAACAAACCTCTATAAAAAAACCCTTAACCTCAAGGTCGGACACGTGCCGAGGAGGTGCATGGGTGAGAGGCAGATCACTTGTTAACGTGCAACCTCAGGGGCACCTGCGCACCCCTGTTGTATTAGCGCTTCTTTTTAATCTGGTTTTACTCGTGGGACCAAAACGAAGTCTACCACAAAAAACCCTGCAGTACGGGTGTGCCGCAGACTAATCTCAATACACCCAGTTCAAAGAAGCGGGTGAGGGTTGATAGCCCCCCCGCTTTGGAAAGTAACAGTAACAGAAAAGTTTGTTCGCTAGCGAATGCTTTTATAGTTATGCAAAGAGTGGAAGGAACTTTGAAAAAGTTTCGCCATTTTATATTTCTAAAGGTTTAGAGGGTCTGGTAGGGACCCTGAATACTGTAAAGAAGCTGAGGAATGGGTCGCTGCTTCTGGAAACAACTTCCAGTAGGCAAGCTAACCAACTCCTTAACTGTGAGAAGCTCGGGGAGTTCGCAGTTACATGCGAACTCCACAAATCCCTGAACAGCAGCAAAGGCGTTGTCACCTGTAGGGATATTATTGACATACCTACCGAGGAACTCGTTAAGGAGTGGGAAGATCAAAAAGTTGTCCAGGTGCGTCAGATATCACGGAGGGTAATGGCAGTCTTGAAAAGACTGCCACCTTCGTCCTGACGTTTGACACTCCAGTATTGCCCAAGAACATCAAAGCGGGGTACATTAATTTGAACGTCCGTCCGTATGTCCCGGACCCGATGCGCTGTTTCCAGTGTCAGCGGTTCGGACATACGACGGCGTCATGTAAGGAAAACCAACCTGTGGTAATTGCGGGAAGGGCGCACATGAGCCGGGTGTTAGTTGTACGCTCCCACAGGCTTATGTCAACTGCTCCGGCTCGCACCCGCCTGGAGCAGGGAGTGTCAAGTGTATCTTGAATGAGCGCAAGATACAGGAGTTGAAGACCAAAGAGCGGATACCTTATGTAGAAAGCAAAGAAGAAAGCCAAGATGCTTGCTGCTCCTATTTTCGGAACTAGCTTTGCTAAGATGGCTTCAACTCCCATCAGGGAAATAGAGTGTTGCTACCCAGACGAATGATGCAGACATGAGCACAAGCACGACGTGCTCATGTCAGTGCAAGTGCGGTGCAAAATCCGCTAAGGTCGCAACATCTAAGACCGCGGACGTTGGTAGCAACAGGTCTGCACCCTCGACCACACCAGCAGCAATAGTGAAGGTTCCACCAGCATTACCAGCTAAAGTCACTGCACCTCCAATTCCCCATGTGCAGTGAAAGGAGAAGCAACATCTTCTGCTAACAATACTAATGTAGGCGATCAGAAGGTCCGGGGCCCGAAGTTCAGGCAGACAGACCCGACTCAGTTTGTGAAATCCCCCTCTTCGTCCCCTCCCAGGTCACCTGGTAGTAGGGAAAACAAGGGAAAGAGTGTGAGGAAGAAGAAAACCAAAGAGGTGTTTGATGAGTTCGCTGAGTCGGAGATGTCTGTCTCTTCGGAGCCAGAAGAATCTGAAATGCTGGTGGACGAGGCCGGTCCCGTTCCTCAGCAGACAGTGACCGAAGACCCACCCGAACGGGGGCGGGTGAAACTAAACAGATAGGATGACTGATGGTTGGCCTCTTTACAGCCACCCATCCACATACAGTGTTTTTACTTTTGTTTCACTGATATAATTCATGTCTTGCTGGCCACTATACAGCCAGGGAGACATGTAGTGTTTTTAATCCTCTTGTTAACCTGTCTGGCCCCTTTGGAGCCAGCCAGATTTTGTACTGTCTTAAATCCTGGTGGCCGCTTTGAAGCCACGTCAGATCTTATGATCTATTTTATTTGCTGTCTGTATGGTCGACCCCTTTACAGTCGACCATGCAGATGGTATTTTAGTATATTTTTAGCCATGTTATTAGCTGTTCATTGTTAGGGTGCTAATGACTTTGCCTTCTACGCGCCCTAAAGCCACAAAACAACAATATTGAGCAGGATGAGTGGTCATTTTACAGCCACTCAACCATGTATGTAGTTTCTTTTCTTGTCATATTATTAGTTGTAAGCTTTTATATCTGGTTGGCCTCTTTACAACCAACCAGACATGGTTTGTGAAGTTCTTATTTTAAATGGCCCCTTTACAGCCAACATTTTAGAATTTTATTTATATTTTCCGTCTGTGTGGCCGACCCCCATACAGTCGGCCATACAGACGGTAATGCTGTAAATTTTAAGCCACATTGCTTAGACGGATATTGTTTGGGCGCTAATGACCCCGTCGTCGACGCGCCCTTAAGCACCAACAACAACAACAACAACAACAACAACATAAAGTCTAAATGAACTAAATCAACCTGGGATTGCTCATCTATAGTACGGCTCAAGTCATGAATTAAAAGAGCAAGTTGTGTTTGGCAGAATCGGCCTTTTCTGAATCCATGTTGATTTGGGTTTAAAAACTCGCCTTCATCCAAAAACCGCATGACATTTGAAAAGATGTGTTCCGAAATCCTGCAAAATATTGAGGTTAACGAGATTGGCCTATAATTTTGAAGATCATTAACATTCCCATTTTTAAACACTGGACTTATGATAGTGGTCTTCCATTCGGCTGGTATTTTTCCTTTATCCAAAGAGGCGGTATATAATTTCATCAAATACGGCTCAATTTCCTTTGCATACCTAGAGTAGAATCTTGTAGGAATACCGTCTGGTCTGGGAGTCTTATTGGGATTTATATTCATAAGCAGTTTAGTTATTCCCTAGACATCGCGAACAAGATCATTCATAATTTTGTTGGTACGATTGTTAAATATCGGAATCTCCTCAGTTTTTTCTGTTATGAAAGCTTTTTTAAATACATTATTCAAAATTTCTGCTTTCTCGACGCTAGTTTCTGATAATTCCCCATTTTCATTAATCAACGATGGCATGACCTTACGAGAGCCTCTTATTCATTTTACATATGGCCAGAACCTTTTTGTATTAGTAATCAGATCTTAGGATATATTTCTGACTTGAAATTCTTTAAATGCATCACTCATTGCCTTACGCACTTCCGCTTGCAACTGGACTAATTTAGTGCGATTAGACGAGTCCCCCCCGACTTCTTTACCATGGCATGTAAACGCTTTTGCTTCCTGAGCAACCGTTTTACTTCCCTATTGAACCACGGGATGTTCTTACTAACCTTAATAAACTTCGTGGGAACAAATTGATTTAAGCTGGTCCATATTATTTTTTTTTAAATCAAACCAAAGTTCCTCAACATTTGTATTTAGCATGTATGTTTCAAAATTTTTCACCAAATGATCGACCATAAATGCATCGTTTGCCTTATCAAAGGAATATACGAGTTTGTCTTTATCATGCTTCAAATTCAGCCTAGTTTTAAAGTTACCAAAACCGCCTTGTAATCACTTATACCGTCTTCTATACAAACTGTATCTACAATACCCGGATTGTTTGTAAGAAAAAGATCCAAAATGGATGAGGAATCTTTGACGCTCTGCATTTGCTCTTCGACCATCTGTTGAACGTTTCGGTTATTAACCTACCTCTTCTGCATGACTTGAACATAAATGTGTCTTAGTTAACTGAGGGTATATTAAAATCGCCTCCAATGATCAATGTATGTCCCTGAAATTTTTGAGAAATACTATTAACTGACTGTCTAAAATACTCCGCATTATCTAGTCCAGTATCCGGAGGTCGGTAAAATGATCCTATTGTGAATTTTAAACTTCTGCCAATTTTTACCTTCACCCATATTAACTCACAAAAATTTTCCATTTCATTTACTACGGAGCAATGATGGTTTTATTAACGGCCACGAACACTCCTCCGCCCATTGAGGTAGTTCTGTCTTTCTGAAAAACATTGAATTGGGGAGCAAATACTTCACTAGATTCTACCTCTGGTGTCAACCAGCTCTTGGTTTCTAATATTATATCGACATCGTTAGTCGCAACTGTACGTGGAAATCGGCTACTTTCCATCTAATACTCCGACAATTAAGGATCATTATCCCTAGTGGCTTAATATTTGTATCTGAAGAGTCTAAATTCTCATTTTAGTATTTGCATTCTGAAAGGAAACGGGTGAAATATTTGGAGCTGTAAATTTCGATTTATTCGCGCCGTCACTTCCAGAACAAAGATCTAGGTTACCGACGAGTCTTCATTGAACCGAGGGATCCTCGGGCCTCCGGTATTCCTAAAAAATAATTCACATCAAAACAGTTCCGTATTATTTTTGCAGTCACCTTCGTCACCATTCTCGGTTTGTAGGGGACGCCCAACCTGTCAAATGCATCCCAGCTGGCAGCTATTTTCAGTCGCAGGTCGACGAAGCCCCAGTTATTTCTGCGACACAGTTCCTGTAAACTGCAATTCAAATTCCCCTTGCTCCAGTCTAATGATTTTGATGTCAACAAGGTGTAATGCCTCAAGCAAAAAAAAAAAAAAAAACCACCACCATTCTTATGAGCTAAGCTGCTTGAATATTTCTCCACCTGGCCTACTAGTGGTCAACACATATTACCTCAGCCATTGCCTACGAGTTTTGTATCCATGCAAGCATATCAGTGACACTAAATATAGTCTGTCTATAGATTCCTCCTTATTAAGAGTGCTCGTAGTTATTTTGAGAAATGTTTACTTTTGAGTTCAAAGGACAGCTAGAAGTTTTAATAGATATGAAAGAACAAATTTGGCACCCACTGTGATAAGTGCTGGGTAGAAATGATTGTAAGACAGGATGCATATAAATCAAGGTGGATTTTTATAAGTCATATATTATGAATGAGGACTTAATAGCTACTTGGTACCAAATTAGTGTTATGTGGAAGTGAAATATCATAAATTGACATCTGATTTAAAGGAAAATGACATTTTTTCAAATGTCAATTTGTGGGCAGAGGGGTTGCATACCAAATAAGATGCTGGCACAAGCAGAATAATTTACCTCAAAAACTGAAAGCATTTAAAATGATAATTTAATTAACATATGTATAGGCATTTACACTATGACTGTTGCCCCTTTCAATTAATAATAGACTGAGAAAATTAGATTTTTTGGGATTGGGGTATTTGTATGTTGGAGGGGTGATTGGCAGGACTGGCATTAAGGGGGAGAGGGTAAGCATGTCAAAAGTGCCCAAGGCAGAGTACGTGACTAAATAAAAATCTTTCTTAGCAAAAATGTCATTTGATTTTTTCTTTAAAATTTTCTGACTATCTAAAAAACCAAAGTTTACAGCAAAAAAACAAGTCTGAAAGGGGAGAGGGAACGGCCAAGAATACTTACCTGGCGACTGAGAATCCTACCGCCAGTCCTATTAATTGGTGTGGTTGAAGATAGGAATGAGAGTTCATAGCAATTATAATTTGAAACATTGTATTGCTGCAAATATTATCAGGACATGTTTTCAGTAAACATACTCAAAAAATTTCTAAAATGTAGAATATTAATTCTGAATTTATAACGATTTCAATGATATTGATGAATAATCCAAAAGTAGATAGATTTAAAGTGTGGTTACATAGTTGTAATTAGATGTATAGGGAAATTATCTTTGGGCATTAGCCCGTAGTAATGTGGATGCACAAGTGTGAATAGTGCATAACTCGGGGCTGTTTCAAAATTGGAAATTCGTACCATTGTCTAGACCTGTGATATGCTATATCATTGAATGAAATTATAAAAAGTAATTTTCTAGGGGCAAGTGAAAGTATATTGAACTTATATATGGATATGAGAACATCATCCACAGAGAAGTAGTGAAGACAGTTAGATTGATGGGCAAACATTTGTAAACAATAGAAAAAAATATTCATCAAGTTACTCCTTTATTAAATATCTCTCAAAAAATGTGTGTAGTATACTCTTCTAATATACACAGGACCGGCGCTAGGATTCTAGGGCCCCAGGTAATTGTTCTCGGGCCCCCCGCCTCAATTTTTTTTTACACTTGATTTTTTGGATATAGTCAGAAAATTTTAATCCAAAAACATCAAATAACACCTTTTTCAGAATTTTTTGTTTAATTTCTAATTAGCTAGACACGCTGGCCGGAGGGCCTGGGAACTTTTACCCTGCTTACCCCTCCCTAATGCTGGCCCTTAATATACAGAATGATTTATATTATTTCTGTAAGGTTTTTTACAAGCCAATATCTCCCTCAACAACTAACCGAAATGGATGAATGAGGTATCATTTTAAAGCTTAAGGTCTCCACTTTGATCACATCATATTTTAAGAAAGGATTTTTTTTCTGAATTAAAGCCTAAAGGGCAAAAATGCCAATATTTCTAAAATGCAATGTTTTTTAATACCAAAACCATTTATCTCCCTGCATTCTTAACCAAAATTGATAAATGAAGTATTATTTTAAAGATTACAATCTCCTCTTTGGTTATATCATATTTTAAAAAAGGAATTTCACTGAAATCTATCTTTACAGGGCAAACTTACCATTTCCGTAACTTTTTTTTTTATTATTATTATTTTTTTTTTTTTATCATGAGCCATTTATCTTCCTTGATATCTAACCAAAATAGATAAATAAGCTATCTCTGCTTTGGTCACATCATATCATAAGAACGAAATTTTTCGGAATTCGACCCTTAGAAGGCAAAAGTAATAACTGTGAATGAACGAACGAGACAGTTCAGAGCCAACCCGCTAGATAACAGCATCACAAATCACAGAGATATTAATAAACTGCTTCACTGGCATCTGCTTTTGTTATATACCTATTACACTAAACAAATAAACAATTGACACAAATGAGATAGTTCTTCTTTCATACTATTACAAATCTCCATTACAAATCTCCAACCTCACTTTTACTGTATTCGCAAAAAATTTTCACTGGTCTTCTAGTTATCTTTTAAATTCTAAACCAAAATGATCCTGCTGTATATTGTTCAATCATACCTTAAAACTAAAAATTAGTTTGATAAGTTACTGAAGTCAATATAATAAGTTTTGGAAAGTATTTATTGTACTGCAGGTCTCCGTAATCAGGAAGACAAATTTTATTTCATATTCTAATGTTATGGCACCTTACCACAATATGGCTATTATGATAAATGGAGAAAAATTGAGAACTGTACGTGATTTGCTTGTTACATCTGGCATGGAACTTTTTATTTTTACATCTGAATTATTTACTAAATATTAATAAAATGTTTTAATTTGATTCAGTAGCAAAAATAAAAAATGGATACTTTTTATTTTTTAGAGTAATCGTGTCACAATGAAATGGATGTCAGCTATACCGACCACTCGCATATTATAGGAAAGGGTGGTCTGACTATAAAGAAAGTTATGGAGGAGACTGGCTGTCATATACACTTCCCTGATTCTAATCGCAGCAATCCTAATGAGAAAAACAATCAAGTCTCTATTTCTGGTGAGATGAAGGATGTGGAGAAAGCCCGTGCAAGAGTAAGGGTGAGTAAACCATTGTATTGATGGGGGCAGATGGAAGGTGGAGTGGCCAGAAGGAACTAGTAACTGAAAATAGGACTAGATAAATATGAAGCTAAAACTTCTAAGCAATGTACTAAAAGAAGAACTTCCTCACTCCATCTTTAGACATGTGGCCATTTACCTAATTCATTTTCACATTAAATATGTTATTTGTTGCTGTTAATGAAAACTGTGGAACACAGGCGTTTTATTTTTATTAAAAAAATATTTTGTTCAATTTTGTGCTAGTAAACCTTGATTATCATCTCTAGTGTGAATGTTTAACCCATTATTTTGGTAATTTCATTGTAATTCCCAATTGCTTATTTTTGTTTTATTTATCAATCTTGTTTCATGGATCCCTGCTGAGGAAGGACCTCTGGGATGTGAAACATGTCATTGTTAATAAACATACATACAATGAGTCATCATCATAATGAAAACAATTATATGTTACAAAGACAAAGAGAATAAAATTAAACATTAATTTTTAAAACTGATTTTTGCAAAAGGTCATATTGAATACAATTATTTATTTTGTTCAAATTCTTGAATGGGGTAGAAGTTGACAATATGATAATTTCTTAGTTTGTCTTTAAAGATATCTTTATCTGCAAACCGTTTTATACTCTTTGGAAGTTCATTAAACAGATGTTTACCAGAATAATTAACTCCTCTTTGTACTAATGACAGAAATGTTTGTATTTTGTACAAGTTATTTCTGTTCCTTGTATTGAAATTGTGTACCTTTGAATTAGATGTAAACAGGTTAAAATGTTCTATGACAAAGCACATGAGAGAATATATATATACCGAGAAGAATATTGAGTTTTTTTTTAAAGTTTTCTGTCAGTTCTTGGTTTTACCCTACACAGCATCCTAATAGATCTTTTCTGTGCTATGAAAACTTTTTTACTTTGTGAAGAGTTTCCCCAAAAATCATGCCATAACACGTCACTGAATGGAAATATGAGGAGTACACCTGTTTCGTTAATTCTAGATTTACTGTTACAGAAAGTGTTCATATTGCAAAGATGTCACTACTTAACTTCTTCAGTAGTGAAGTAATATGTTCTCATCTTTTACAATACCAAGGAATTTTATACTCTTTGTTTCTAAGATTGTGTTATTTTTTCAGCTTACTTGAAAATCCGGATGTGCATAATTTCTTGTTTTAAACCTAATATAATGAGTGTCGTTTTTTTTTTCAGTTTTTTTTCGTTAAATATAATTTTAATGAATTTGCCTTAAACCAATTTGCTGCTTCACTAAGTACTTCATTTACATTAAATTCTAGATTACAGTTTGGTGGTTTTCTCTGTCAGGTTAGTGCCATCTGTAAATAAAACACACTTTAACTTTGTCAGATAAGTTTCCAGGAAGGTCATTGATGTATAACAAAAAGAGGAGGGGTCCTAGGCATTGTTGAATTCCATGTTTCATTTTCTCACAGTCTGATGAGGCATCTTTACATATTTTAGAATAAAAAATGGAAACTTTTTTCATTCGACTTTCCATGTATGATTTAAACCATTTACCCGTGGTTCCATAAAGACTATAGTATTCCATTTGTTTCAAAAGTAATTCATGATTTACACAGTCAAATGCTTTAACAAGATCACAAAATATTCCTATAGAGATCATTTTATTATTCAGTTTCTCAAATGTGTTGTTTAAAAATGAATATATTGCCATTTCTATAGATGATCCTTTCTGAAACCTAAATTGTGAATTAGTGAGGATATTATATTGTGTAACATGTTTTATTACTCTACGATACATGACTAATTCAAAAATCTTTGATAATTCGGAAAGTAATGAAATGGGACGTAGTGTTGCTTCTACTTTTTTGAACAACGGTTTTACAACTTCATATTTTAGTCTATTTGGAAACACACCTTGCATTAGGGATTCATTACAAATGTGGGCAAGTACATGATTGATACAATCTCAACATCTTTTCAGTAATTTAATGGAAACATTGTCAAAGCTGGAAGAATTTCTAGGTTTTACTTGTTTCACAAGTTTATTTCTGAGACTGTTACTGGTGGCAATTGCATCTCCACAGATCTATTTGGGAAAGTAGTCTGAAGAAACCTTAGGGAACTATGTGGGGATTGCATTTCTATGCCTAATTTCTCTACAATTGAAGCAAAAAAAAAAAAAATTGTTTTTAATATTTTCACACACGTATAGATCCATTTTATTCTATTTTTATGTCTATAGTGAGATTTACATTTTTTTCTGTTTCAGTTTTTATTATATTCCATATAGTTTTCTTCATGTTGCATGAATTCTCCATTTTCTCTGATATATACCTGCTCTTTGCCTTTCTTATTACATCTCTTAGTATTTTAGAATAAAGTTTATAATGAGCGTTCAGTTTATAGTTATCTGATTCTCTTTTAAGTACAGGTCCCTTTTTGTTTTACAAGATACTCTAATACCCTTCGTTATCCATTCCTTACCCAGTTCATTATTTGGAGTATTGACAACTTCCTTTTTTTTTAAAAAAAAAAAAAAAAAAACTTCCTTCGAAAAGTGTTTGAAATATATTGAGAAACGAATCGGATTTTGCATTAATCTATAAAATGTTTGATATTGTTTTCATTAATATTTTTTCTATCTGTTTAATAATGTTTCTGGGATTGATATACAACAGCTGGGAATCATGATTTGAGATACCATTTATTACTGGAAGTATGTATTAATTACTGAACTGAGAAATATCCATAAAAAAATTATCAATTGCAATGAAGCTATTATTTTGTATTCTAGTAGGGAAATTTACATGTGCCGTTAAGTTAATACAACATCAAGGCTTCCATATCTAGCCTCTCATTGCTGTGATTGAGAAAGCCAACATTAAAATCTCCTCATAAACCTATTTGTTATTTGTGAAACATAGCAGCAAAGACTCTGAGATAAAAAGTCTAAAATTTCCTGAGGAGGCCCTGTAAATTGCTATTACTATGAGCTCTTCCTTACCATATTCTAATTTAGTAACATAGCATTCAAGTGTTATTCTATACAATACTTACTTACACCTACACTGTTGCATTGAATCTTATTTTTAACAAAAATGGCAACTCGCCCTTTCTCTATTTTACATCTACAGAAATGAGAATTTAGTTTATAATTTGGGATGGACAGCTGAGATATACCTGTGTCAGAAAAATGATGTTCAGATATGCACATCGAAATTTATTTAATTTTGAATCTCTTCTAGGCATAAGGTAATGTCATTAGCTTTACTAAATATTCCCCTTATATTTTTATGGAGAATACTGGTCAGTTTATAGTTATCTGATTCTCTTACTTTTAAGTAAGGTTCTCTTTTTGTTTTACTGGGTACTCTAATAGCCTTTGTACCCTTTGTCCTTCACCCAATTCACTCTTTGGAGTATTGACAACATTCCTTTTTTTTTTATACTTCCTTCGAAAAGTGTTTTAATATATTAAGAAAGGAATCAAATTTTGCATAAACACCCTGTGCAGTGTAAAATTCTGACCATTCATGATTATTAATTATATATTTAGAAATTACTAACAGGAGTACAAGAATTTGTCTACAATGAACCACTTTAAAATATTTTCCATTATGACTCTATAGTCTCATTCAAATGTAATTTTTCAGGAATATATCTTACTTCCTGTGCTTTCCTACCTATACCATAGTCTAGTAATTTATCCCGAAGTATTTTATGATCAACTCAAACAGAAATTAGCTAGGTGAAAGAAAATTACTAGACATTTTACTTTTAATCATTAATTCTAGGATTTTTTTAATAACAAAAATTGTGGACTGTCAACAGTCCTCACTAAAACAAAGTTGAAGCTTAATAATGCTTTAAGTGGATGTGTAAGCTTTGATATATTACTTTCCAAATATCTCCTTAAGATTTCTAAAGCAGGAACATGAAACGGGGCAACTAAGAAAACCAATGTACAAAATTGAGTTTATATTGACACACCATATTTTAGCAGAACAAGAAATAATACAAGTAAATAACTACCTCATCTGATACTAATAGATAGAAGAAATGGTAATACCCAGACAATAAATTGATGTAAAAATTATATTATGGTAGATTGATATCAACACTGTAGAAAGGCAACACTGAAGAAGGTTGTAGATAAAACGTCCAATTAACATAATTTGACAACTTTTATTAAATATCCTGCCATCAGTTTTTCCAAGTTATTACTTCCTTCTCCATCTTCACTGCTGCTATTCCATTAATTAGCATATTTTATATATTCTTTATCTTTTTTTTTTTATTTCAGTTTGAAAAACTCTCACTTTTGACTTTCTATCTTTGAGACTGATGTCTATGAAAAGGTATATAGTAAGTTGAAAAAGTTGGAATAAGTTACTTTCTGTTCTTCCAACTTTTTTTATGTATAATTCGTTAGGCTATTCAGTCAGAATAATTTTTTTCACCATTTGTTACGTCACAGCTGCTTGGATCTCATCTCTGTTATACTTTTATCACCAAAGACCCGAACCCAATTTTGAAAATGGATATTTGGTTCCAAGGCTAGTGCCATTGATGCCTATTCTTATCCACTGTAGAAAGTGTCTAGGCATTTGTTGCTCACTGTTCTGGTTTCTCCACAAATGTTCATGAAGACTTAAAAGAACAATTTTTTTTGATAAGCCCAGTGTTTTCACCGTTTTTAGTCTTCTATCCAAAAATCCTTCTACCTCGACCAACACCGTTTTCTTCAGAGATTTCTGCAATTGGACATATGTTGGATAGTTATCACTCTCTATCAAGTTTGAAGAGAGTTTTCCACCATTTTGCTTTTGAAAATGAATAAAAATAATTAAAATGCACATTTCCAAGAAATTCATGAATTAATGATTAAAAAAAGTGCATGCACAAATATTTTTCATTGCATGAATGAAGTAGGTCAAACTGGAAACTTTTAACCTTACCATGTACTCTTTTGTAAGTATTAATCTGCAATGAATGATTACTTTTCTAAATTTTAGAGGAAAAGCCACTGACTGGCAAAAATAAAAAAGGGGTGGGGTGGGTTAAGCACCCAGAACGGACAGAGGAAACTTCATGGAGTCAGATTTACATGTATCTTGGCAGTATGAGCCCACTAATCAGTATGACATTGCACCCCTTTGTCCTGGATGCATGTATAGATTCAGATGGGAAGGGTGTCATAAAGTCCTTGTATTGTCTCCTGAGGTAAACTGGCCCACAACCAGGGGCGTAGCTACTATGGGGCTAGGCGGTGCAGTGCACTGGGGCCCCTACGCTCAGGGGGCCCCCAAACGCGGTTAATTTAATTTAATTGCAATGGAGCACAGGCTCCGGTGGCAATTTCCCTACACACCCATCATCCCCCTATCCTGCACCTACCTACATTTGGCAACTACAAATTTTATCTTTAAATTCTTTCAAAGTTTTCGGTAAATTATTCATCATTTCTCTTGGTAACTCATTAAAATCCCTGACACCCTTACCTAAAAAAGAGAATCTTCCTACACCCTTGTGCCTGAAATCGAGTGCCAGCTTGTGGTCATGGTCATCTTTTCCCTTCCATGCACTACTTTTCATACCTATTGCAATATCTTTCCATGCCTCATCGCCAGTATATGCCCTGTACACTCCCATCACCCTCCTCATCCTCCTCCTGTCTTGCAATGAATCCCATTCCAGCTCCTTTATCATATCCGTCACTGATTGCATTCTGCTATAATTTCCAGACACAAATCTAGCAGCCCTTTTTTGCACCCTCTCCAACTCCTGTATTTGATACGTAAAATGAGGGTCCCATACTACACTACAATATTCGAGCAATGGTCTGACCAAAGTTTTGTAACCCAATTCCTTGAATTCTCTCGTACATCCCCTCATCACTCTCTCCAACAAGTGCAAAACTTTGAAAAATTTTCCTACCACCTGTCCTATGTATCCTGCCCAGTTAAGTTTATCAAAAGTAATTCCAAGATATTTACATTTCAAGTCTTCAGCAAGCAATTCTTTCCCCACCTTATATTCATAATTAACCTTTTGATTTTTATTTGTGTATCTAATAAGCTGACTCTTCTTTGCATTTATCTTCATTCCATGTTTACCAACCCAATTAGATATCCTGTCCAGATCACCCTGCAACTGTTTACAATCCTCTATCGTTTTGATTCTTTTATACAGCATTGTCATCTGCAAACAATCTAATTTCAGATAGTAAACAATCAACACAATTATTCATTAGAATAATGAATAGCAATGGTCCCAATATGCTACCCTGTGGCACACCCATTTTTACTTACACTTCTTTTGATACTACATTTCCTACCCTAACTTTCTGTTTTCTACCTTTTAAAAATTCTTCTACCCAGCAAATGACTTTCTTATCCACTCCAATAGTTTTTACCTTATTTACTACCATTTTATGGCTTACTGTATCAAATGCCTTAGACAGATCTAGTGCTACACTATCAATTTGGCCTCCCTTGTCCATTTCATCTGAAATATGTTGCATATATCCCACCAAATGAGATTCGCATGAATATCCTAGCCTGAAACCATGTTGCCTGCTTGAAAACGACTTATGTTCCTCACGTATATATCTGATGTGGTTGCATATCAATCTTTCCATTAATTTACCTACCACTGATGTCAAACTGATTGGCCTGTAATTCTCAACTCTATTTCTCACCCTTCCCTTATGTACCGGTACTACTGTTGCACTTTTCCAGTCCTGTGGTAAGCAGCAAGTGTCTAGACTAAATTTAAATAATATTTCATGATAAGCTACAATGTCACATCCGACTATCTTTAAAATATCTGTAGTAATATTATCTTCACCAGCCCCTTTATTTTTTTTCAGCTTTCTTATTTCCTTCATGATTTCCTCAGGATGGATATCAAATTTTTTACTATCGTCATTTCTAATTGTGTTGTTTAGTTCGTTCTCCAAATTAGACCCACCTGTTTCTGATTCATTGTCCCTAATGCTTTCACTGAACCAGTTACTTAAAATCTCTGCCTTTTTCAAATCGTCAGTAACTTCTTCTCCATCCTTATCTATAAGTGTCTCAGTTCCTGATATAGCCATAGAAATTTCTAGATGCATCAGTCAATGGTCCTCCTGTACTGACAATACTCTTCATAAACCCATCTTTAGCAACTTTCTTTGCTGTTATTAAGTCCTTGTTTACTTGTTTCAAATATTCCCTACTACCCTGCTGTCTCTTAACTCTGTTATGTTCTTTTCTTACCAACCTCTTTAACCTCCTCACTTCCCTATTATAGTACATAGGTTCTCTACTACTCTTCATTTTTTGCTTTGGAATAAATTTTTCTTCCCCCTTTCTAATTATCTCCTTGAACTCTTCCCACCTTGACTCTACTGTACCTGAGCCTTCCTTCCATTTGCTGAATTGTTCTCTGAAATATCTCTTCAAATTTGAAACCTGTGCCTTCTTATAATTGTACCTATTTCCCCCTTCAATTTTGGCTGCTGGTTTACTGAATCTTCTAATATCCATCAGAACTGCTTCATGATCACTTATTCCTTCAGTTACTTGATACCTCAAAAGGTTTTCATCGGGCTTAATTAGAAATATATCCAAAATATTTTGTCCCCTAGTGTTTTGCTCAACCACTTGTGTAAATCCTCCTTCCCTTATTAAGATATTTGCAAATCTTTGTTCCCTTGTGTTATTTACCTTATTCCCTTCCCAGTTTACACCTGGTAAATTTAAATCCCTGCCGAAGATGATCATTCTATTCTCATCTCTGAAATCTGAGTATGAATTTAATTTCTCCCCAAGAGCCTCATCCTCTTGTCATTCTTCCACTGCGGTAAACAGCCAACACTCTGATTTTTTCTTTTTTATTACCCCAGAAATCAACCCCAAGTAACTCATGGTCTTGATCTATGAACGCCAGTGAACTGTGGTAGTTTTTGCTAACTAGTATGAAGACTCCTCCACCAATTGCTCCTCTATCTCTGCGGTACACTCTGTAACCATCAGGAAAAACCTCACTGTCTAGTACTTCTTCTTTTAAACAACTCTCTACCCCAATTATTACTTGTGGTTCGTGCATCTCTATTAAGTTTGCAAATTTGATTACTTTGTTCATTATACTTCTACAGTTTACCATTAACACCCTTACTACTGGCTTTACATTTTCAGAATTTATCTCCTCTTTCCCACTTTCACCGCAGTCAGTTATTGTTTCAGCCATTTCATCTATTTCTTTAATATCTGTGACTTTCCCCATCACGAATCTGCAATCAGTATCACTTTGATAATTTATTTCTGTCCCTTCACCAGCAGCCCCTAACCTAAAAAAGGCACAGTCCTGACCCCATCATCATTGGAAACGGGCTCCCTCACTGCTTTAGCTAACAACTCGGAAAGTACTCCCTTCCCCCTTCTATTTAGGTGTAGGCCATGCCTAGTGAAACTCCATCTACTAATGGTGTTCACAGGCACAACCCCCAACACAGAACTAATGCCTTTCCCAAGTAGCACTTCCGTTTCCACATTAACCCGCCTCACAGCATAGTTCAATTGTGGCGGGTCATGGCGACTTGTTGAGAGGGCCCACGAGGCTTCATGGGCAAACTGGCGACCTTTTTTTTGTTTAGCTCTACAGTCGTCTAAGGGGGCCCCTGAGACACAAGAAGTCCCTCACTAAGGGCCCTCATTGCTCAGGGTGGCCCCAACCACTGCTCAGGGGCCCCTAAGCACAACTTAAGGGCCCCCATCCTCAGCTCAGGGGGCCCCTACCAGCAACACAAAACAAAAAAAAAAGTCTTCCATCTGGCCTAAGGGCCCAAAATAAATTTTTTGCACCGGGGCCCTTGTTGTCCTAGCTACACCACTAGCCACAACTGTTGTAACTGGTCTTTGATATACAGGATACTGGCGATGGGACAGATTTGACATCTGAGCTGGTTTCACACATTATATTTGGGATAGCTCTGGGGATATTTCTGGTTACAGGAGTTCTGTATCACACACTGTTCATAGACAGGTAGCATTTCTACATTGAACATTATTCTGTTGTAAAATGGAACTACAATACTATCACATGAGAGGTAATGCATGACTGCAAGATGTCTGTGATGTACCATTGTGCCATTAGAGTTTGCTCAATTACTCAATTAAAAAGATTGAATCAGTGCCGTTACATTGGCATCAGGAAGATCAGGAATTAAGAAGTCAGAACCAGGGAAACTTGTAAAATAAGCCAGACCTTTGTCAATGGTTTGGCAAAAGCATGACAAGAATTCTGTACAAAAAGACAAGTGTTATAATAGTACCACAAACATGAGAGAAAATGATGCACCAACAAATAATGAAAATAAACTAAAGATATATCAGAATGTTCAGTCCATTTCAAATAAAACCTGTAAGAACCTTAGAATTTTGGCAAATTCTAGTTTTGCTTAGGCTGGACTTGGAAATTTCGAGAAGAGTAGTTTTCAACTTTAAGGAATTTCCCTGAAATCATTCCTACAGTTACAATTCGCCATAAAAATCATTTTAGAGGGTATTCATCATATCGTTAAACGTTTATTTTAAGAGATATTCTGGTTTGTTCATGTTTTGAAACACGCGGTCAGAATAGTAAAATTCTAAAATTTGTAATAACTTTAAATCGAGTATAGCTACAGCCGTACCTTTATTACCAGCTATAGTCAGCATTGTTGCCGATATTTTGGCGGTAAAATTAAATAATTTGGCAAAGTTTAATTAGTAGTTTTAATTAAGAGAATATAATGAACTTTTTAATTAAAAGGAATACTAATTTGAAACTTATCAGTAGACAGCCCTAATTAAGACAATTACGAACATATAGTGGTTTTGGTAAAAAGTTTTAGCATTTGTCTGGTAATTAAGTTTTGGAATGTAGATTGTCGTTGATTGCCGCTGTAAAAATTCAAACGGTTGGGTTAATCCCCTACTTCAGAGCTTTGTATCACCACGCGGAATTAAGTAAAACTTTAAAACTAATCTCTCTAAATTTCCCACGAAACTGCCATTGGTCTTCTAGTAGATTGTGAGTTTAAACATTTTTAATAATCTGGATCGTCAAATAATTACACACATTTTTGGTCTCGCGGAAGTGAAAAGATGTGATACAGCTGCTTACATCACTGGTTTTGGTAATCGCTATATAAGGACCCCGCCGCCATCATGCTTTGTCTTTCCCTTTCTGTGGAGCGCTATGTGAAGGTAATCTGCGATAGTTTGGGCTGGAGCGGGTAGGCGGTTGGTGGAAACTTTCACTCAGTGTCGGCCATGTTGGTACTTTGGAGTGATAGCTTGCGAGGATAACTGTTAACATGAACTTATAAATGTCCAAAAGGGGTTTCGGTTGGTAAATTTTCTCTCCACAATCTGCAATATTTTGGAAAAGAATGTTCGATTTGCCTACTCAACTGTGAAATGCATTTTAGTAAATGTGACTTTGAAAATAAAACTTTAAATTTTTCTGAAAGTGAACTTTTGGAACCTTTTCCAGATTTGTGGTTTAGAAACAGATCTAGTGGCGACCTTCAAGCATTTAAGCTGAGTTTCTGTTAGGCTACATCAAATTCAAATTATTTTATGAAAATTGCACAGAACTTTCCATCCACATGATCTCTTAGTTAAGTCACCAAGGCGGTACTATAACCCCAGTGTCAGTCTTGGGTTTTACAAACCGATTTGTTAGAGATACTAGTTGATAATCAAATTGGAGAAATTTCAGTTTTGTGTATTACAGAGCACTGGCTTACGAATGAACAGATTCAACATGTTAATATTTCAAATTATATCTTGGCTAATAATTATTGTATATCTTATAACCAAAAAGGGGGTGTATGCATTTTTCTTAGAAAAAATATAGAATATGAACCTTTGTTACACAATAATCACTTGATTTCAGAAATGAACTTTGAATTCACAGCAGTTAAACTACCCAAATTAAAAAAAAAAAAAAAAAAAAGAAGTTTGTTTGTACAGATCTCTGGATGGAAATTTGACTTCATTCAAAGATTAGAATCACTCTTAAATAATATTAGCATTTAATTTTGATTTAATAATATGTGGAAATTTCAATATGGACTATCTAAAAAGCAACAAAAATAGACTCTTGTTAACACACCTCCTTAATTCATATGGTTTACATAACACCGTAAATAATCCAATAAGAGTCACAGAATTCAGTAAGACAGCCCTTGATCAAATTTTCATAAACAGTTTTTTAGTTGAAGTACACAACCCAGGTTTCAGTGATCACTTGGCTCAGATACTAACTATGTATGTAAAAGAAAAAAAATATACACAATGACACAAAGAAAATAAAAACCAGATAATTTAGTGAAGAAAACATTGCAAACTTCAATTATTTATTAAGTAAGGAATAATGGGCAGATAATTTTCAATTAGATGACTTAAATGAGAGATTCAATATGTTTAGTAAGCTATTAAAATATTATATTGATATAGCATTTCCTCTAAAAATAAAAATAGTAAAAACAGTGCATCTCATAACTGGATAACAGCAGGGATAAAAAATTCATGTCAAAAAAAGAGACTTGTTCACAAAGTATACAAAAGAACCACACAACACCTGAATTTGAGCCCTACTATAAAAAATACTAAGCTGTATTAAACAAAGTTATAAAAGAAGCCAAAAAATTGCAAAATGATAGCTTAGTTTTTGTTAGTGTAGTTATAAATAAATCTATGTGGGATATAATAAGAAAGCAAACGGGTAAAACTAAAAAATTGGACCAAAATATTTTATTAAAATGTAGTAACGATGTATTAGTGACCAAACTGTGGTAACAAATCATTTCAATGATTATTTTACTGGTATTCCTGAAGAACTATTTAAAAAAATTAAATATATTTAAAAAATAGGTGATCACATTTTATTAATAATTTACCAGAGGAAGAAATTGCCATTGCCTTAAAAAAAACTAAAGCATTAATTTTATGCAGGAATTCCTCAGAGGCGGATCCAGGGGGGAAAAGTATCTAGGTCCACCCCGACATTGTAATTTTGGAGCCATTTTTTTTTTTTTTTTTTTATTTAAAGCTCTACGTATTCGAGGCCCGAGGAGGCTATAAATACAACCCCATGGCCGACTCAGCCCCCCCCCCCCCCAGCCATAATTCACTCAAGCCAAACCCCCTCCAAACCAAAGTCCGCTCAAGCCCCCCCCCCCCTCCCCTCCAAAACCAAAATCCTGGATCCGCCCCTGGAATTCCTGATACAATCCTAAAGAAATGTGCTAGATACATAATTCGACCACTAACACGTTTATGTAATAGTTCATTACAATCTGGTACTTTCCCCAAAATACTAAAGATGGCAAAAGTTATTCCAATACATAAGAAGGGAGAAACAGATAAACTAGATAACTATCGGCATTTTACCATCCCATCTGCTATTTCAAAAATACTAGAGAAAATTATGTATAAAAAGTTATTAAGCTTCATTAACAAGAATAATATATTATCTGATTCACAACATGGATTTAGATCAGGAAAATCAACCCAGACAGCTGTTTATGCTTGCATTAACAGTTTATTAAAAATAATTGATAAAAAAGAAAAACTGGCATATTTCTTGATTTGTCTAAAGCTTTTGATGTGGTAGTTCATAAAATCTTCTTGGCTAAGCTTTATCACTATGGTATCAGGGGTATAGCATATAAATTGTTCAAGTCATACCTTCATGGAAGGAAACAGGTTGTCACCTTAAAATGTAAGGACACAGAAAGTGAAATAATCAAAGAGTATGTATCAGACATTAGAAGTATTAAGCATGGTATTCCACAGGGTTCGGTTCTTGGACCCCTCCTGTTTCTTTTGTATATCAATGACATTAATGAAAATGTTGAGTCACATGATAATATTCTCTTTGCAAATGACACAACACTTATAATGAAAGGTGAACCGAAGTAGTTCTTCAGCAAAGTATTAATAAAACCACTAAACAGCTATATGAATGGTCCAAAAACAATTATTTAATAATAAATTATGAAAAAACCATTGCAGTAAATTGCCATACTGCTCAAAACAGGTACCCTGCCAACACAAATATTTTTAACAATCAGACTTCAGCAAACAAATTAAATTCAAAATTTCTAGGTTTATGGATTCAATCTGATCTTAAATGGAATAGCCATATTCAATATTTGAACTCTAAATTAAATCAAATCTGTTATGCATTACGTATCTTAAAATTAACCACTAGTAAACAATCTTTGAAAAATGCATACTTTGCCCATTTTCACTCTCAACTAAAGTATGGAATTATATTCTGGGTTTTATCATCAGGTGCACTAAGTACTTTCAAAATTCAGAAGAGAGCAATAAGAATAATGACAAATCACAAAGCATGGGTGTCTTGTAGACCCTTATTTAAGTATATGAATATTCTTCCACTACCAAGCATTTACATCTTTGAAACCATTATGTTTTTCAGAAATGTCACAGATAAAGATGCAGCTCTTAAAACAAATAATGAGGTACATGATCATTTCAAAAGGAAACAATCAGATTTGCATATTATGCATACAAAAACAAACAAAAATGTATCAAAATGGATCATTTCACATAGGGATTTTCAATAAATAATGTAAAAGCAACATCAGAAAGGGGATTTTTTGAGAAATTGTTGTCATACCTTCAATACCACTCCTTTTACTCTGTAGAAATATATTTGAATTGTATGAATTAATTTAATGCAAATAATGTAATGTAAGTCATATTTTATAATTGACGTGTCTCGTATCATTATGTATAAAATGCATGTATATGATTTAGAGGACAAATAAAATATTACTACTACTACTACTACTACTACTACTACTAACTACTACTAACTACTACTAACCACTACTACTAACTACTACTACTACTACCAGCCATGGCCTTAAGTCATATCCAATGGCTCCCCACACCATGAAGCCAGAAGTAACACCACTGTGCCTCTCTAAAACATCACTACCAATAGTAATCAGAAGTATTGGGGAGGGGGTGCAACATTATACTGATAGGTGTGCTCATTCTGCCAAGACATTTGTAAATTTGACTCTATTTTGTAATCACTGGAATAACATCACATATCCTCTCAACCAGTGAAGTTTAATTTGGTTCCTCCTTCAATTTTTGGCAGGTAGTGAAGATAATAATCTGACATAGCTGTCAATTTGAAATTTTACAATTTTTTCATACAATATATCTACTAAAGTACAGCTACTATTTTAAAAAGGTTATAGTATAAGCATCTGTAGCTTAAATTTAAACTTGTATTAAAAACCTGTATTAAGAAGTGAAAATAAGATGTTTGTGGTGAAGATTTAACTTCACATTTTTTTTAGTTATACATCCAGATCTTCTTGAGATTGCCCTTCAGTATATAATAAAATACTACAAGATAGAAATAAATTATTGCAAATGTAAAGTAATACTCATTCCTTGTCAAAAATTGTAATTAAATTTTGTGAAATAATTCAGACTTTAAATTTTGCTAATCTTTTAATTTCTTCTAAATAGATGCTGACACCTCTGATATTCAGTTTTGAACTGCCAGTTGTAGGATTGTTGCAATCTGATCCTGCATCTGCTTACCTTCAGCAACTACAAGAGCAATATAATGTTCAAGTTTCATTCCGTACTCGTGCTAAGTTGAATGCCACTTTAGTTATTGTGAAAGGCTGTGAATGGGAAGTGGTTCGTGTTAAGGAGGCAACACTGTTGCTTATTTCTCACCTGTATCCTGGCGTATTGGTATGGTCCCATAAATATATGGATTTATTTTTATTAGAGAAAACATTAGATTGTTCTTCAAATATGTAAAGTGAAGATGTACTTAACATTCTTTTTAACTTCTGTCAGGATCAAGTACTAGTACAAATGACTATTGAAATATCACCTCAACACCATCCAATAGTTCTGGGAAAGAATAGGGAAAACTTGAAAGTCATAATGCAACGGACAGGAACAAAGATATTATTTCCCGATGCTGGTGACCCAGCTATAGCTACACTAAAAAAAAGTAATGTGAATATTACTGGTATGATAAACAATGTTTATTTAGCTAGGCAACAGCTTCTGGTAAGTAAAATTCTTGAATACTTCTAATTAAATAGTAATCAGCTCATGACTATCATGACTAGAAACTCCTTAAAATTCAGTTGGCTATATATATTGAAAAGTAACAAGGTGACTGGGTTCAGTTAATGTTTGGTGTTACTTTTTATATAACATGTGTGCCTGTATTCCAAAAATTTACATAAAGCAGGACCAAAAAAAAATATTCACTATTCATTTCCTTCAATAAACATTTCTTTACTCGTACTTATCCAGACAGTTAAAATTTAAAAAAAAGACATGTATAAAAACATGATACTAATAATGGATTCCAGTTTTAAATAAGAGATTTTTACACTTTCTGAACAACAGATATTAAAAAATTGAGAAAGAAATCATTTAATTTTATAAATTTCCTTCAGTTTATTACTGAATACACTGTGAATCATAAAATGAAAAATTAAAAATTTTCAGTTGCTAAACTTTTTTGAGATTGATCAACTAACTCCATGATGGCATGGCTGGTAAGTTCTTTTATCAAAGTGATGTCTCTGAAAAAATCCCTAACACAAATGATTTAAAATGGGGCTGCATCCTTGCTCGGACACTTTTTGCCCTGTATTTGGCTATGCTTTATGAAACATACACTCTCAATATAGGTGTCTAAATCTGATGTTGGTTTGATGTATGACTATTTAATACAGCCAGAGTACACTCTCAAAGATTAACTGCCCTCGCACAGATAACCAAAACGCATTATGCACATGACAAATCTCTTCAACACATACTTCTGACTGGATTCAGAAATCCATTAACCACTTCAGGAATGTATATGATTGATTTTGTCTGACCAACACTAAAAAAGAAAAAAAATAGTGTTAGTGTAACCTGCTCCTGGAACTACCTTCCCAGTCTTTGATGTAAACATGTCCAACACACCCCTCAAGCAAGTAAACAACTTCTGCTACCTCAATACAGTGTACCTCTAAAAAGGGTGTATGTCACACGTAGCTTATGGACATCTCTCCTGACAGATGTTTCTGAACAAAGATATTAAGTTATGCACCAAGCTGTTGGTGTATTGAACTTTGTTGTCTCCAGTTACTGTACCGATGTGAGACATTGACTCTTTACTGCCATAACATACAATGGAGTGATTTCACCAGCAGAAACATTACTCCATTATGAACATCAAATGGGATGATAGTATCCAACATTACAGCTTTAGAAAAGGCACAAATGCACAGCATTGAAGCACTCATTGTCTGTAACCAGTTCAGATGGATTGGACATGTTCAGCGAATAAGTAACAGTAGAATCCCTTGTCAATTTTTGTATGGTGAGTTCAGCTCTGATAAAAGATCTTGAGGTGCACCTCTGAAGTGTTATAAAGGCTAGCTTTAAAAGATCATGAAGACCACAAAAACAGATCCTTCGGGAGGATGGCGGTTCGAATCCCCGTCCGGGCATCCAGATTTGGGTTTTTCATGGTTTCCCAAATCACTCCAGGCAAATGCCGGGATGCTTCCTTCAAAAGACCATGGCTTAATTCCTTCCCATTCCTTGCCCCCCATCCTTTCCCATCTCTAAAGTCCTCGCTGTTAGAGAGACGTTAAGCAGATAAAAACATAGATCTGAACACCTGGGACTACCTTGTAAAAGAATGTACTCTCTAACACAAAGCCACCTCTACAGCTGGTCCTCTATTTGAAGAGGAGCAGCGATGCTGGGCAGTAGAAGCTTGTTAAGACAAATAATGTGACTAGCTCCACCATCCCTTCCATTCACAATTGGGTTCAACGTGTGTGGACGATTATTTTACATCAGGATCAGCCTGATCAGCCATCAACAGTGCCCACATAAATAAGTGCCTGAAAGTGAAAACATCGGAAATAAGTATTGGCCAATGATACTATGTATTAAAAACACAGTAATTCATTGTATGACACTCATGTTCGATAATGCAATGTTAAATATTGATATGAAATAAGATGTAAATAACTACTGTCATACTTCTATTATGCTGGTTCTTACTTATATTTTTAACTAATTTATTTTATTTTTAGGGATGTTTCATGTATTCAGCAGAGTCTTTGAAGATATATATGTCAATTTTTTTATTATTGTTTCTCAACAATACAGTGAACATATGTATAATACAGAAAAATGTCTTATTCTCTGCTTTTTTATGTAACTAAAGGATTGGTCTCACCATCAAAAAATAATTATCCAGAAACTTGAGCCACTTGGCTGATAGTTATTCAGATGATTTTGTAGGCATATTTTAGGGTATGTGCTTTTCTTGCCCATCTCAAAAATGTAATTGTATGATGTGTTTTTTTTTATTTTTTAAGTTGTGTTAATATTGGTATACATATTTTAAATAATTAAATAAAAGTAAACTGACATGAAGAGCTTGGAGAAGCAGGAGCAGAGAAATGATTACTCAATGTGATAAAGATGGAGAGTATAATTTTTGCTGGAATGAAGCTACTTGACTCATCACAGAAGAACATAAAGAACCATGAAAACATTAATCAGAAAATTGTAAAATGATATGCACAAGGTGGTAAGTCATCATAATGTGACATATCTTAAAAGAACAGATCAGTAGAAAATGTATGAAACATATGCATTTGTGGTGAAAACCTGAAGAACTAAACAAAGTAAGGAAGGATAGGGGAAAGTAAATCTATCATTCACCATAAATGAAAGCAGTAGCACCATGATACTCTGACTCGAGAAGACTAACACACTTTACAATATTTTAGCATCAACCTAAGCGATGACTGGCATGGGGATGGAATATGTACACTCAGAGACTTACCACACAACAGTAGATAAACCAAAATGATTCCGTAGCTCCAATAACCATCCAGGAACTAAGAGAAGTAATATAGAATGCAGTGTGGAAAATGTTACACCACTCATCAATACCAACATGGAACTTGTAAAGTATGCAAGTAAATCGATTCTCACATGACTACTTGAATGCTGATAGAAAAGTATAATTGCAACAAAATTACAAATGGCTGAAGACAGAGTTCACATTTAAGCTGCCTATGTTATGGTTAAGTTATGATAAACAATGATTTACATAAATTGTGACACCATACATGGATACTGAAGAATTAAACCAAGAAAGATGTTTTACTATTATTCTAAAAGAACATAAGCAATACTTGTAGTTTTTGTGGCCATTCAATAGTACATTCTATGATATAGGGATAAATCTAAAAAATAGGCGAAAATGAAATTGATGTACAAAGCAAAATTTATTGGGGAGAAAAGGAAATTGAGCTGCAGATGGTCCTTGCTACAGTATGCTGTTCTTTAAAGATGTATGCCTTGGTAGCAATTTTCCTACACACCAATTTGATCCCCTTATCTTAAGTTTTGATATTGTAATTTTGCCCTTTAAAATCTTTATTTTTAAATTCCTTCAGCATTCTTGATAAACTAAACACTTGTATTTATTCCAATCCCAGACTCCCTTCCCTACAAAAGGGATTTTTACCATTAGTTTCCTGAAATATTGCCAGCTTGTGGTCATAGTCATCTTTTTCTTTCCACACACTACTCAGAGTTCTACAGTACAGAACTGTGACTTGTGTTGCGCTGGTATGGGACAAATATCAAATATAGGAGAAGGTGTGCAAGAGAGAGAGAGAGAGAGAGAGCAGTCTGCAAAAGTAGCCGTAGAACACATTTTGAAATTGATATAAAGGGAATGGGATGGGAATAGGTGATGAGAGCAAGCAATAGGTTGTGGATAAAATGAATGCTACATAATTGTGTAAGGATTGGGTGCAAAAATTTACAAGTATGGATTTATTTGCCAAAGAGATTCAATCTTCCTTAGTTATATACTTGTTGTGTCCATTGATTTATATGCATATCTTGTTTCTTCTTAACTAATTTTTTATGTACTTGATGTAAATTTTAAGAGTTCTAGTTAAAATGTATATTTTTTCTTTTTCCAGGGTTCACTTCCATTACTGCTTATGTTTGATTTACCAGAAGACATGGTTCTAGATCTAGAGACTGTAAACTCTCTTGCACAAAATATGGATGTACTTATCAATGTTAGACATAAGCCAAAGCAAAATACTTATTCTGTAAGCATTAAGGGCATTGAACGACATGCAAGTAAGTTATTGATTGAAGGATTTCTTGAAATTATAATATCAAAGTGCTGTCACGCGATGATAAATCTAACAAAATTGGTTCTGTTGCACAAAATAAATGGCATGATACATATAAAAATTATACTTGAAAGTCTAATTATAGAAACAGAAATGGTATTAATTGAATTCAACATCACTATTTTACACATCATGACAAAACCTAGGTGCTAATTATTAGATATACTAGTTTAAAAATGTCAAAAGTGACTGATACAGGCATTACCATCACAAATGAAGGTAGAGATTTATTAGCATGAAGCAGCCTAATCCCTTATAGACATAAGTTGTTACAGGGGTAGATAAGGGCTGGCAGTGAGTAGTTAGAGGGCAGTCATGGTAAAAGGGAATAGGAAAAGGAAATTGTTAAAAACTGAAAACAAATTGCCATTGTTATGCTTCTATTATTATTTAGAGGCTGTTTTATTATCATGTTGGTGATTTTTTTGGCCCGAGTCATTAGTTCCTATGATAACTGTTTTGTGGGTTGTTTCCGACTTGCAAGTAAACAAATGCTTTTGATGGCATACGCATTTTGCCTTTATTCAAGGCATCTTCAGTGCCAGGTTTATATATGCATTAACAAGCGCGAGTTCGTGTTTCCATACCAGCTACTCTTTTCACACGACTTTTGGATGCCAACAACAAAAAACTTTATATACAGTTCGTGGCTGGTGAAATTACCTAAAATGCAACCTACACAAACTTTGGACAGTAGTGATAGTGTGAAAAGATTAGCTGGTATAGAAACTTGAACTTGCACGTGTTAATGCATATATAAAAACTGGCACTGAAGATTCCTTGAATAAAGGCGAAACGCGTATGCCATCAAAAGCATTTGTTTAATTGCAAGTCAGAAACAACCCACAAAACAGTTTTATTATAGTTGCAAACTTTTGTATGCCTCGTGCCATCTGATGTAACTCAAATCTCATGCCTAGTGTGTTTTGAAACATTTAAAACTTAATTGTGGCATTGAATAAAATTTCCTCTTTATATAGACCTTGATCAAAATGATTATTTTTTGTTTGTAGAACACATGAAAATGTCTAACACTTCGCATTAGATTATTGGTTCATCTAATTTTCCATCAGTATTGAATTTTGCTGTAAAAAAGTTAACTGTAATAATAGAAGTTTTATTCCCCATATTCCCTCAGGTGATAAAAGGCTTTTGTTATGTTATATGATCAGAATCTGTTGCTCAACATGGGGCTCTGCAACATATGGCTCCAAAGTGTTTGCATATTGACCTATTGACATCAATTATTATTGCTGTAGACACAAGATTGTAGGGATTTGACGGTGGATCAATGGAAATGTGATGCCAGGTAAATAATCATGACTGGATATGCCATCTTCCAGGTGAACAGCTCTGCAAAAAATGTTATTTCAAGGACGCAGGTGGGTGGGGGACATTCATCCATACTTCCATGAGACTTGCCATATATGGTAAACTGGAAAATTGACATGAATTCATTAACCCTTAAACAACACTGAGGTATGAAATGTTAAAAAGCAATTGGCTGGTAGATGATGATACCACTATAAAAGTGTTTGCATTGTCCATTTAGCTATTGTAATCTAACTATTATGTACTGTGGCATTAGTCAAATGTTCTTAATCCTCAACCCAAAAGAATTATCATCACAATGCCACCTCAGTATATGGTATTCTTATCTAAAAAGCAATTAGTTTTATCTACTTTTTCCGAATCATTTCCCATCAATCCCCATCTTTTTAGCACCATTTGATTGTCAATCATTCTTAAATTACTTCTATTATTCTCCCTCGCATATATTTTTTAAAATGATCTAGTTAGGTGGTTCATGTTCAAGCTTCTGTTAAAAGTACAATTAGATTATTTACCTGATCATATTTGGCTATTTTTTTGACATGAACCCACTACCAACTCAAGTTTCCCATGCCATATTTAATCATTAATCCTGTAACTCAGTTTCTCCTATAAATACACAGACACTGAGTATTATATTATTTGTGATACTACAGTAAAATTTTGATTTCAACGACATTGTTAGAGTTAATATAGTACGTATGGAAACTGTAAATAACTGTTACTTTCATAGTTTAACCGTTCTGCTGTTTTTGCAATACAAACAGATATAGTTGAAGAGGTACTGATTACCTGTTATAGAAAAAAAATGATTGAATGCAAGAGCTGTGTGAAATGTTTGTAATTTCAAGTGAGCACTACCTAAATGCACTTATTTTTCAGGCAAAATATATGAGGCAAGAAAGTTGTTGCTCAACTTGAATGAGCCATCTGTGCTTGCAGACATACCAGACACGTACCTTGTTCCAAATGATTTTCCAGTATTTGCAGGTATTTTTTTTTGTTTTTTTTTGTTTTGAAAATTCTTTTTATATACATGGTGTGTGAATTCTTGTATGATAAACTTGATTTTTAATTTCTAGGTGCAATGAACAACTTAGGAAAATTCTCTGTGCCATTGTTTATGAATACCAACTACCGGTGTTCATCAGGATGTTCCTCTGGATACACATCACAGTCTCCTCCCCTGCTTTCACCTGTGCTTCCTGCCCAAACTGCCCCTTGGGCTTTATCAGCCTTAATGCCACCATTGCACCATCCTTACCTTTCTCAACAGTTGCTTGTGCAGCATCATGCTTCTATGATGAGCAGTATGTCGGGTAGCAGTGGTTATGGCTCTCGTGCTAGTAGCTCGCTCTCAGTGGGTTCAGATTCAAATAATTCCAAAGGTATGAAAGTTTTATTTTTTACATTAACTGCAGCACAAAATTTTTTAATTCGGACATTGTTTTAAATTTTGTAATACATATCTAAAATTTGTGTATTAATGGTTTTGATTTGTGTTGCATGTGAAAAATTTGCAGAGAAGACAGACTCTTCGATTATATTTATATTTATTAACAGATACGTGGAATAGTTTAACTAAATACCACAGCAATACCTGGTCCATAAAGGGAGGGGAGGCAATTAGGGTTGTAGATAAAAAGCTCATTAGTTTGACCACAGTTGGGGGTGCTTGATCAGCAATATCTGAAATTTCCACGAGGATAGAAACTGGGTTACATAATAGCTAGATGGATTTTTGTAAGTATCAATGGAATATATGCAAAATATTTAAGATAAAATTAAAATGGTAGGCAAAACTGATGATGTATCTCACAAACGAATTTAGCAGCGAGTTATAAAATGTTGGTAAATTGGAAAAAAAAAAACCATGGTAATTGCTGAAAATGGATATGTTTGGAAGAGGAATTTTCAAAAGATAAAAACCAAAGAACTGAGGTAGCACATGCAGTATCAGTGAAGTAAAAATGGGTAATGTATTGGCACAATTATTGTACATTATTCTAAAGAATGATTGTATTGGTGGTTTACATTTGGAAGGTAGATTTTTTGCCAATGAGTTACATAATAGGAGTAAACTGGAGAGGGCTCTGAATAGTTTCAGGGAGATCTGGAAAGGATATCTGAGTAGCTGAAACAGTTTAATGATAAATGCCGCAAAGAGTCAGCTCACAACAAAACAAATAAAGGTTCAGTGTGATTGTGTAGTGGGAAATGGATTGCTATTCAAGGTCATTAGAGGTGAAAGAGGGTTGGAGGCAAGGAACTGAAAGGAATTCAGCCAAGTGTTTTGAAGGAGTTATTCCAATATTCTTATAGGGTGTTTTCAGGGAAACAATGCAAAACAGAAATTTGGATGACAAAATGGGCATTTGAACGCACATCCTTCCAAATTTCAGGCGCAAGCATTACAACTAACACACTGAGCATTTTTAATGTAATATCTTGACATAACATTTGCCAAAAGTTGTGATTGTGCAGAACGCACAGAGGTGGTGGTGAGGAGAGGTATCAAAGTTCTTCATATATTGGAGAGGGTGATGAGGGTATGTTCCAGGAAATGAAGTAATTAGATTACAAAATCTTTGCCAAACCATTGCACAAATATGGTGTTGTGCAAAAACCATATTTGGTTTTAAAATATGGAAAAAATTTTAAGAGGGTGTAAAGGAGGGCACTAGATTTGTTTGTGTAAATTACCATAGAATACAATCTGTAACTAATATAGGTGAGCAACTGCGTTGGGCCTCCTTAAAAGAGATGCTGGATGAAGATAAAATGCTATGAGTGTATAAAGCATACATTTGCAATAATGCTTGAATGGCTACTGGCAGGAGAATCAGTACATTGAAGGTGGTACTAGACTTCTGTTGTGAGGGAACATGAAAATTTTCTCTCATGGGTACTGGATTCTTGGGTTTAGAAATATAGAAAGTTACCAGAAATATGTAAAAAATAAGATAAAATTCGTGTAGGTATATAGTAGATGGATGGTGATATTGTAATCAAGTAATTTAATAGTAAAGATAAAATGATGAAATGGAAAAGTAGATTTGTAGGTCAAGTTTCATTAGGGGTATACAGAAATAACTACTGCACGATCCTTTTAGCATGATTTTACAAATAAGTATGAAAATATTTTTATGATTCTAAATATCTTCTCCACTTGAGGAAAATTTAAGAGATTTAAGGTCTGCAAAATATTTTTTACATGATACCATTCTCTCCCCTTTTATTTTACTGTTCTGTTTTAATTTGTAATATTCTCATTGTATTATTCTCTGCGCACATGTGAGTGTGTGTGTGTGGGGGGGGGGGGGGGGTGGAGGGTCCTTCCTTGTGCTGCTATAGAGTATTGTAACAGCCCTCAAACCTAGACTTTAAATGGAATTGTATTTTATGAAGCGTTTGTAGCAAGCTACAATCTGATTGAATATGATTTTGTATATTTGTCTTGCAATTTACTGTAAATCTGTGTAAATGGATTTTGTTTTATGAAAAGAAATTATCAGAATACTATTTAATATTTTTGAAGACAGAACTATGCAAGAGAAAATGATTAAATGTTTGTATTCCAAGCATTAATGTGAGCTACGATATTTGAAGGACGATTTACTACAGTTTAAAATTATTTCTGTGAATAATTTTGTGTTTAAGTATCTTTAATCTTCATTTCTGTGCATTTTGTAATGGTTGTAAATGATTATGTATTGATTTGGATTGTTTTTAATGTTTTTAATTGTTAAAGTTTGAGAAATATGTCTGAAGCCTTTGTAATGTTCTAGAACTTTCGACAAAACTTATATAAAGCAAGTGGCTGAGACTCGAACAGTTTTACTGACAGTTTTACTGACACAGTTTGTATCGGTAAAGACAGTTTTGAGAGAACAGTTTTATGTACTGTGAGTGTGTGTGGAGGTATTGTCTTTGGAAGAAGTATTGCAAGTAATCGCTGGAGTTCGGTATACATGTGACCAGTATCTATGAAGTTCGATGCTTAATGAAAATAAAAACAAGTTAAATTTGAACTGTATCATGGAGTAATTAATTTATATAATAATTAAACCATGAGACACCTAATAGTATCTCAGAAATAAGTGATCATCAGAATTTCTCTAGTGCATAATTATCTGAGTTACCTAACAATAAATAAGATTTAGCTTTTTGGAGCACTGATTTTGCCAGTTCAGGCAGTTGTCAATTTGAATATCCAGGTAGTTGGCAATTTTTGTATCACTTTCTCAATGTTTATATTTAAATTTACACAACGTCCCCTGATTTTCGTATAAAATATAATTTCTTTAGCAAAGTTATTTACAAGGTAATTGTCTTCTAGCCATGCTGCTAAATTCTGAAAGTATACATTTCGATATTTCTCTTACTTGGTATCGAGATCATTAGAGGTGAGAGAAGATAGGAACTGAAAGGAATTCAGACATGTGTTTTGAAGAAGTTATTCCAGTATTCTTCTTGGGTATTTTCAAAAAAATAATGGAAAACAAAAATTTGGATGGCCAAATTGGTGTTTGAACCCACATCCTTCCAAATTTCAGGCTCAAGCAATACTGTTGACACACAGAGCATCCAGTTGGATGTTTGATATATTCAAGTTGTATAATTTGTATAAATAATTATTGATATTATTTTATTTTGGTCTTGGTACATTATTTTTATGTATAGATTGAACAGCAGAGGTTCTAGCACTGATCCCTGTGGTACTTTTGATTTTATAGTGTGTATTATACAATTGTATATATTTATGTATGTTGGATATTTTCCAGCTTGCCCTGGTGGAGCATACTGATACCTGTATGTATACCCTAATAAATGTCGGGAAAGGTCCTTCCTGAAATGGGATAGAGCCAGAGAGTCCTATCTCGAACTTCCTTGTGGTGACTCTGGACACTCTGAGGTGTAAATCTCAGAGAAACTGAAAGAGAAGGATGAGGGAAAATTGGCACCTTAAAGTGGGACCTTGGCTAAGGGAAGGAACCCTGACAGAACACTTAAGTGTAGGCAGACCTCTCAAACTTGTAAAGGCAGTCCACCTAGGGAATGGTAAACTCAAATATTACTCAACATGCTTGGAAGCTGTAAGTTGGCAGCCCCAACACTAAGCTTTACCTGCACAGAAATCATAATGTAGCCAGGGGATTGAGATATTATTGACCCAATGTGCAACTGGATGGACCACAGAATTAAAAATGTCAAGGAGAAGTGATCAGGTATAGTGAATTGAATAAAAGTAGCTACTTGGAATGTCAGGGAGCTTGGAAGTGGAAAATAAACTACGTGAGAAAGAAACTAATATCACCATCATAACTGAAATGAACAAAAAAATTAAAGGAACAAGAGATCTGTCATTACACTGATATGTTGAGCAAAAACCCAGAATAGATGTGCAAGTGGCAGGATGGCAATACTTGCGAATAAAAAGTGGAAAAACAAAATAATAGTATACTCTCTCATAAATGAGACAATGGTGATGCGCAAATTTAAAATAGATGAGAACAATTAATACTAATTGGCTTATATGCCCCACAGGAAAAGAAGAAACAGGAAAAAAATGTATTTTATTATAAACTTCAACCCAGGTTGAGTAAAATCAATAACTATCTCTGGTTGTGCTATCATTTGACTGTGTGTGTTGACAGCTGCTCACAAAACAGCGATTTTGCATCATCAGCTAAGTCTTTGTAGACTTACTTACTTTAAAAACTTTATATATCATCTAAACTCTTACGATTATTGTTAGCGAGGATAATTATCTAAGATTACTCCATAAATAACAGTTTTTTAAATTTCGGGTCATTGTTGCTAAGGTCTCTTTGCTAGTTATTGCACATTTCACTTAATTCAATTTAGCATAAGCTTGATAGTTACATTAATTTTAATACTATAGCATAGGTAAATGTAGTGGTTTAAGTTATTTTAGTGTTCAATTCTCATATACCGTAAAAAATTCAAAGCACTAGTTCGAAATTCGATTGTTAAGGTTTTTGTATCGTTCTATATTAAGATTCTATTCGGTTTAAAATAACACAGTTTGTTAATTAGTTCTGGAATAGTAATAAAGCGACTATATATTATAAATAATAAACATAAGTATTCATATATAGCATCCAGTTGTTTACAATAGGTTAATAAAATATCGATATTTTAAGTTCCACTACCGATATCGCAATCGAATTTACAACAACAAAAACGTACGTTCTAGTAATTAACCTGTTTTGTGTGAAATATAATTGTGTTTAATTGTCATCTAATACACTACAATTGAAACTTCCTAGCCTTATTTTATAAAAAATAAAATAAAACCTTCATAAGTAACTAATTAGTTGTTATCCACATCAGCAGTAAATAGTATCGGCTCTTCATCATAAGTTCGTTCTGAAATTCATAAGCTTAAGTTCATTGGTTCTTAAGGAGTTTTATTACCTAGTTATTATTCATAAAGCTTCAATTTTATATATATATAAATTCAACAGTTGAGTCGAGTATAGCGCCTATAATATTACAAAAAAAAACGTTAAAAATATAGTATAAACTTTATTAGACTACTTTATCAAACAAATTTAAGGTTTGTTTAGAAGGCATTTGTAGTATTTGGGAAAATCATGACTGGAAACTGTGGTGCCTGCCGTAGGTACGTTGCGAAGGGGATGGGTTGTAGTTGGTGTAAGAAGTGGTTTCACTGGGCATGTGGGGAAGAGGAAACGGGGAAAATAAATGAGGCTCTCCCATGGTTTTGTTCACTTTGTCTTAGGGATGATAGGATTTGGGAGATGGGCGAAACGATTAGGGAGTTGCGTAAAAGGATCAGGGTTCTTGAGGCTCGTCCTGTGGAGGCTCAGACTCTGCAGGCGTGGCCTGTGGTGACCTCGCCTGTGGTGACCTCGCCTGTGGTGACCTCGCCTGTGGAGGTTCAGCCTGTGGGGGTTCAGCCTGTGGGGGCTCAACCTGTGGAAGTCCGGCCTGCGGAGGCTCAGACTGCACAGGCACAGCCTGTGGGGGCTGAGCTTGTCGAGGCTCAAGCTGTAGAGGCAGAAAGTAGAGATAGTGTGTTGGAGGAAGTTGAGCAGGATGGGTGGGAGCTGGTAACAGGTCGTAGGAGAAATATAGTTAACAGGATGAAGAAGCCAGAAACTTCAGTAATTGTGGGGAAAAATAGGTTTGACCTGTTGCCATGAGTCAGAAGGAGAAGAGCCTCATGTAGATGTAGGAGTAGGTAAGATGCAGCAGGCCTTTAGGAATAAGGACGTGCAAGGCAAGAATAGGAAGAAAAGGGTTCTGCTGTTAGGTAGTAGCCATGGGAGAGGTGTAGGCCCTCTTCTGCAGGATCAGTTAGGTACAGGTTACCAGGTCACAAGTTTTTTCAAACCTAGTGCAACATTAGGTCAGGTAATAGAGGATATAGGTTCACTTTGTAGGAGTTTCACTAAGGACGATAGAGTAGTGATAGTGGGAGGGGCGGGGAATAGTATTGACAGAAACGCGAGTTATAGTATAGAGAGTGACCTGAGGAAGGTGGTGAAGGAGGCACAGCATACCAGGGTGGAGCTCATGCAGGTCCTAAGACGCCATGACCGGCCACAATTGAACTCCGCTGTGAGGCGTGTAAATGTGGAAATGGAATTGCTACTTGGGAAAGGACATTAGTTCTGTGTTGGGGGTTGTGCCTGTAACACCAGTAGATAGGTGGGGTTTCACTAGGCATAGGCCTACACCTAAATAGAAGTGGGAAGGGAGTACTTTCTGAGTTGTTAGCTAAAGCAGTGAGGGAGCCCATTTCCAGTGATGATGGAGTCAGGACTGTGCCTTTTTTAGGTTAGGGGCTGCTGGTGAAGGGATGGAAATAGATTATCAAAGTGATACTGATTGTAGATCCACGACGAGAACGATCATAGATGTTAAAGAAATAAATGAAGTTGCTGAAACAATAACTGGCTGGGGTAAATCTGGGAAAGAGGAGTAAAATGCTGAAAATATAAAGCCGGTAATAAGGGTGTTAATGGTAAACTGTAGAAGTATAATGAACAAAGTAATCGAATTTGCAAGCTTAATAGAGATACACGAACCACAAATAATAATTGGGGTAGAGAGTTGGTTAAAAGAAGAAGTACTAGACAGTGAGGTTTTTCCTGATGGTTACAGAGTGTACCGCAGAGATAGAGGAGCAATTGGTGGAGGAGTCTTCATACTAGTTAGCAAAAACTACCACAGTTCACTGGCATTCATAGATCAAGACCATGAGTTACTTGGGGTAGATTTCTGGGGTAATAAAAAAGAAAAAATCAGGGTGTTGGCTGCTTACCGCAGTGGAAGAATGACAGATGAAGATGAGGCTCTTGGGGAGAAATTAAATTCATACTCAGATTTCAGAGGTGAGAATAGAATGGTCATTATTGGTGGGGATTTAAATTTACCAGGTGTAAACTGGGAAGGAAATAAGATTAATAACACACGGGAACAAAGATTTGCAAATACCTTAGTAAGGGAAGGAGGATTTACACAAGTGGTAGAGCAAAACACTAGGGGGCAAAATATTTTGGATATATTCCTAATAAAGCCCGATGATAACCTCGTGGGGTGTCAAGTAACGGAAGGAATAAGTGATCATGACGCAGTTCTGATGGATATTAGAGGATTCAGTGAACCAGCAGCCAAAACTGAAGGGGGAAATAGGTACAATTATAAAAAGGCACAGATTTCAAATTTGAAGAGATATTTCAGAGAACGTTTCAGCAAATGGAAGGAAGGCACAAGTACAGTAGAGTCAAGGTGGGAAGAGTTCAAGGAGATAATAAGAAAGGGGGAAGAAAAATTCATTCCAAAGCAGAATATAAAGAGAAGTAGAGAACCTGTGTACTATAATAGGGAAGTGAGGAGGTTAAAGAGGTTGGTACGAAGAGAACATAACAGAGTTAAGAGACAGCAGGGTAGTAGGGAATATTTGAAACAACTAAACAAGGACTTAATAACAGCAAAGAAAGTGGCTAAAGATGGGTTTATGAAGAGTATTGTCAGTGCAGGAGGACCACTGACTGATGCATCTAGAAATTTCTATGGCTATATCAGGAAACTGAGGGGAAGGGAGGGTGTAGAGATGCTTATAGATAAGGATGGAGAAGTAGTTACTGAGGATTTGAAAAAGGCAGAGATTTTAAATAACTGGTTTAGTGAGAGCATTAGGGACAATGAATCAGAAACGGGAAGGTCTAATTCGGAGAACGAGCTTAACAATACGATTAGAAATGAAGATACTAAAAAATTTGAAATTCATCCTGAAGAAATCATGAAGGAAATAAGAAGGCTGAAAAAACATAAGGGGGACTGGTGCAGATAATATTACTACAGATATCTTAAAGATAGTCGGATGTGACATTGTACCTTATCTTGAAATATTATTTAAATTGAGTCTGGATACTTGCTGCTTACCACAAGACTGGAAAAGTGCGATAGTAGTACCGGTACATAAAGGAGGGGTGAGAATATAGTCGAAAATTACAGGCCAATCAGTTTGACTTCAGTGGTAGGTAAATTAATGGAAAGATTGATATGCAACCACATCAGAAATATATGTGAGGAACGTAAGTGGTTTTCAAGTAGGCAACATGGGTTCAGGCAAGGATATTCATGCGAATCTCAGTTGGTGGGATATATGCAAGATATTTCAGATGAAATGGACAAGGGAGGCCAAATTGATAGTGTAGCGATGGATCTTTCAACGGCGTTTGACAGAGTAAGCCATAAAATGGTAGTAAATAAGGTAAAAACTATTGGAGTGGATGAGAAAGTGATTTGCTGGATAGAAGAATTTTTGAAAGGTAGAAAACAGGAAGTTAGGGTGGGAAATGCGGTATCAAAGGAAGTGGAAGTAAAAATGGGAGTGCCGCAAGGTAGCATATTGGGACCATTGCTATTCACTATTCTAATGAATAATTGTGTTGATTGTTTACTATCTGAAATTAGATTGTTTGCAGATGACATAATGCTGTGTAAAAGGATCAAAATGATAGGGGACTGTAAACAGTTGCAAGGTGATCTGGACAGGATATCTAGTTGGGTTGGTAAACATGGGATGAAGATAAATGCAAAGAAGAGTCAGCTAATTAGATACACAAATAAAAAACAAAATGTAAATTATGAATATAAGGTGGGGAAACAATTGCTTACTGAAGACTTGAAATGTAAATATCTTGGCATTACATTTGATAACAAGCTTAACTGTGCAGGGCACATTGGACAGGTGGTAGGAAAAGGTTTGAAAGTTCTGCACTTGTTGGAGAGAGTGATGAGAGGATGCACGAGTGAAGTAAAGGAATTGGGTTACAAAACTTTGGTAAGACCATTGCTCGAATATTTTAGTGTAGTATGGGACCCACATTTTGAGTATCAAATACAGGAGTTGGAGAAGGTGCAAAGAAGGGCTGCTAGATTTGTTTCTGGAAATTATCGCAGAATGCAATCGGTGACAGATATGATAAAGGAGCTGGAATGGGATTCATTGCAAGACAGGAGGAGGATGGGGAGGGTCATGGGGGTGTACAGGGCATATACTGGCGATGAGGCATGGAAAGATATTGCAGTAGGTATGAAAAGTAGTTCATGGAAGGGAACCATGACCACAAGGTGGCACTCGATTTCAGGCACAAGGGTGTGGGAAGATTTTTTTTTAGGTAAGGGTGTTGGGGATTGGAATGAGTTACCAAGGGGAATGATGAATAACTTACCGAAAACGTTAAAAGAATTTAAAGTTAAAATTTGTAGAGGGCAAATATAGGTGAGTGTAGGATAGGAGGAAGTTGGGTGTGTAGGGAAATTGCCACCGGAGCGTGTGCTCCATTGCAATTAAATTAAATCCTCACATGTGCAGACTTAAATGCAACGCTCCAATTTTGGGAGCATTTGGTGAATTCAGGGAAAAGCATATAAAGAGAAATGGGGAGGAACTTTGACAATTCAAGATTTTTAACCAGCTGTAGATAACTGATATTTTTTTTTTCTTTTCGGAAGAAAGATATTCACAAGTGCACTTAGAGCATTATAGGCCACCGATCACAATAAAACTTGCACTCTCTCTCTCTCTCTGTCTCTCTCTCTCTCTCTCTCTCTCCAACTCCTATATTTAAAAGGTAGAAAGTAAATAATTCTGGTAGAAAATTGAGTATCAAAAGATGTGGAAATGGTTGTGCCATGAAGTAGTGTACCAATACAATTGGTGTTTATATTCTAATGAATGATTGTTTATGGTTAGGGAGTGCATTGTTTGTAGATGACATGATATGATATAGGGTGGACCATAAGTCTTTTTACTTTTCAAAAACTCATTAAAAAAACTATGTAAATGAAATGAAAACTGTTTATTTATTATGAAAGTAAACAAATAGGGATTTTATTTTTTTAAATTACATCATCCATGTGTGACCCATGATTATTTTGACACTGCTGTAACCTGGACCGAAAATTTTCAATTACAGCTGTACCGGTGCTTTGTGAAATGTTCTGCATTTCCTCGCAAATACGTTCCTTTAATTCCTCAAGAGACACTGAGTTGCTGTTGAAAACATTACTTTTAGGGTATCCCCAAAGAAAAAAATCCATTGGGGATAAATCTGGGCTACGAGGTGGCCAGTTAATGTCAGCTCTTTTGCATATAACTTTTTGGCCAAAAATTTCGCGAACTGCATTCAATGACTCATTGGAGATATTACATTTTGCCTCATCTTGCTGAAACCATGATCGTTGATTAAAACCATCAAAATTCTGTAGCCTTGGAGCGAAAAAGTTCTGTATTCACTATAACAGCATGTCCTCTTTGATCTTCATAAAAGTAAGGACCAATAATGACTCTTGCTGACAACGCTGCCCATACGGTAACCTTGGGTGAATGCAGGGGGTTTTGATGCTTCAATTTAGGAATAGTGTCACTCCAATACCTCCAGTTTTGCCTGTTAACGTGTCTATTTAGGTGGAAGTGTGCCTCGTCTGAGAAAAAAATGTCAGTGAAACTAGTGAATGTCTCTAGCATTTAGTTAGCAAATTAGCAAACTGGAGTCTGTGAGTCTTGAGGCTTTAAATCCTGGACCATTTGAATTTTGTATGGATGCAAATGTAAATCTTTGTGGAGAAAGCAGTTTAAAGATGTTCTGGGCACATTTAAGACGCTAGACCGTTTTCGAGTAGAGAGGCCAGGTTGTTCACGAACAGAGGTTCTTACACGCTCTACGTTTACTGGATCTCTTGAAGTTCTAGGTCAGCCACATTGTGGTTGATCCATTGTTGAACCCGTCTTCTCGAACTTCAGGACCCATTTTCTAATTAATTGAATCGACGGAGCTTCATTTTTATGCCATAAGTTGTAATGAACGCAATATTTTCGTTGCGCTATAGTCAAAGAATCGTTGTTTCGATAGTACTCACGTACAGGGAATTTTGACAAATCTAACTCAATATGGAAAGAAGGTAAATGCGAAGACAACAGCTGATTAGAACAAAAACAAGGAATTGATTTTTAAGCCAATTTGGTAGTAGGGTACATATTGGCCAAGTGGTTGGAAAATTTATTTATTACTCTTGATCCATAGAAGCAAGATGAGAATGGATCTCTGAGAAGAGATTTCAGAATAATTCATTTATAGAAGAGGGTGATGAAGGGAGAAGTGAAGAATTGTGTTACAAAACTTTGGTCAAACCATTGCAGTATGGGACCTACATTTTGATTATTAAACACAGGAATTGGAGAGTGTGTTAAGGACCAAAGTTAGATTTCTTTGTGCAAATTACAAAAAAATGCAATATACAAATAGTAAGATAAATGAACTGGATTGGGATGCATTTGAATACAGGATGTTGGATAGCATTGGGAATATACAAGGCTTATGTCAATGGTGAGGCTTAAATGTGTACTGGTAGGAGAATTGTGGTAATGGCGATCTTATCTTCCACGCATTATTCCCAAGCTGACGTGTGATGTCGATAGTAAAGGGGCCTGAAAATTTTCTTTTGCAGGTAAGTCATAAATTGGAATAAATTACAAATGTAAATGAATAATTTACCTAAAACACTGAAACAATTTAGAAAAAAAAAAAAAAAAAAAACAAGGTGGGAGAGAGGAAATTGCAATCGTATTTTTTTTTTTAAGGTGAGATATGGGGGAGTGGGCCGAAAGGGAGGAGAAAAGATGCATAGGTAAATTGCCACCAAAGTTTTTACTCGGTTGCAATGAAATTAACATTAATAAATAAATACAGCCTAAACAATTAAATATTTGTTCATTTATTTATTTTCTGAACATGTTTCTTTTCTTAACTGAAACACCTTAAATGTGTGAGGAACAAAAAAATTTCGCTGAAGGGGTTTTAGGTAAACATTTGGTCTCAGCTATAATCGTGCGTAGCCTGGGATGTTATAGTTCTGACTTAAATATAATAACCCGGTCGCCACATAGCTTATTTAAACCTAAAGCTACGGAAAGGTGAAAGTTCAAATGATGTTCACAAGTCCATTATTATTAGATTACTATATTCTTCAAATTTTATAAAGTCAGAAAACTGCACAGGCGATCAGGCAAGTTTACAGAAGAAAATCTTGCAGATTCGACAAACCATTTGAGCTAGACCAACCTCATGCCCGCACAGTTACTTGGCTACATGTGGTATTTAAAGTTCCTTTCACCCATGATTTCAAAAGTTAAACATTTCCATGCAGAGTTTATCTGCTGCACCACGAGCCCAAACTAGCTGCCACACGACTAGACTGCTGTTTGAAGACGGGGGGGAGGCTAGGTTCCAGACGGGGTATTTATAGAATCGTTGCTGCATGAGCCAGGGAATTAACTTTTCCGGTAGTTCCCACGAATCGCATCAGAAAACTGATAAGTTTCTGGCAATATTTCATCATACAATCTTGACCTTGACAACAAAAATAATTCTATCTCTCTGAAATTTTTGGAGTTGCAAGATATTATTGCAAACGTCAAATTAAGTTGTTATAAATTTTATTTTAACTTTAGCAGTTTTTCCAGAAAAGAGTAATTTAGATGAGATTGCCATAACTTTTGAAATATTACTCCTATCAAGCTGAAACAAATTACATTCTATTCTCCTATTGCTCTTCTATCATCTGATATCAAATAAAGTATTTTACTAAATTTTGAAAGTGGGATAAAGTTCGAAAACAAAATTTGACTACTTAAATTATTCAGAATATCGTCTTGAAAATAGCTTCAAACACATTTCCATATTGAAAAACTGTTGCTGCAAAAATTTGGAATCTCTATGTATATTCCTTGATTTATTACGAATTTCGAGCTATACTGGCCCAGCGTTACCAGCGCCAAAACTTATTTCACTTTATTACAATTAAATGCTTTAGTATTTTGAAATAAAACTTTTTCAGAAACCTTTTGTATTTAATAAACCTTTAATCTGAACACACATTCTTTTCCTCAATTCCCAAATAAGACTAAAATATTAAACTTTTCCATGAAGCACATGTCTTGCTATACCAAATTATATCCAAAAATAATCTTTAAAATCCATGTAACTTTCCAAAATTTTAATATGTTGTTTCAACCAAAATTACATTACTTTCTATCTATCAATTGACTTATTAACTATTTTCTAATGACTGAATATTTCTAATTTTAGAGTGGAAAATTACGTGACAAAATTCTTTACCGGCAAATCACTTTTAAACATATTTAAGCTCTAAGCACGATTTTCTAGCAACAAGCTTACTCATCTTCTGGCTTACTCATCTTCGATTTCAGGCACAAGGGTGTGGGAAGATTCTCTTTTTTAGGTAAGGGTGTCGGGGATTCAAATGAGTTATGAAATGATGAATAATTTACTGAAAACTTTGAAAGAATTTAAAGATAAAATTTGTAGAGGGCAAATGTAGGTAGGTGCAGGATAGGGGGAAGATGGGTGTTTAGGGAAATTGCCACTGGAGCCTGTGCTCCAATGCAATTAAATTAAATTTATTTACCTAAACATCTTTTGAACTAAAGAAATGTAGTCAAATATTACATGTCCAAATCTGAGGTTAAGTTTTTCAACAGGTTTAAATGAATTTATCTCTTGAATTTAGTGTTTAAACTTTAACTATTGCTTATGTTAGATATATTACTTGGGATTATTAACAAAATTAACTATAATAATAGTTGCATATACTTCAATTGAACTCACTATCTTGGAAACTAATTTCGTTATGCGAAATTCTAAGATATGTTAAAAGTGGTTTTCTTGTTGATTGTGTATACATGTTATAATGTTATGTTTTACATTTTGAATACTGAAGTTTTTAAACAAATTATAATCTTCTTACATTTTTGATACATTGCTCTATTTATTCACCATTCTCAGCAGCAGTGATTTCTATTTGCTTTTTTGATTCCAGGTAATTTTCTGCTTGTTATTGCACAGGTAAACTATTGTGGTGCCTATTAATTTGTGACTGTAACGAAATAGAAATAATAGTTGAATAACTCCAGAATTTTGCTTATCTACTCTTGCCCATTTTAATAAAATAGTGCTGTGAAATTCATAGGATCCCCATTATCCTACAGTTCCTAGGGTCCCCCAAAAGGTTAGACTGCCCAGAGTGCCAGCCAACTTGTTCTCATGTTCATCTTTTACCTTCCATGCACCTCTTAATTCTTCCAGCAATATCTTTCCACAACTTGTCACCAATATACGCCTTTTCTCCCATGACTCTCTTTACACTCCTCCTGTGTTCCAGTGAATTCCATCTAAACCCAGCTCCTTTATCATATCATTTACTGACTGTGTTCTGCAGTAATTTCCAGAGAAAGCTAGAAGCCCTTCTCTTAAAATCAAGGTTGAATAATTGCATTTTTGGTAGCATGATGGTTCAGTGCCTTAATACTTGTCACATCACATTTACTCACATCAGTGAGTATATAAAAGTCATCATCATTACTTTCATCTGTTCTATCTCAGTGGAGAGAAAGTGACTACAGAGGGGTGACCCCTACATGCACCTCATAGCTTGTAAAAATCAGTGTCACCACTGTGTCAAGCTTGCCTCTTGTGAATCAAGAATTGTCACCTAGTATAAACTTCATTTGATTCCACTAAAAAATTTCTGTGAACTTATTATGAGAAGAATATATAGTACAATTTACTACACAATCAGTTGTGTAATGTGTGCAATTCTGTGCTCTAAATAACAATGTTATGTGCCTATGAGATTGTTTTGAAATGGTATCAGAGTATAGTGATCTAAGATTTGTGGAGTTTGTTAAAATGGGTCAAGCAAATAGTAGTATAATAGATTTTAAATTCCTCTATCAATGAATTCTCAAATGCTTTGTGGTTTTGTGAATTCTGGCAACATACAAATATGTTTGTTAAGTAATGGTGTCATTCTTATTTAAGAAACATGTTACAGAATTCCCAAGGAACTTATTTCTAGTATTATGACGTTAATGCAAAAATTGCAAAGAACTTGGATCAGTTATGGGTCTTCTGCTGTTTGAAATGAATCTTTGCCTTACAACGCAGCAGAAAAAAACAGTTTTGTCACCAAACATAAAAAGGACATTTGCAATACAAGAAAGTTGGTATATTTTACTTATGGGTGGATACAAGTGTTGATTTTTTTCACTGTAGGTTATTTTTAATTCTAAAAGTGCTTATAAAGATTAAGGGCACCAATCAGAACTCTTTTTCTTTCCACTGTTCTTTATTACACATCGGTGATCTTCCCAGAAACTTGTCAAACAATGCTATTTGCAGATGACTCTAAAAACAAGCAGTAATCTGAAAATAAATGAATCTGAAAACACAGTGGGGTAACAAAACTAGTTTAAGGCAAACTCTTCAAAAAGAAATTTTGATATAATGCATTACCTTTTGTTTAAAACAAAAAATTTTGAAACAAGATTTACATATAAATTATAAAAAATAATCATAAGTTTGGAAACAGTAAGGAGTTCATTAGCATTCAAATAGCTGAGAGCCTGAACCGGCCAGAACATATCACATTACAACTGAAGTAGTAGTGCCACCTTTGCAATAAGATCTCTTTTTACAACAGCAGATCTGGAATTAAAGCAACACATGTACTCCTCTTATTTTCATTCAGTCATATTGATAATTTTTATATTAAAATTCACAAGTACTCAATTTCAATACAAAAACAAAAATAACTTGCACAAAACACACTTAATTGTCATTTGTATAAAACAGTTAATAGATAATAAAATGTATTTAAAGATATATGGAGAAAATATTTTGACAAGTCATTCTTCTACTAAGTATTTGTACAAAATAATTTATTGTATGAATTATGCCTTTTGGAAAATTGTTGCAAACATTGTTTTACTTTTTTTTTTGTTTCATATAATACTTTTTCATTATGGTTATTACTCATTTTGTATGTATATATATTCATGACATATTCAAAATGATCCTTCCTCAACAGGGATCTATGAGCAAGAGTAATAAATAAGTAGTAAGTTGTTTCAAACATTAATTGTATAAGGAACATGTATCTATGTAATGCTTGTGCCTGCCATTTAGTAGGACATGGGTTCAAAACTCTCTCCAGCCATCTTGATTTTATTTTGCCATGGTTTTCTGAGGCTACTCCTAGCAATTGCTGGACTGATTCCATGGCCCAATTCCTTCCTTGTTTATTCCCACACTTCTAACCACCTTGGGATCAAGGCGTTCTGTCCAAAACAAAAAATCTGAATGTTTCTTATTTCTTTAAAAACAATGGGTTAATCATGTTGTGTTCCCTGTTCCACTTGGATCTTAAGGAAAACATTCACAGAGACCCTCAAGGTGCATTATAGTTAACATCCAATAGTGGTATGGTAATGGGTTGCATATAAATTCCCGCCAGAAGCACTTGAGCTCATGGTTAAGGTCAGGATTCTAGAGGGAAACTGCTTAACCAGTCCTCCCCTGAATGATAGTTGGATTGTTAGGTTGCCGAGTACAATGTGGCTACTTGTCACCTACTGCAGTTAGTACATCTATGGAGTCTTGTGGTGCTTCCATGAAGTGAGATGGCATATGAGTTATAGAAGTGTATTTACATTTATATATTTTTTTTTATTAGAAAAGATAGAATCATTAGAATAACAGGTTACTAGAAAGATAAATTATCTGGTAACTATTATGGTGAGTGTTGATGAAACATTTTTCAGCAGTCAGTCTGTCACCATTGTCAAGTTACTGTACACATTAGCTTTGCTGACGCAACGTCTTGATTCCAAGAAAGTGGAACTGTCGTCATATGCTCAAATTTACCTACTTCCAGTTCAAAAGGGGGAGGGAGGGTACTATGAAGAGGTAGGCAGAGTAGCTATAGGCTCACCCCTTTCTCCAGCAAAAGCCAATTATTATATGGAACACTTAGAGCACTAGTAAATGCTCAAAAAGTCCAAATGTTTCTATAATATGTTCGCTGTATGGCCACATAGGACCAAGAAACTTTATGAATTTTTGGAACATCTTAATGGGATCATTGAGAAGAATAATTTCGCAATGGGGATGGAGAAAGATGGTCACCTACTATTTTTAGACACTCGTGGAAAAGCTGGGTGGCTTTATGTATACAGAGAATCCACACATACAGTGCTCAACCTCAGTGCATGCTTTGTGTCACTTCACCCAATCCTCACCCAGTTCTTATAACCTTGACATTAGGCCATAAATCCAAAGCAAAAAAAAAAAGTTTCAGTAATTGTATTAGTCACTAGTTTGACATGGGTAACGCGTATTGTTGGATTAATAGGAGAGATGATTATATACATTCACTGAAGGATCTGAGCAGCATATTTGTGTTGGTCAACATGGAATAAATGCAAATGCCATGTTATCTCAAACTGTGGTTTTTGTATGATTATAGTATGGAGCGGACTTGATGGCTGATTGTAACTGACACATTTTTTTCAAAGTGGTCCATCAACATCAGTCACTAGAATAGGGAAAGCAAGGATTTAGGGCATAGTACTTTGAAAGAACTATCCCAACACTTACATGGAGTGATTCACCCAATAGAAATAAGAACTAAAGGGAGGCAAAGTAAATGCCTTTGTAACCTTGGTAAGTCTGTAGTAAAATATGGTGAAAAATTAATTTTTTGGTCAATAGTCTGAATGGCTTGATGCAATCCTCCATCTTTCACTAACATCTATATCTCATTATACCCTCAACAATGTCTTCAATTATCTACTTCATATATTCTATTCTATTTCTTCATTTACAGTTCCTACCTACCACTATTTCCTCCACTAACAAATTAACCAAGCCCGAATGTCTTCAAATATGAGCCACCATCCTGTCTCTTATTTGTGTAGAGTTTCTCCAGAAAATTCTTTCCTCACCCATCATTTACAAAGTGCATAAATTTTGTGTTTTTATCTGTCCACTTAATTTTCAGTGTCCTTCTACAGCACCAATTTTCAAATGCTTCAATTTTTATTCTTTCTGGTATTCCTGAAGTCCATGCTTCACTACCATAAAAAGCTGCGAGTCATAGCAAGCTATTTGAAACTTAACGGTTTCTCTTTATTAAGACAACACTAATCGTCAGTGCTGTTCTGCTTGAGCCACTTTCTTCCTGAGTAACAGAATTAACTTTATATTTAATATTATTACTCTCATTTCTGCTATAGTTCATAATTTCTCACTTTGGTTTATATTTAGTCCAAAATTTTCCTTCAGCATTTTGTTCAGTATCCTAAAGCTCTTATTCCAACAGGTATGGGACCCACATTGTTGGTATCAATTACAGGAGCTAGAGTGGGTGATAAAAATGGATGCTAGATTTGTCTCCGGAAATTACAACTGAACATAATCCGTAACTGATACGATAAAGGAGCTGAAATCGGGTTCATTGCAAGACAGGAGGGTGAAGTCGTGGGAATGTACAATCTGTATATCGATGATGAGGCATGGAAAGGTATTTAAGAATTAGGCGTAATGCATGGAAGAGAGAACGTGACCATGCCATAAGCAAGGACTTAATTTCAGGCTCAAGGGTGTGGGAATATTTTCTTTTGTAGGCTAGTTACCAAGAGAAATGATTAAATTATTTCAGCATTTTGGGTAAATTATTAAAGTTGAAATTTGTTGAGGGTAAAAGTAGGCCAATACAGAAAAGGGGAAAAATGGGTTCATAGGAGATTGTTCCTGGAATGTGCACTCCATCGCAATTTAATTATAGTGTGTGCCACGAACAATGGAGAGTTGCGCAGAGAGAGAGAGAGAGAGAGAGAGAGAGATAGGAATGACATAGAATATGCGACATTACCGTGTTTAGCTATTCGCTGTACACTTCTAAGGCTAATATCGCGTGATTCATCAGTTCTCTCCTGAGCTCTGGCAATGTTGCAGTTTGGCCATCTGGCATCCATTTTACACTTAAAATGCTTATATAGTTTACAAATTTGCTCTCTGCTTTGACTATGCAGAAACATACACTTTTGGTGCTTGTCTTCCATTAGTTAGGATAGGAATTAGTGCAATGCTCACTGATTTACAACCGTCTACTTCACAAAAACATCACATTCGACACTCGTGTTACCACGACAGGCTCTGGATTATTACTGAATTTGATTGGCTACTAGCAGAGTGATGACGTACATGCGCATAACCTCGCTAAACTGGGCCGCCATCATTCGTGGCATATACTATAAATTAAGGGCATAGCCTGAAATAGTGTGTGTGTGTGTGTGTGTGTGTGTGTGTGTGTGTGTGGTATTTTTTTTGTTGCTGCTGTCCTCGTCATTTTAACTTTGGTGAATGATTGATAAAATTTATGTATTATTACCTCACATCATTTATTCTTGCTCCATTGTTGCCAAAACAATATTCATCTTTGGTATATAAAGACTTCAAGTCATCCATACTTTTGAAAAGCTACTTAACTAGGCTACAAATCAGTAATTGTTAATTCTGTTTTTCGGAATGGTAAATGCTGTTCCACATCCCAAGACTAAGAAGATGTGGTATCAAAGCAATAGTATTTAGACTATGCGATACAGTTTTAAGTGATTACTTTTTTATCCATTTGCCAATATCTCTCTCTCTCTTTCCATCAGAACCGTTAAAAATAGTTGCAGAATTTATCAAGATGATATATCAAAAACTTGCATATTCCCAACTTGTTTGTGCATTACCAGTAATGTTATCCCACTGTAACTTAAACTATAATATCTATATGCAACACAATTCCTATGCTACCTTGTTTGACCAATTCCCCCACCCCCTTCTCCAAATCCCACCCACTCACAACAGATAATGTGCCAAATAAAAACTATGTAACACAAACATTTCTACATACATATATAAGGAAAATCTGAGTAGTATTTCAAAATGAGGATGGATGGGGAAAGTAAACCCATTACTCACTGCAGATGTTGACAGGAAGATGAGTCTCAGTGTACACATAACTGATCGCCTTGCTGAATGTATCACCACTAACATGATTTAGGTTCATACAGAAATATTGGGTGTGTTCATATTAATTTGTTCATTGTGGCCTTCATGCATTTACCTGCGGTTAATGTGTAAGCCACATTTCGAAGTCATTGTAGTATTGGGTTTTGAAAAATGGAATAAAAGCTATGCAGTTTTTTGGATAAAGATATCACAACTTCTAAGGATAAATAAAACACTATAAAATATAACTCATTAATAGGAAATAATTTGTAAGAAAAGTTAGTTTGCAGATGGAAGCTGGTCTTGTTGATGACATAGGAATCAACAATAGGAAGTTAATTTAATTTATTTAGCTACAAGGGGGAAAGTTATCAAATAATGTTTAAAAGCTAAAAGAATCTTAAATAAGTTTCAGGTTAAAAGAACAAAAGTTTGGAATACAAAAAATGGGATTACATAATGATTAATAATATAAAAGTTTAATTGATCTGTAAAGATTCAAAGGTAGAAAGAGTAGTTTGCAATTCTGTAGTGCAATCTTGTGTTTTCCTGTATTTCACTTTTCAGCCACCACTACCTAGCACAGATCACTGGTCTTTGGGTGTGTACGTGTAAGTAACATGGAGTTTTCTGTCGTGCACAATGTTGGCCGAATGTCGAAAGCCATTGGGGATGTGGGAGACATGATGGTTACAAGTGGTCAATGCAGGGCATTTTCGTATTTCGACCAAAGACATGTCTCTCTGTATATGTTACTCTGCTGCCACAACTACATAGCATAGACCAATGGTGTTTGTGTGTGGTAGTGGTATCGTGTCACCTATCGTGTACTATGGTGGTTACATGTCGGTAGCTATGGATGTGTGGGAGATATGGTGGTTGAAAGTGGTGGACCTGTGGCACTTTCATATTTCTACCAAAAACGAATGTCACGGTGTATCACTTTTCAGCCAAAACTATCTAGCATAGATCACTGGTGTTTGTGTGTGGTAGTAACACAGTCACCATTCGATCACAACATTTGCCGAATTTTGGTAACTGTGCGAGTGTTGGAGATATGGTGGCTGAAAGGGCCAATCAAGGATATTTTCGTATTTCGACCAAAGACGTGTGTCCATATATTTTACTTTGCTGTCTGAACTACATAGCGCAGATGACTGGTGTTTGTGTGTGGTAATAACATCGAGTCTCCCATCATGCACTTTGGTGGTTAGATGTCAGTAGCTGTCAATCCAAATTCTTTAAAAACACGAACGAAGTCGTGGGCACCAGCCAGTACAGATATAAAAATACAGACTTCTTCCGTACGGAAGAATTGATGAAGAGCAAGCATGTTTGATGAACGAGCTTATTGAAATAGCAAGTTTGGCATTTTATTTTATAATAGTAAGGGGAAATTGTTAATATTTAATTTCAAAAAGGTTTTTTTTTTACGTGGCTTTTGATGGCAAAAAAAACCACGTAAAAGAAAAGTTGCTGGTTTTGATTAATATTTCATGATTACAGTTTTGTACAAGGGGATATTGGGTACTTGCATAAGCTAGAGTTAAAATATAATTTTTCATAGTAAAAGATTTAATAGGACTGAATTTGAGGGAAAAGTTACATTTTTGTGTTTATTATCACAATTAAAAAATTAATTTTAATGGAAAACCAAGCATATTTTGGGAAAATCATAAGAATGAATAGTGTTTAAATTATTCAAATCTTTCATATCAAAATTTGTGACTGATCAGTAAAGTTTAGGAAATAAAGATTTTGGATTAGGTCAGTAGTGGCTTGTTTGACATGGCATGGAATATTCTAGAATGTTGGTCATTTCTTAAAAGGAAAGCTTGAAATTTCATTATGGCCTGAAACATTTTTATCTCCTACAATAAGATAACTGTTTTTTAAAACAATTATTCTTTGTTTTTAGTCCAGCCTTCTATAAGCAGCACAACAAGCCCCATCACAAGCCCATCTGAAATTCAAACGGAAAAGAGCCCACCTAATCAACATAATTCAACTGACACGGAAGGTAAGATATATTTCACTATTGTAAAACTGCGCACATGAATTAGTCATTATATTGCATTGAACTACTGCTAACTTTTATGATTTTCATTTTGACATAAAAATTTTCTTCCTTTAACTTCCATCCTCTCCAAGCTCTGTCATTGATAATTACTTTTTACTTTAATTGTGATAGAGAATAATCAACAGTGTAATTTTCATACATACCTGTTTTTCCCCATTCCTTATTTTTACCTTCAAATTATTGAATGCATTCTTCTTACCCACATACTTTTGCACGTCTAAATTTTTTTTTTTTTTTCAAATTGTGTGCTTCTGCTAAATTTTTTATCTCATTTGGTAATTCATTCAGTACCCAACTTCTTTTCCCTCAAAATAAATATTTTCACTCCTTTAATCCTGAAATAGTGCCACCTTGTTGTCATGATCAAATTGTCCCCTCTAAATATCCATAAAAGGCTACCCATATGCTTCCAATCACACCTCCTATCTTCCAATGACTCTCAATCCAACTCATTATGCTGTCAACTGGTAACTCTTTGGCCTTGCATTCGAGGGTATGTGCGTTTGAATCCCTGTTTGGGCATCCAGATTTGGGTTTTCCATGCTCCAACATCGCACTTACTTTCCCCCCAACTATATATACCTGTTATGAATTGGGTGGCTCTTCTTGGGATCTAATTCCTCCATTAACCCCTTTTGATGGGGACCCTATACAGAACAAGAATATTTTAACTGAGGACGCTCTAGTGACTTCATGCAATCGATTTAACTTCTGGAGTGCTTTGTTTTAAATTACGACCTAGACACTGGAGCACACGATTTACCTTTCCCAATTACATTCTTGATATATTCATTCCACGACAAATTATTATGAATTGTTACCCCTAGGTATTTAGTGGAATCTAACCTTCTAAGGACAGTATATTCAGAGCTAAATGGTGTCACCTATTTACTTACATGCATGACTTGGCACTTTTTAGCATATAGCTCCAACTGCCAATCTTTAAACCATGCAATTATTTTCATAATATTGTCTTGTAACAAAGCGCAGTCTTCCTGGGTTGTGATTTCATGATAAATAATAGCATCGGCAAATCTTTTCATCCCCCTTATGTCACACAAATCATTAATGTATATGAGAAACAACAGAGCCCCTATCACGCTTCCCTGGGGAAACCCGGACCTCACTTCAGTAAGTGATGAACTCTCATCGTCAAGAACTACACATTGTGTTCTGCCTTTCAGAAAGTCTGCAATCCCAGTCACATATTTGTTTAGATATGCCGTAGCCATGAAGTTTCCTACGTAACCTAGTGTGAGGCACAGTGTCAAAAGCTTTTTTAAAGTCTAATAGATCTATATCAACCTGGCAAACCTTTGCCTTATCTGTTGCAGACATGCTCTGAAAAGACACAAGCAACCATCCTACACTCGTTTATGAATCATGTATATAGCTTAATTCAAATAAAGGCAGCACTAGCCACAGCTATTTGTCATTTGAAGACATAAAGAAATTGTTCGTGTTGCTAAATTCACAAAATTTTAGCTGTAACCTCTCAACAGTCGTCATTGTGTATACCAAATTAGCTAACTTTTGTATCATCTTTATTCTGCATCAATATATCTAACCAGATACATCCAGATCACTCTACAGCTATAATTTTTGTTCTGTAGGTTTTTATCAAGCATTAATTGGCTATTGGAGCAATAATGTTTTTGCCTTATCTTAATTCTGTTAATTTTTTAAATTTCACAATGGTAAGTCCCAATGTGTATGTCTTCCTCCTGCCATTATGCCTCGCCTCTTACATGACAAGGTTACAAACTGAAATTCTGTGAAGTGTGTTTATATTCCCTCCCCCATCCCCCCTCCTCCCTCTCCCTCTCCTTCTCCTTCTGTCTGTCTAGCTCTCCTGCTATAATGTGTGGCAAATGAAAGGTTATTTTTGCATATACTATCTTATTTTCAGGGTTTAATGGCAGATTCACTGTTACCATTATCCCCCCCCCCCCTATTTCAGCTCACGTAATTAATGGACAGACACTTCAAAGCTTTGAAATGTTAAAATCTGTTGAGTACTTATGTGGAACAAATTTCATCAAAAAAAGAAAAATTACGTATAATCGGGTAATGACAAAGTGCAGCAAACATTCAGTCAACATCAAGATATTTTGGAAACCTACATCTACAAACATATTTCGCAAGCCAAATTTCGGTGTGTTGGGAGACTGCTTGTACAATTATCATTTTCAGGTGTCTTTATATTCGTGAATAGTGCGAGGAAAAATCGAATGCCTTTAACTCTCTCGACTATCTCTAATTTTACAGTCGTGGTCTAAATGCGGTATGTAAGTGTGGAAGTAAAATATTTCTAGCATCATCATCGAGTCTATGCTCTTTAAATTTTAACAATAACACACTAATACAGTAAGGAACCTATAGAAATTTTCCGTTATAAACAGGTATGCAAGAATGAACAGTAAACTATTGAGGTAAATTTAAGAATCGTGATGCTTTCGACATAAGCTGCAAAAATTGAGTAAAAACTACAAGCAAGATATAATTATTACTGACCAAAAATAGGGTTAATGATACAGTTTGATTCTGCAGTAATTTATTTGCAGAGAAACTATGTAGTGACAGCGTTTATTCTGTATCCGCTGTGAGATGTCAGTGCTTCGCCAGGAAAATTCAGCACTGAGTGGGTGGGGCAGCGCGGGCCGCACTGCCCCAGGAATAATCACTTAGCACATGTAGCAGGCCTCAGCACGGCAGGTAGATGACCTGCCGTTAGCAGTCATAGGGTTAAAGGGCAAAAATTTCAATATGTCTAAAATGCTGTTCTCTGTATTACAGGTCACTTATCTCCCTGGATACCTATCTGAAATCGTTTAATAAAGTATCATTTTAAAGATTAGGATCTCCGCTTTTGTGACGTCATACACTAAGACGAATTTTTCAGAATTCGACCCTTAAAGGGCAAAAGTATCAATATTTTTGCAATGCGTTTTTGTCACGAGCCATTTATTTCACTTCATATCTAACCAATAAAGATAAATGAGTTATAATATTAAAGACTAAGGTCTCCACGTGGTAACATCATATCTTAACGAAGGAATTTTTCGTAATTCAACCTATAAAGGGCAAATATTTCAATTTTTCTAAAATGCGTTTTTGTCTCGAGCCATTTATCTCCTTGGATATGTAACCAAAATCGGTAAATGAGTACTGTCTCAGCTTTGGTGAAATCATATTTTAAAAAAGAAGTTTTTTGGAATTCAACCCTTAAAGGGAAAAATTATAAATGGTTCTACCACGCATTTTTGTGTCACGAGCCATTTATCTGCATTAATATCTAACCGAAATAGATAAATGTGGTATCATTCTAAAAATTAAGGTTTTCACTATGGTAACATCATATTTTAAGTAATTAATTTTTCTGAATTGAACTTTTAAAGGGCATAAATATAATTATTTCTAAAATGCCTGTTTTGTGTCTCAAGTCATTTATCTCCCTTGTTACTTAAACAAATGTGATAAACGAGGTATCATTTTAAAGATTGAGGTTTTTGTAAGGACTTGGGTTCCATAAACCACATTTCAAGAAAGAAATTTTTCAAAATTCTAACCTTAGAGGGCAAAAGTATTAATATTTCTACAACGCATTTTTCTGTCACTAGCTATTAATTTCCCTTGATACCCAACTGAAATTAATAAATGAGGTATCGTTTTAAATATTAAATTATCCGCTTTGGTCACATCATATTTTAAGAAAAAACTTTCTCTAAATTCAACCCTTAAGGGGGCAAAATATCATCATTTCTAGAACTTTTTTTTTTCCTCGCTTTATAACTAACCGAAATTGATAAATGAGGTATCATTTTAAAGACCAAGGTGGCTGCTTTGGTCACACCATATTTTATAAAAGAAATTATTTGGAATTTGACCCTTAAAGGGCAAAAGTATCAATATTTCTACAGCATGTTCATTATTATTATTACAAGCCATTTATCTCCTTCGATACCTAGCTGATATCGACAAATATCACATTGTTTTAAAGATTAAGGTCTCCAGGTAGATAAAATCGTAAATTTAGAAAGAATTTTTCGGAATTTGGTGCTTAAGATGGTAGTGCATCTGAGAAAGTTCAGAGCCAAGTCCCTAAATTGCAGCAGTAGATATCGCATAGATGTCAATAAACTTTTTTTTTATTCAATAAGAAGCTTTTCATATATTTTTTGCTATGGAAATACTTTTGTTTTGTTATACAATTCCAATGTACACATTTTATTTGCACAGCAACAAATATCACAGATGTTGATATGTTGTGTGCATTTTGTTCAGGTTGGTTGTTTTCTGTTAAGGTCAGTGACAGTGTGTCGTAAATACAGTGTGTTTTAAATGTTCCAGTTTCGTAATATGTTGTAAGTATTTTGATGCGTACCTATTACAATAAGAAAATAAATATTAGCTACATAATAACGCTTCTACTTTTCATTATATTACAAACATTCAACCTCGATATTCATCGCATTTTATTCGTGAAATTTTCTAATGGGTCATCATGTCTAGTTTATCCATATTTTTGACCCATCCTGAAGCTAAACCTTGCTATGCCCTTCCCCTGTACTTTCCCTTACCTACAAAACAAAATCTTTTCACACCCTTATGTGTGAATTAGTGCCATTTTGTGGACATTGTGATCTTTTTTCACTTTTTATGCACCTCTTCTAATTCTTCCACCAATATCTTTCCATGTCTTATCAATAGACCTGGGATTTGTAGGTTCTAAAAATCTTATTTTAGGTGCCTAAAATAGGCTCTTTCCAACGCAAAATTGGTTATTAAAATGTCTAAATAGGCTATCAAAATTGTGGTTATTTTTTTAAATATCAATAAAAACTCTTTAATTTATAAAGTAATATCGAAAAGTGTAATTTAACAGAACTTTATTGAATTTAATTGATTTTAGCTGGCTGGGATTATCTAAAAATGTTAGAACTTGTTATGTTCATTTGTTATGTATTTCCTACTGATGATGAAATAAATTTGATGTACACAGCCATTGTATATTTGTTTACTAATAAAAAAATTCGTATATTTTTATCATACTTTTACTGCATGTATATTATTTTAACTGTATTATTTATTTATAAGGAGATGCTTAAATTTGTTATGCTCTCCTGATGAAGGGGTATCTCGCAAGATTCTGCATAAGTTGTTATCGTTACTGATACAGTTTGTATTAATAGAATCGGATCAATTAGTTGCTTGGTTTCTTTAGATTGGCTACCAAATGTAAATTTAATCTGTAACAGCTAGCAGGTGAGAGGTTGCACAGTCAAATAAAAAGTTCATTTAATTGAAAACTCTAATTTTGAAAAATTTGGTAGGATAACTAAGGAAAGGCATCTGACCTACATATCCATTATCAAAGACAGAAGGTGGAATCAACTCGCTCATTAAAGTCTTCAACTACAATAAAGTTTTCACAACTCTCCTACAGTTGGTGACAACTTAAGAAAATCACTTACGTTCATGATTACATTTGTAGTAGTTCACTCTTGGCAGCCAAATATTAGACGTCATGCGTAGTATGGTAATTCTGTAAGTCCCAAATGCAGTGTCCAAATTATACCACGTGCAGGTGAATAAAGCGATTTTCTTATGGAGACATAGCCCACACATCCTATACCAAACAAGTACTAATGGTAACTACTTCCCCAAGAGAACTCTGGTTGGCTTTTTGTAGCCTTGGCTAATCTTTAGCTGACACATTATAAAACAATGGTGTACTGCCACGGGGAAATACCAAAATCCCACATTCTAGTGGTAAACTAATTTTCCTCAGATTTTTCTAAAATTTTAATATCATAGTTTAATTTCTTAAGAATCTTTTAAGTTATGACAAATTTTTTCATAGGTTTACTCATTTGTGTTACTAATTTTTAAACGCTACACATGGCAATGACATTAAATTTTTCTCTTTAAATCTGGAATTACTGCTAAACTGTTATTATTATTAAATGATTTTTCTCTATTAATTAAGCCTACTTTTATCTTCCTAGCTCTTTTATTTAAAAAGTTTTAATTCTTTGTTTTTCAAATACCTCCTGCTCAGGATTGTGATCTGAGAAAATCTAGAATGATTTCACAAGCTGCTTTATCCCTACCACCTGTACATGAACGTAATTAGTCCAGTCGATATATGGCAAGTTGAAATCACCACCTAGCATTATTGTGTAGTTCGGAAATTGACGTGCTATATTATTTACATTATTCCTAAAGGCCTCGGCAATAGTTACGCCTGCATCTGGTGGATGATGGGAGGAGCCGATCACAAGTTTCATCCTAGCTACGTTGAGCTTAATCCATAAGATTTCGCAGACAGTATCGACAACTATTTCGTTACATGGGAGGAACTGACTAACAGCTCTAAATACACTACCACCATGGTAATGCTACCTATCTTTACGGAAAATGTTCATGCTGCTATTAAAGATTTCTGTGGAACTTTTATCCGGTTTCAACAAACTTTCTGTGCCTATTATGATATGAGCATCTGTACTACGAATAAAGTTTTCGAGTTCAGGCTGTTTATTACAAACACTTCTGTAGCTACTATAACTTTTAATATTAGAGATTCTTTTAAGCTACCCTAACACACAATGTTGAATTTATCTGGACTGTCCATAAATGAATTTAATGTTCAGGGTCATCCTCTTACCCTAAAAAATCCCCCCATGCACTCCACATGGTCCCTGCCACCCATGTAGCCCAATCACTTGTGTAGTGCACACATGATCTATCCAAGAGATCCCTACATGACTCAACCTCAGGGCGAAAATCGACAAATCTGCAGCCATGAATATCACAGAAACGCCATAGTCTCTGGTTCACCCCCTCAACACGCCTCTGAACCAGAGGTCCACAGTCAGTTCTGTCAACAATGCTGCAGGCAGTTAGGTCAGCCAAAATCTTTCGGCCAATAGCCACAGAATTCACCCCATCTGCAAGTCACCCAAAGGGAGAGAGGATAACCTCCGACCCTATGCGGCAAGCATCATTGGTGCCAACATGAACCACAATCCGCATCTGGCTACGCCCTGTCCGTTCAATGGCATCCTGTATGGCTTGTACCATATCTCAGATCAGACACCCCAGAACATACAATGAATGGATACCGGATTTTATCCTCGACCTATTCATCATTTCCCTAAGGGGTTCAATAAACTACCTAGCTTTAGAGCTGCCAACCACTAGAATCCCTTTCTGCATTTGCCCAGTTGTCAACTCATTGGATGACGATAGCAGGAATTGAATCAGTTCCAGACAAAATGACGAACTGGTTCGACATTGATAAAAGTTTGCCTTCCTGGGAATCGGGCTTTTATGACTGCCCCCACATGTGACATCTACGTACAGAAACCACACGCCAGTCACCACCAGGCGACCGCTGGACAGATTCCAACGTCTCTGCCTGGACTGCAGGTGTGATGACTGGTAGGGGGGAAACCTGCGAACCACTTAGCTTCTACAGGGTCACCAATACCACATCTACTGCACTCACTTGCAGCAGCTTCCAGCCGTGTAACTCTAGTTAACAAAGATGCAAGCTGGGTGTGCAGATCAGCCGCCTTGGCCAGTGTTTGCACACAACCACCACAGACCCTACACATGCTACATTACATGGCACAAAGATAAACTGAGAAGTATACGGGAAAAAAAGGACTTGCTAAGTGTTCTCAATAGCAGGATTTTTTAGCGGTAAATAAATATACAAAGCTGAAACTAAAGCTATGTACACACTTTAAATTTACACAGAAGGTAGTACTTCACATAAGTTACTGGCAAATGACTGACTGCTACTGCTGGTAATGAAATATGCAAGGATGAAACAAAAGCTATCTACAAACTTTAATTTAAACTATCACAAAAGGCACTACTTCACGTAATGGTTGCCAAAGAGTGACTGACTACTGGTGCTGCTAAATAAATGAGCAAATATGAGTCAAAAGCTGTCTGCACACTTCAAATTAAATTAACTCGGAAGACACTACTTCACGTAACAGTTGCCGAAGATAACCAGTTTTTATCAGATTTTGATGGAACACTGAACATGTATACTTAACAATAAAGAGAAACATACTGTATAAATTTTGTTTACAAAACCCAACTGCTCACTCCCTTATCCCATTTAATTTTTGAAAACTTTCTTTACACAAAGCTACAGTTTTTATCTAGATTCAATGGAACTTTGCACATGTATACTTTAAAACAAAGAGAAAAATAATGTCCACACTAGATTTACAAAAACCAAACTACTCTTCGCTAAACACCCCTTAATTCTTTTTTTTATACATACCTATAGTTTTTATCTGATATCAGTAGAAATTTATACAAGTGAACTTTAAATCAGAAAAGACTGTACACTGTTTCCCTTTACTCCCACACCTTTTAATTTCCAATGTTCTTAACATAAATCTACAGTTTTAAATCCCGTCAAAATCAGTTAAGCTATTTTTATGTCATTGCAGAATATTCAAAAAATACGAGGGCGAGTCAAATGAAAACGTTAAATATTTTTTTAAATATTATTTATTGTGCAGAAGTGGTACAAAGCAGTATCACTTTTCAACATAATCTCCCCCCCCCCCCCCCGCTCAATGCAAGTCCTCCAGTGCTTACAAAGTGCATAAATTCCTTTAGAAAAAAAATCTTTTGGTAGTCCGTGCAACCACTCGTGCACCACGTGGCGTACCTCTTCATCAGAACGGAACTTTTTTCCTCCCATTGCTTCTTTGAGTGGTCCAAAAATATGGAAATCACTTGGGGCAAGGTCCGGTGAGTATGGTGGATGAGGAACACTCTCAAAATGCAGGTCTGAGATTGTTGCAACTGTTGTACGGGCAGTGTGGGGCCTTGCATTGTCATGTTGCAAAAGGACACCTGATGACAGCAATCCACGTCGCTTTGATTTGATTGCAGGCCGAAGATGATTTTTTTAGGAGATCTGTGTATGATGCCCTGGTGACAGTGGTCCCTCTAGGCATGTAATGCTCCAAATTGATGCCTTTTTCGTCCCAAAAGAGAGTCAGCATAACTTTCCCTGCTGATGGTTCTGTTCGAAACTTCTTTGGTTTTGGTGATGAGGAATGGTGCCATTTTTTGCTCGCTCTTTATTTCCGGTTGATGAAAGTGAACCCAGGTTTTGTCCCCAGTAACAATTCTTGCAAGGAAACCATCACCTTCTCGTTCAAAGTGCCGAAGAAGGTCTTCACAAGCATCAACACATCGCTCTCTCATTCCAGGAGTCAGCTGCTGTGGCACCCATCTTGCAGACTTTGTGAAACTGGAGCACATCATGCATAATGTGGTGTGCTGAACTATGACTAATCTTTAAACATGCTGCAATGTCATTCAGTGTCACTCGGCAGTTTTCGATCACTATGGCTTCAACTGCTGCAATGTTCTGTGGAGTCGCAACTCGTTGTGCCTGACCTGGACGAGGAGCATCTTCCACTGAAGTCACACCATTTGTGAACTTCCTACTCCATTTGTAGACTTTCTGCTGTGACAAACATGCATCACCGTACTGAACCTTCATTCTTCGATGATTTTCAATAGGTTTCACACCTTCACTACTCAAAAACGGAATAACAGAACGCTATTCTTCCCTGGTGCAAGTCTAAAGTGGGGTAGCCATCTTTATACTGATACTGCAACAGTATTTGTGCATCTGCACTATGCTGCCACCTACAGGCCATTCGGCATGCTGCTTGTAGCACGCTTACCAACTTGCAGGATAACGGCGCGAAATTTAGATTTTTTATTACAAATTTAAGGTTTTCATTTGACTCACCCTCGTAAATGTGTCCTAATGTCTCAACATGTACCTCAGATTTAAACGTGGACCTCAAGCTTTCAAGTAGCGAAAAACCAATTAAAAATCTGTGTTTTTTGTGTGATGTCGTAACTAACAGGTATATTCCAGAGACAGATTTGTGTATGTGGTGTGTATTAATGCCCAGATGTTACACGTTTCGATTATCGAGTGGCAGCTTAAACTGATGTTATGGTTATGTTGAAACACAGCCTGGACCAAAATATAACCTGGCATTACTTAGCACAGCATCCAATTCATCTCATTCGGGAAGTTGTTGAGGTGTATAAAGATAGATTTTTTTAAGGTTGTTCAAACATAAAAACTGCCTTAAAAAAAAAAAAAAGCACACTAAAAATTTTAAAATAAGTTTATACCTTGCTTATAAAATATTGTCCATTTAGATTTACTTTCTTCTATTACTGTTATTAAAAATTTTACATTAATTATATGGAAAGGACAGATGAAATACCCGCAACACTCGCCAAAGTTGAAGGGAGGAGGGTAGCAGCAAAACAAAACAACACACAAACAAAGAAAATACAATATTTTGGGCTAATTACTTTAATTATTTTTAGAGTCAATGCTAACCAAAAGCAAGAAAAAAAAGTTAAAAACAATAATGAATAACAATAATACATGGAAATGATGTTTCTAAGATTAATTTTAGGTAATTAGTAAGATGTTTCAACAAAACTGAAACATGCAGATGATATGCTATTATTATACCAACTGTAAAGGATTTACTGCATGATACTGCCTACCCACTGACACTGTAGCACCAGAGATATGCCTGGGCGACCAACAAGGCCGAGCCACCGATTAGAATACTGTCTAATTTGCTTCCCTAAACTGTCTCGCGCAGTAACACTATCTGACTCACTACATGCTGTAAAATATTCAGGATTTTTGTTTGTACTCCCCGTTTGCCTCAAACACCAAATAAAGTTCAGTAATTCGATCTTCGGGATGTGACAGCTGGTACCAACTCAAAAAATAACTAATTAATGTAAAAATTTCGATAACAGTAATGTTAAATATTGTCCATTTAGATGTTCTAAGCAAGGTATAATATTATTTTAAAATTTTTAGTGTGCTTTTTATGAAGGCGATTTTTGTTTTTTTAACAATTATTTTCATTTTATATTGTTTAGCAATCTTGAACTGTCGGTGTGAATAGTTAAATTGTTGAATTTAAATTTTATGTTACTTTGATATAACTGCATTGTCTGTTAGGCGCTGGTTACCAGTCACAAGTTTTTTCAAACCTAGTGCAACATTAGGTCAGGTAATAGAGGATATAGGTTCACTTTGTAGGAGTGTCACTAAGGATGATAGAGTAGTGATAAAGGGAGGTGCAGAGAATAGAACTGATATAAAAACGAGTTATAGAACTTCGTGGGTGCTCGTGCTCATTTAATGACTCATAAAAAAAAAAAAAAACACTGGCAAAGAGTGTGAAATAGTTTCAATGAAACTTTCACTGGTCCATTGCTGATTTGTAAGGGAGTAACATACGCTACCTTTTATCCAGAAAATATTTAGAGTTTCATGCTAATTGAATAAAAACCTTACATATTCTTGATAGACATGAGCGAAGTCACAGGCACCAAATAGTCTTACATAATAGTGAAAATCACATCTAAGTCCATCCAGCAGATTTCAAGTTATAAGCGGACTGACAGACAGATTTTGCATTTTTATAAATTCTGTTCCAGTACAAAAAAAACACACTAAACTTTATTAAAATGGGTTCCTCATTTTTAACGTGATTGAGTTACAAAGTTACTCATTTTCAACTTTATAATGGTAATAATAGATAGAAAGACACAAATAATTGGTTATCTATTAGAAATCATGATTTTATTATTGTATTTGATTTGCGTCCACAAGGATTGCTATCGTGAACAAAGTCATGGGTGCAGAAAGTAATTAATAGAGGAGATGGAAAAAAGATATTATACTGAACAATAAGGAACGGATACCTATCATAATAATAAAAAATATAAAAATGAAATTGTAATAAGTGTGTAAAATAATTTTAATTAGCTGGGGAAATGTATTAGTACATTATTAATATACATTGCATTAGTAAGAATTGTATAATCAACAAATAAACATTAATAAAACTTTTTTAGAAGCTACATTTTTTACATTTATTTGTTAAGGCCAATTAGGACCATGTTAAGGGGACACAGTCGCGAACAGGCTAAAAAAAATCGATTTTTTTTTTTAGACTTGTTCAAAGCTCTAATTATGTAGCTACAAAATGCCATATGTTTCATGCATATTCGCCTATTAGATTCGGAGTTATTAATTTTTTTATGATGCATGGTAATAGTGTCCGTATTGTAATGTACATTAGTTTCTTGTATGTAAAACTTTATTAAAAGTTTTTTCTCAAAACTAATTTTTTGATCTTCTGGTACTCTTTTCTCAAAAACTAAGACTGGTAAAGCATCTCTTGTTAATAAAACAGTGATTAATCAAATAAAAAATGGGACCTATTGTAACAACAAGAACAAACTTACAAGCTGCAAGATATTTATAAAAGTTATAATTTTTCGTCCTTTGGAACAAAAAATTATTACTCATAAACTATATGAAATTTAGTAACAAATCTTTATGTAATTTCCAGATGTTTTATCAGTATACTGCGAAAGTTTCAGGTCTGTATCTCCATTAGTTTCTTCAGAAAGTGTACATGAAGTTTGCTTGTTTTAACATTGATTTCTTATGGCAGGTCCTTCGCGACTGTGTCCCATTAAGCCTTTTAATTTTTTTTAATTTAATTTAATTGCAATGGAGCACAGGCTCCGGTGGCAATTTCCCTACACACCCATCTTCCCCCTATCCTGCACCTACCTACATTTGCCCTCTACAAATTTTATATTTAAATTCTTTCAAAGTTTTCGGTAAATTATTCATCATTTCTCTTGGTAACTCATTCCAATCCCTGACACCCTTACCTAAAAAAGAGAATCTTCCTACACCCTTGTGCCTGAAATCGAGTGCCAGCTTGTGGTCATGGTCATCTTTTCCCTTCCATGCACTACTTTTCATACCTACTGCAATATCTTTCCATGCCTCATCGCCAGTATACGCCCTGTACACTCCCATGATCCTCCTCATCCTCCTCCTGTCTTGCAATGAATCCCATTCCAGCTCCTTTATCGTATCCGTCACTGATTGCATTCTGTGATAATTTCCAGAAACAAATCTAGCAGCCCTTTTTTGAACCCTCTCCAACTCCTGTAATTGATACGTAAAATGAGGGTCCCATACTACACTACCATATTCGAGCAATGGTCTGACCAAAGTTTTGTAACCCAATTCCTTGACTTCTCTCGTACATCCCCTCATCACTCTCTCCAACAAGTGCAGAACTTTGAAACCTTTTCCTACCACCTGTCCTAAGTGTCCTGGTCAGTTAAGTTTATCAAAAGTAATTCCAAGATATTTACATTTCAAGTCTTCAGCAAGCAATTCTTTCCCCACCTTATTTTCATAATTAACCTTTTGATTTTTATTTGTGTATCTAATAAGCTTACTCTACTTGGCATTTATCTTCATTCCATGTTTACCACCCTAATTAGATATCCTGTCCAGATCACCCTGCAACTGTTTACAATCCTCTATCATTTTTATTCTTTTATACCACATTATGTCATCTGCAAACAATCTAATTTCAGATATTAAACAATCAACACAATTATTCATCAGAATAATGAATAGCAATGGTCCCAATACGCTACCCTGTGGCACACCCATTTTTACTTCAACTTCTTTTGATACTACATTTCCTACCCTAACTTTCTGTTTTCTACATTTTAAAAATTCTTCTACCCAGCAAATGACTTTCTTATCCACTCCAATGGTTTTTACCTTATTTACTACCATTTTATGGCTTACTGTGACATGCCTTCGACTGATCTAGTGCTACAATATCAATTTGGCCTCCCTTGTCCATTTCATCTGAAATATCTTGCATATATCCCACCAAATGAGATTCGCATGAATATCCTTGCCTGAAACCATGTTGCCTGCTTGAAAACCACTTACGTTCCTCACATATATTTCTGATGTGGTTGCATATCCATCTTTCCATTAATTTACCTACCACTGATGTCAAACTGATTGGCCTGTAATTCTCAACTCTATTTCTCACCCCTCCCTTATGTACCGGTACTACTATTGCACTTTTCCAGTCCTGTGGTAAGCAGCAAGTGTCTAGACTCAATTTAAATAATATTTCAAGATATGGTACAATGTCACATCCGGCTATCTTTAAGATATCTGTAGTAATATTATCTTCACCAGCCCCTTTATTTTTTTTCAGCTTTCTTATTTCCTTCAAGGTTTCCTCAGGATGGATATCAAGTTTTTTACTATTGTCATTTCTAATTGTGTTGTTAAACTCGTTCTCCGAATTAGACCCTCCCGTTTCTGATTCATTGTCCCTAATCCTTTCACTGAACCAGTTACTTAAAATCTCTGCCTTTTTCAAATCATCAGTAACTTCTTCTCCATCCTTATCTATAAGTGTCTCTACACCCTCCCTTCCCCTCAGTTTCCTGATATAGCCATAGAAATTTCTAGATGCATCAGTCAATGGTCCTCCTGCACTGACAATACTCTTCATAAACCCATCTTTAGCCATTTTCTTTGCTGTTATTAAGTCCTTGTTTAGTTGTTTTAAATATTCCCTACTACCCTGCTGTCTCTTAACTCTGTTATGCTCTTTTCTTACCAACCTCTTTAACCTCCTCACTTCCCTATTATAGTACATAGGTTCTCTACTTCTCTTTATTTTCTGCTTTGGAATAAATTTTTCTTCCCCCTTTCTTATTATCTCATTGAACTCTTCCCACCTTGACTCTGCTGTACCTGAGCCTTCCTTCCATTTGCTGAATTGTTCTCTGAAATCTCTTCAAATTTGAAACCTGTGCCTTTTTATAATTGTACCTATTCCTCCCTTCAATTTTGGCTGCTGGTTTACTGAATCTTCTAATATCCATCAGAACTGCTTCATGATCACTTATTCCTTCAGTTACTTGATACCTCAAAAGGTTTTCATCAGGCTTAATTAGAAATATATCCAAAATATTTTGTCCCCTAGTGTTTTGCTCAACCACTTGTGTAAATCCTCCTTCCCTTATTAAGATATTTGCAAATCTTTGTTCCCTTGTTTTATTTATCTTATTCCCTTCCCAGTTTACACCTGGTAAATTTAAATCCCTGCCGATGATGATCGTTCTATTCTCATCTCTGAAATCTGAGTATGAATTTAATTTCTCCCCAAGAGCCTCATCCTCTTGTCATTCTTCCACTGCGGTAAACAGCCAACACTCTGATTTTTTCTTTTTTAATACCCCAGAAATCAACCCCAAGTAACTCATGGTCTTGATCTTTGAACGCTAGTGAACTGTGGTAGTTTTTGCTAACTAGTATGAAGACTCCTCCACCAATTGCTCCTCTATCTCTGCGGTACACTCTGTAACCATCAGGAAAAACCTCACTGTCTAGTACTTCTTCTTTTAACCATCTCTCTACCCCAATTATTACTTGTGGTTCGTGCATCTCTATTAAGTTTGCAAATTCTATTACTTTGTTCATTATACTTCTACAATTTACCATTAACACCCTTACTACTGGCTTTACATTTTCAGAATTTATCTCCTCTTTCCCACTTTTACCTCAGTCAGTTATTGTTTCAGCCATTTCATCTATTTCTTTAATATCTCTGACTTTGTGCATTTGGCAGCGAGTTTCTTCTTCTTTTGCGCCCAGAACTCCTTCATTCGTTTTGAATGCACCTGTTTGCGCTCCTCTGTCCAGGATGTACTGTATCTTCCGTTGGAGTGTTCGTCAGACGACATTGCGACCAAGTCGTTTACAAATTACTGTAAATATCATTTGCACCATAATTTCGTAGTGATAATGTATTACTTTGTTTAAGGCGATTATCCGTAAGGTTAGGGTTCATAGGTTCGATACTCACTTTGGAATATATTTTGTTGTTTGTGGGCATTTTCTTTAGATACTAGTTGCTGTTGGTAGTGCCGCTTATTCTTTTTCTAAAATCCAACAAAACATCATTTTTTCCCAAATGTTTCACAAATTTTTGGATAGCAAGCATATTATAAAAATGATCAAAAAAGACTTCAAAACTGAAACTGGACTTCATACCGATAATAAGTTTAAAAGATATTGAAAATTACTTGCGCATTAAAAGTAAATACTGCCTAAATAGATGCATTTATGTGAAAAAGGCAACATGCAGCTGTATCGTCACATAAAAATTCCAATAAAAGGTATTCAAAGCGTTCGGAAATTGTTGCAAGATTGTCGTGAAATGTTATTGTTAAAATAAATTCTATTATTCACCGCCGAGCACTTGGTTTTTTTGCAATGATAATGTAGCTCTGGTATGTTTCACAATTAATAGCGGGCGGTTAAGTTTTTATAAAAGTTTTCTTGTATGGCAGCAATATATGTTTCAAACGTATGCATAACTTTTATGACTTCTTCTGATAAAAACGTAATTCTGTAAAGCAAGAAACAATAAACGAAAAAAAATGTACACACGAAAAAAATATTATCCTCATCAAGGTTTGAACATAGGATCTTTAAACTCCAACAGAACTCTTTAACCATTCAGCTTACTGGATACCATGGCATCGTTACTTACCTTCTCGTTAACAGTGAATACTTAAGCACCACAGTTTCTATGTGCTATGAAATGAACGCGGTCGGTAAATAATTTTAGTCATTCTTATGAAGGACTTCTGTTAATCTCCAACTTTCAGTTTAAATATAAATGATTCTCGAATTGAGTTATTACATTTTCAAGCTCCGCAGAATAAAAGTCAGGGGTTGTTTCTATAGGTAGCCCGGGAAATACTTTTCGGTATTTTTCCGCTGTAGGCTTCTACAAATTGTTCTTCATTTTATATTCAACACAAAACCTCATTAGTAACAAGAAATAACGAGCAACAAATAATAAAAATGGTTGAAAACTTGGATAATAGGAAAAGGCCCATACGCAGGCGCAGCGCTTACCAGCAGGTGACGTCACTGAAGCGATCACCAATCCCAGAGCGTTTTCGGTCATGTGACAAGAGGCAAGAAAAATCCTATTTTTATTTCGCTTTTTATTTTTTTTAAATCCACCTTTTCAAATTTAATAAAAATAGCTTCCTTAAGCATTAATCTACGCGAATAATTTCAATTTATAATACTGTCAAATAGCCTATTGGTCAGTATGCACGTTAACATTAGAGACACTATCCTTATATAAACCCCTACACATCTTGATATTTGTTAAATCTTCTTCGTACCATAATAATTTAAAATTTCAAAAAAATTTTGTCAGATATTGTGGATACCATTTTATAGAGGCTGATAAAAGTTACGTGTATATTACACTTTGCGTCCATGTATTGTTGATTACTGGAAATATCGCTAGTTTTATCGACCATAACTGAATAATAGACCGCATATTTTTTTTTATTTTTTTTTTATTTTATGCAGCACTTCGTCACTGAAAATTGTACACGTTTCGTTAGTGATATTGTGTGATAACCATCCATATTTGTTGCCATGTGTTTGGCTTGAGAATATCCTGTGATCAGAGCTTCAACGTCAAATACAATTTGAAATTTGAATATTTGTCCTCGTGATCCCTTATGGCTATGCTTCTAGTGAATAAAAAAAATGTTTTCATATCATGTAGCTTATGTTTCGATAGCATTCAATGTACATTGATGCCATGTTCAAACTGGCTTTATGCAGTACACAAAAACGGTGAACTTCAGGATTTTAATGCTTTTTAAAGCTTTATTTCATGATAAAAAAACCACGTTGAGTGAGTGTCTTAATGTACTAATTTCCCCTTGATATTTTCGGTGCAGAACTAGACATGGTTTCTTTACAGATTTGGCAAAACATATTAACTACACCCTTATCATTTTAGCAGCCATGGAATAAGTCTGCCACTTACTTTGAAAATTTTGCCTTTTGTTCTGTTCAACTGAATTTGCAGAAATAACATTTTCTGGTTGGATCTACTGAGATGTACTAACCTGAGAAGAATTGCTAGTGGAGGGTTCTTCAGGTTACAATTTCGAAGGATGAATTTATCTATCGAAACCTATAAGATTTCGAAATAAACACGATTATATTAAGCGCAGCGTGATTTCAAAGCACATGTTTTGTTTACTAGCTGGACTAGGAATGAGTGACACACCTGATACAGCCTGTGACCCGTGGTGGAAAAAGCACTAGCGGCGCAGCTGACGGGTGAGGCACGACATATGGTGAGCTTAGATTTGTGCGTGGTCAAGTTGCTTGATTTGCTTGGGTGCGTGCTCTTCACAAATCAAACCTACACTTACTTACCACACACTAGATAGTGTTAGGTATGACTTCACATAGTGTTTATATTCTCCTTGGATATTATGTACACACTCACATCATAAGCAAGTGCGATCTCGTCGAGACGTCTTACCAAGTGCCGCGTGATGTAGGTAATACAGGTGTCACTAGAAGTCAATTTCTGATTAGTGTTGATGTGTCTGGTGTCCCATGGGTGCCAGGACCCCCGAGCACCCACAAAGTCGATGCCCCTAATAAAGAGTGACCTGAGGAAGGTGGAGAAGGAGGCGCAGCTCACCAGGGTTGCAAGCCATGAATCAACATGACCTGCCACAATTGAACTATGCTGTGAGGCAGGTAATGTGGAAACACAAGTGCAACTTGGGAAGGGCTTCAGTTCTGTCTTGGGGGTAGTGCCTGTGAACACCATTGGTAGGTGGGAATTCATTAGGCATGGCCTACACCTAAATAGAGGGGGCAAGGATTTCTCAGTTGTTAGCTGAAGCTATAAGGAAGCCCATTTCCAGTAATGATGGGGTCAGGACAACTTTTTTTTTTTTAGGTTAGGGTCTGCTGATTAAGAAATTGAAATTGATGATCAAACTGATACCGATTGTAGAACCACAATGGGAAAAAATAACAAACAAATAGACGGAGTTGCTGAAACCATAACTGACAGAGTGTTAGACTAAATGCTTTTGCATGGGGGTTGTGCATAACAACTTCGCCAAACTGTGACAAGTAATGTAGCCTAAGGATATTCGGTCGAACGGTATCCAATCCTCTGTTATCACCTCCGGGGATTAGGGTAGGTTCTTTAAATAATGTCATGAAATGTTCAAACTATATATTCTTAAAATTTTAGTACATCATACGTTAACCAATTTTAAAGCATCAAAAATCTTCTCCAAAATAAACAATTGCAGGTTTAAACCCTGAGACAAGCCACAAGCAAATCCCAATGACTCCTAACTAAATGAAGTTCAACTATGTCGGAGTAAAATCACTACTCTACAAATCTGTTGACTGGCTGGCCTCACTTCCGCATACCATTTCTTCCTCGTTCTCCATGCATCGCGCCAAACTGGCAGCTCCCTGTCAACCTCTCTACTAGTGCTTTCAAACAACTCCACAGATTCCGGGGCTCTATTTATGGATGACTAGGTACTTTGCGAAAGATATCTGGATATTATTAAATATTCAAACTTATTTTTGCTCTAATTTACTTGAAATTTTCGTGGAAAATGGCCCTAAACATTAAAACAACTCCTTATGAAATTTTCTCTAACTTCAGCCATTTGTCTGAAGAAAAAAAAATTATATATCAAATGGTAAATCTAAAATTTTCTGAAGTTTTAATTCTTGTTTTAAAATAATCTTCTCATCATCCACAATCTTTTGATAAATAATCCGGCATGTTTACGCTTTTCTATCTTAGTGCAATCCTCAATTGTGTCTTAACTTAAAATTTCTTTATTCTCTATCTCCTAAAGTGTTTGTGTTACCATGCTGAAATATGCAATTTTCTTTATGATAGCGAAGTTTTTTAACTGTTAACTAGTCTCCTTCTTACAGTTTTCATTTTTCCCTTTAAAATTTATTTTCAAACTTCACACTTGACTACCGCAATCTTTCCGTACGTATTATGAATTTATCATTTTTCTGACTAAAATACTGCATTGATATTTACAAAAATTCTCTCGTTATGCTCAGAAAAAATTCTACTTTCTTTTAAACAATCTTTCTGGTCTGTATCTGGATAAACTCCACTGTAATTTTTTTTTTATTTGCAATCATTATTTTCCTACAAAAATGTTATTTACTTTCACCTACTGACTTTAAATTGTTACATAATGTAATCCAAAAATTGACACATCTTATGAACTATGAATCTTTCCTTTGGCTTAAACTTAGAGCTGTGGAATTATTTTTTTAAAAAATCAATCCTTTTACCCATGTATGAAATTCAGCTACAAAATCAAATTTCGAATAACTCAGAAGTGTCATATGTTTTCATCCTGACCACTTACTGCATCTCTGAACATGAAGGTAGTATTTTCTGCTTTGAAATAAGAAATTCTCTATAACAGCAATGTTGACAAATCGTTATTATCAAAATTTAATGTTTACTCTTACTTGTCACCTGAAAACTGAAAGAAAATGGTTTTAAACATCCTTTACTGTTGGATTGTTATTAGCTCACCAATCTTTAAGCTAATTTTGATCATTTATTATCAAAATTTAGGTTATATGACATGGGATTGTCCTGGGAAGGAGTAGTTTAATGCTGAAAATAAAAAGAGCATGTTACTGGTGAACTGTAGAAACATAACGAACAAAGTAATCGAATTTGAAAACTTAATATAGATACATGAACCACAAGTAATAATAGTGTAGAGAGATGGTTAAAAGAAATAGAACTAGACAATGAGGTTTTTCCTGATGGTTACATTATGTACCGCAGACATAGAGGAGCAATTTGTGCAGGGGTTTTCATAGTAGTTTGCAAAAACTACCATAGTTCATTGGTGTTCATAGAAAAAGAAAAAATCAGGGTGTTGGCTGCTGAAAGATGAGTATGTTGGGAAATTGCCACCCGAGCATGCACTCCATTCCAATTTTAATTAAATTAAATTTAAAAAAAGTAAAATTTATGAACAGGTTGCCTCAATGACTCTGGTAATAAATCGCCTGACTGTGGCGCAAATGTTGGAGGTTTGATCCCTGATGATTCCGTTGAAAAATCTGAATGTCTAAAATGTCTCCCCATGTCCACTCAGCCTGCTATCCAATTAATACCATGGGCGGAAACTCCATGGGAAGTAAAAAACGACCAGAATGTCGCACTGACACCTTCGCATTATTCTTAGTGCCAATGATTGAGTTGGTAATGTGGAGCTCTACCTCCATGAATCATGGGATGGGGCAGCAGTTGTAAAACCAAGCTACATTTACCTTTTAAGAGTTTTGAACTAGTTGCCACACATAGGCACAATAACAGGGCTACCAAACATTATGCATGCCTGGGATTTTCCTTACTATTTAAATTTTTGCCCGGTGCCTGAAGTGATTTTCAGGTTTGCGATACTGTGGAAGGATACATGTCTATTTAGATTAGAAACTTAATAAATGTATGTGTACACCAATTAAATTATTAAAGTATAGTTAGTTTAATATGAAAATTGAAGACATTGTTATTGTTTACTGACCTGTTTCTTGCACACTTTGCACAATAAAATGTTTCTATCCATCGAGTATTTAGGATACTAGTTAATCTACTGCCTAATTAATGACAATTTGGAAATCGGTACCCCTCTAACTTTGGTGCTTTAAGAGAACACATGGCGCACTGCAGACTGTGGCTTTCAACAGCGACAGAGTGATAATGACCCCATATATGTAGAGTTCAATTGTTGGGAATAAACATCTAATTAAATACTTTTTTTTTTCTGTAGGTAAAACACCTTGTTTGATATTGGAAAAATGGTACATAAAATAGGCAAAAATAGGTTCTAATGACAATTTAGTAATTTTTAGGCACCATAAAATCACAAATAATGGATACAAATGTCCATAATATACACACACACACACACACACACACACACATATATATATATATATATATATATATATATATATACACATATAGAACATTAGGATAGGATAAAAAACCACCGCTTACCAAAGAAGGGGATTCCTGCGGCGTTGGTACACGAAACAAATGATCACACAAATAATAGAATTTTCGAGCACGGCTCTTCCTCAGTAGAAGTGAGATGGCTGCCGCAAGCGCTTGCCGGCAGCCAACTCACTTCTACTGGGGAAGAGCCATGCTTGAAAATTCTATTATTTGTGTGATCATTTGTTTCGTGTACCAACGTCTCAGGAATCCCCTTCTTTGGTAAGCGGTGTTTTTTTTTATCCTACCCTAATATTCAATATGTCCACTTTTAGCGCCATTGTTTCCTAACAATCTGAATATATATATTATTATAATGTATTTCTATCAGTAACAAAATAGGTTTTTGCCTACAATCCAAGGTCTGCTCATCACCAACATATGCCTTGTACACTCCCAGGGCTCTCTTCACCCTCCTCCTGTCTTCCAGTGAATCCCATTCCAATTATTTAATCATAACAGTTGCTGACTGTGTTGTGCAGTAATTTTCTGAGCTAAATCTAGCTTCCCTTCTTTATATTCCCTCTAATTCATGTTATTGATATGTGGGTCCCATACTATACCACCTATATTCAAGCAACAATTTTGCTATCCAATCTCCTTACTTCTCTAGTACATCCCCTCATCATTCTTTTCAGATTGTGAAGGATTTTGTAACCTTTTCCCATTACCTGTCCAATGTGTCCAGCCCCTTCAAGTCTACCAAATGTTATGCCAAGGTATTTACATTTCAAGTCTTCAATAAGTAATAATTTCCACATTTAGTTTGATACTGCATTTCCTGCCCTAACTTTTTGATTTCTATCTTCTTAAAAATTATCCTACCAAGCAAATTACTTTTTCAACCTCTTCAATAGTTTTTACCTCATTTAGAACCATTTGTCTGACAGAAGCCTATGAAAGTTCTAGTTACACTATTAATTTGGCCTCCCTTGTCCATTTCATCCAAAATATCTATCATATATCCTACTAACTGAGACTAACATGAATATCCTGCATGCCATGCTGTCAACTTTAAATCAATTAATTACATTTTTTATGTGGCTGCATCGTCTATAACAACCAAGGCTCGTAAACCACACCTGGGAAACTGGAGATGGTCACCAACGATAATGAAAGGATGAATGTAGCTGCATATGAATCTTGCCATTAATTTACCTATGACTGTTGTCAAACTGATTGACGTATAATATTCTACCCTATGTGTCACCCATTGTTTATGTTAACAATATGTGACAATTCTTGATATTCTGAAGCAGGTTTAGGTTTTTGAGTATAGATCACCTTCCTTGAACATATTTAAATATCAGGTTATGACTATAATTCTGTTGGCATATAATTAGTGTAGTTGCATTTTGGGGGAAATGCCTCAATATCTGCTCAGTTTCTATATTGTAAATGAACAAAACTTCTCTAGGGTATTAACACTAAACATTATTCACAAGGGTGGCATGGAAATCCATTCCTTGACATGGTCTGACATGGTAATATATTTATGCTGGCATTTAAACAGTCTTAATTTGATTTTCTCCAGGCATGACTGCAAATCATCCTTCTTTTCAGACTAAAATATTTTTTTTTATTTTTGTTAGAACTCATTTCCTGGAATTTAATTTTCAATCTACTAACCCAATCTATGCCTCAATTTTTGTGTTCATAAACTCACTACAACTGAAACATTTCATAGGAGTCGATACTTTGGAGACTGTAACGTATTTGTTGAAACTCCAGCTAAGCAAGCAAGGAGTGAGAAACTGTTTTGGTCCATGTAGCAACCAGACAGAGAAATTATTGAACTAGAAGACAGACCAGATAAATTAGTGTGGTCTAGGAAATAAGATAGATAGTAAGGAAACTGATGGAGAAAAATAATCTTTGAAGTGCTAATTTAAGTGTAAATTCCTGATATGCTAGGAAATAGCATGTGACACTGGAAGACATTTATGATTAGCCAAGGGACTGAAGAGGAGCCAGCAATGTTTGAGTGAATCAGTATTTTTCTAGTCATCATTTTGTTCGGAAGTGCCTTATATCTTGGAGTGCAAATTGGAGTAGTATCCATGTGTTTAGTGTGCCAGGTTGTATTCGTTCATAATGTGCATGCTAAGTGTTGAATTGGGTCTGTATGTCACTACAAACTAACTGTGGATTAGAATGTTTGTCATAGTGATTGTGCATTAATAAGATACTGTTTCTAATTACAAATCTGATCTTGTTCGGTGCAGAGTCCATTGTTGATTGAGAACTGTAATTACATGATTTCTACAGGCCTGAAGACTCTTAAACATTAAATAAACTTCATTGTAACAATTTGCTGAGTTGGTGTCTAGTTATTTCTGTATTCAAGAGGTCCCTTAAAGACAGAATGTTCGAGTGGAATGACTGAAATTTTTGCACAAGGGATGGTGGCCATGTTGAGTTTTCTGAACTTGTGTACATTCATACTAATTTAGTAGCTCAGTATCACATAGGCATAATTGATGGTAAAAGTTTTATATTTTCATGCCGAGGGTAGAACTCCAGTTTTAATAAACTAGTACATTCTCCAGCTGTTTTGAAATACTGAATATTAATGGCTGAAAGATTACAATGGAGTAACAATATTGTGTATGCTGATTAGTATCTGATTAGAGATTTGACAGACTTCTTCAAATATCGCTACAAGACTTCCCTTCCTATCCACAAAACTATCATCATGAAATTTTTGGATTTTTGCACTCGACCCATTCACACTACTGCCACTGATTCCAAATAAGAAACTAATTGTGGCATCTGTGCACTATGTGCCAACAGCAGTCTCTCAACCTTGCGTACCAGGCATATGTACTGAACTGTTGTACTTTCTCTATTCATCTTTCCAAGTATGGCTGTTAATCAGGCCTGGAGTTCAAGAAAGCATTTGTTCAAATTCCCATCTGCCCATCGTCATTCCAGTTTTCCTAAAACCATTCCAAGCAAACTCTGGACCTGTTCCTTCAAAGATATTGTGGCCAAATTCATTCCTGTTCTTAGACCCCAAATCCTGTCCTGCCTCTAATGAACCAGAAAAAATATAAAATATAAAATAAAATCCCTTTATTTTGCACCACCCTTATATTCCTTGGCATTGCAATTACTGACAATGAAAACTGTTTTGGTAAAAAGTATGATTTTATTTTGGCACCATTGTTGTTAAAGTGCAATAAAATGTGATTACTTCACTTGAAAACTCCAGTAAATTTAAGTATGCCTTATATATAGCCATGCTATCAGTGGCAGATGCATCCATTCTGATGCTGGATCCCTCTCCCAGAACCTATCACAAGCCCTTATTTATTAGTTACCCAGATCTTGTACATAAGCAAATCTCCCGTGTAATTGCCTACTTTCCATGTAACCACTGTCACCCAGCATCTCTAAAATCCAAGCATAGCCCTGTCTTTGTCAACTACTTCTCTTCTGGCCTCAAGAAGTTCATTAAAGGAATCTTTCAACAGGGGCATGACTACTTTCACTCCTTTTCAAAAATGCGCACTCTTCTACCAAAAATTCTACCAATTGTCCCCCGTATGTTTTTCAGCAGACCACCTAATCTCTGAAACATCTTGGTCCACAAATACTCTCTCCAAAAACACCACATGGATTTCTTCCATACGATAGACATCAATGCAAAAGCTGCAGCATGCATCCACTTACTCCAACATATTCCAGCCCTACTACAGGGGAAACCTTCCCCATCATTGGGCGTGTCACATGGTCTACAATACATATCATACACCAGTTAACTTGCCACCACTGCACTAGTTCATATATAGGCCTCTCTACACCGAAACTGTCAGAATGAATGGCCATAAACAATTCACACATGCTATTTATACCTTGCAATACATGCCAATTGCCACCATTCTAATAACCACAATTGCTTTTCTACTGTAAGTTTTCCTCAAAACCAGTCACTTCAGGACTGCATAGATGGGAACTTGTATTCCAAAATATCCTGAATACCCACCCTGCCTCAACCACCAATAAAATTCTACCTTTTGACCTCACTCATTATCATTAGTATTTATTTCACTAGTAATAATTTTAACAATTTTCTTCAAAAATTATTTGTTTGCTTTAACACTCCATACCCTTTTGTTACATATATTAATCTCATCGCCACCTGCAATATTTTTAGTTAAAAGAGCCTGTCATGTGGTAAACTTCAGCGTGTGCACATCTTCAAAACCATATTGCTCATTCCCCATTATAAGAATAAGGTGTAAAACCAAAATATAGTATGTTTTTGTTTTTCACATTTGTTTCATTCATCACAGCCTTCCCTACCCTTTGTAATACACTAATTTAAGTTATTTATTTAAAAAAATTGTTTTAATAGTGCTAAAAGAAATTTTCTCTTCCTAGATCTGGGAAACATGATTTTAAACATAATGGATTGCACTGATAACAAGCCACTTGGTAGTGAGAAGTTGAAGGAGCTAGTATCACAGCAGCCAACTAGTACTTGTAATTATGATCAGAAGAGAAACAAAGCAATTGAAGGTAGGTGGATTTGATTACAAACAGAAATTTGAGATATAATTGTCAGCAGTTTATTATATAAAGGAGGAGAAGTAAGTGTTATATCAAAAGAGTTATCCTTCCAAAATAGTTGTAAATGTGTATTGAAGTGGTAACAATGGAAAAGTGTGAAATGTTCCAATCTAAATACCCTATAGCAAGATTTTGGGATTCTGTATAAACCATGCTTTTTATTGTAAGAAGTTTCCCCTGATTTCTGTTTGTTTTAAAATTTAAGAAATCTTTTCTACTGTCATTGAGCAGAAAGTAGATGTTAGTATGTGTTTAAAATTAATATATCAAAACTATTGTTACTATCTTATATCTATTTGCTCCAAGATGTCCTTTCATTTGAAGCAGTGGTGTCAAGGGCAGAATGAATGGGGTGGGACTAGGGGGCTCAAGGACCCTCACCCCAAAAGTATCTCGGCCCACCCCTGCATCGCCATTTTGGAGACTGATCTTTTCCGAGGAGACTATAAAGACACCCTTGCCCTACTCAAGCTGTCCCCCCCCCCCCCCCAAAAAAAACCAAAGTCCACTCAAGCCCCATGAAAACTGTTAAATTTAACGTTACTGCTATGTGAAATAAAAAATCCACTAGTGTAAAGTTACTTATTTGTAAAAAATTGTTGATAAAATTGCAATTTTAAAAACATTTAAGTAGTTAAATAAGAAACAAACACTTCTAAAAAAAAATCTTATATTTAGCTTTAAAAGTTGCAAACTTGGAAAACACATTAAAAAAAATACTTTAAGTTGACTCATTTATCATTTAATGGTTCAGCCTAATGTGCTCATTGTTGATTGTAAGTAGTTTCTTAATCATTTCAGCTCATTAAAATTCCTTTGAAACAAATCAACTGATATGCAAATTGTCAAATTCAGTGCAACTGTAAGATTCGTAAGAAATAAAATTTCATTTCACGATTAATTAAAGTCCAAAAGCTATACAATCATGTTACTGAAACTAACCTAATATTGGATGCTCTTAATTCTTTCTAAAACTCTTCTATCACATCACAAAGGACATAGTGAAGTTGCTGAAGCAATAACTGACTGTGATAGAACTGGGAAGGAGGAGGTGAATGCTGAAAATATAAAGCCTGTAATAAGGGTGTTGCTTGTAAACTAGAAGTATAATTAACAAAGTAATCAAATTTGCAAACTTTATCAAGATACACAAACCACAAGTAATAACAGCAGTAGAGAGTTGGTTAAAAGTAGTAGTACTAGACAGAGGTTTTTCCTGATGGTTACAGAGTGTACCGCAGTCATAGAGGAGCAATTAGTGCAGGAGTTTTCATATTAGTTTGCAAAAACTACCACAGTTCACTGGTGTTTGTAGAGCATTACGATGAGTTACTTGGGATTGATTTCAGGGGTAATAAAAAAGAAAAAATCAGGGTGTTCGCTGCTAACCACAGTGGAAGAATGTCTGATAAAGATGTGGCTCTTGGGGAGAAATTGAATTCATACGCAGATTACACCCCAGCTATTAACTGGTTAGGAAATAAGATTAACAACAAAAGGGAACAGAGATTTGCAAATAACTTAATAAGGGAAGGATGATTTCCACAAGTGGTAGAGCAGAACTCTAAAGCAGCGGTTCCCAATTTTTTTTGGCCACGGAACACTAATTGATCATACATTTTTTGATGGATACCCGTTTTTATAAGTGTAAGCTGAAAAACCTGTCTTGCATCAGTAAGTAGTCACAAACGGAAGCATTACCATGATAGCCTTTTTGCAGCGTGGTTATGACTCTTTTAAACGAACAATTTATTTAATTCTTTATTTATTTTTATTAATTATTTATTTAATTAATTATTTTATTAATTATTTATTTAATTCTTGGAATGAACACGGAACACAAGGTTCCGTGGACCACCATTTGGGAACCAATACACTAGAGGACAAAATCTTTTCGATATATTCATAATAAGGCCTGATGGTAACTTTGTGGAGTGTCGAGTATCTAAAGGAATAAGTCACCGTGAAGCAGTTCTGATGGATACTAGAGAATTCAGTGATCCAGCAGGCAAAATTGAAGGGGGAAATAGGTATAACTATAAAAAGGCACAAATTTCAAACTTGGAGAGAGATTTCAGAGAACATTTTAGCAAATGGAAGGTACAAGTACAATAAAGTCAAGGTGGAAAGAGTTCAAGGAGATAATAAGAAAGGGGGCAGAAAAATTTATACCAAATCAAAAGAACAAGAGAAGTAGAGAACCTGAGTACTATAATAGGGAGGTAAGGAGGTTAAAGAGGTTGGTAAGAAGAGAATATAACTGAGTAAAAGGAAGCAGGGTAGTATGGAATATTTAAAACAATTAAACAAGGTTTTAATAAAAGCTAAGATGTTGGCTAAGGATGGGTTTATGAAGAGAACAGGGGAACATTGACTGATGCATCGAGAAATTTCTGTGGCCATGTTAGAAAGCTGAGGGGAAAGGAGGGTGTTAAGATGCTTACAGATGAAGTTACTGAGGATTTGAAAAAGGCAGAGATTTTAAATAACTAGTTTAGTTAGACCATTAGGGACAATGAATCAGAAATGGGAGGGTCTAAATTGGATGACACTTAAGAACACAATTTGAAATAAGCAGACCAAAAGCTTTAAAATTCATCCTGAAGATATCATGAAGGAATTTATTTATTTAGCTAATGGCCATTGCACAAAAATAATACAATTTAACATTAATTACAGTTAAAATTCAAAATTAACATGGTGTAGCCAATCTAAAGTTTCATTTGATATGTTAATAAAATCTATCGGTGATCCCCTGAAGGCTCGAAGTGGGCAGTCAAATGTCATGTGACGGATGGTTTGTTTTTCCTTACCACAGTTGCATCTCAGTGAATCTCTCATTCCCCATGTATACAAAGATGAAGCAGATCTTCCATGACCAGTCCTAACTCTGTTAAGAGCTGCCCAGGTATTGCGAGGAAGGTTTAGTGCCTGTTGACTGTCGAACAGGGAGTGCCATTCTGGTGGGGCTGAGGCTATCCACTCCAATTTCCAAGCTTCTCACCCATTAAAATTATCAGATATAATCTGTTTTACAGTTTTTACACTTCTTGATTTAAGTCTCACAAACATATTATCCATGTCATGGATGGGCAGATCCAAGTTATGACAGATCTTATTATATTGGACAACTAGCCTCGTACCCGCGACTTCATACGCGTGGATTAAGAATTTTTTTTTGCCAGAATTAAATATAAAAAGTTGTTGGTAACAAAGGATTGGTCCCAAACAATATCGAGTTGGTATAATATGACAGGAAAGCTATCACTATATCATTCTACCGGCGAACCTGCCTCTTGAAGAGAATAAATTTCCAACATATTTCTGTCACTATTAGATAAGATTTCAAAATTTCGTGACTACAACTGTTAATCATACTGGAAAAAATATCCTGTGCCCTTCATACAGCTTTCCTTATAAAATTCCATCACAACGATATACGTAGCAAAAAGACAGACTTACTTCCGTATTTATATTAGTATTACTGTGGTTCACACTCGCACACTGACTGCGAACAACACCCGAGGGATCATTATAACGTAAAAAAGTGTACACCTACAAAATTGCAAGACTACCTACGATTTGCCTCACATTACACCCCTAACTTTATAATTTCTACAGTTTAACATTCAATCCAAATAACCTACGGCCCAGGCCTGACTCTTACGATGAAAAACAATTTTTAAAAATCTTAGCCTTTACAGAGATTTGAACCGGAGACCACGACGTTTGTAACCAAGCTCTTTAGCCACTGAGCTGCGAGTTCACTACACGGAAACACGGTCTGGAGACGTCCACATCCAATGTGTCTGTCTATCGCCGTATTTTGAAGTTATGAGACAACATGTGTTATTTATACAGATAATTTTTCAACCAAATGTAGACAGTATTTTTCTCCTTGTTTCAAAGGATAAGTGTGCAAAGTTTCATCGAGATAGGATGAAAACTGTTGATTTGTATGAAGAACAAACAGTCCAGTGCCCTCCCTACAGATTTTCTCGTCAAATTCCGTAAATATCGGTATAGGCATTTAATTGTCAAAACGTAACATAAGACAGAGACTTACTTCCGCATTTATAGTATTCCTACGGCAGATTACACACACACTGACTACGAATCACCCCTGATGGATCAATATAACGAAAAAACGTGTACATCTACTGTATTGCAAGACTACCTACGAATTGCCTCAGGTTGCACCCCTACCTTTGTGATATCTACAGTTTATAATTCAATCCGAATAACCGACAGCCCAACCGTGACTCTTACGATCAAAAACAATTTTTAAAAATCTTAGCCTCCACAGAGATTTGAACCGGAGACCACGACGTTCGCGCTTTAGCCATTGAGCTGTCAGTCCACTACACGGAAACACGGTACGGATACGTCCATATTCAACGTGTCTATCGCCGTATTTCGAAGTTATGAGACAAAATGTGTTATTTATACAGATAATTTTTCAACCAAATGTGGACAGTATTTTTCTCCTTGTTTCAAAGGATAAGTGTGCAAAGTTACATCGATATCGGATGAAAACTGTGGATTTGTTTGAAGAACAAACAGACAAACCAACAAACCAACATACATACATACATACATACATACATACATACATTCATCTTTATATATAAAGATTAGAGTGTGTCTTATTGTAGGCGGTTCGATGTTACACAAAACGGGTAGCCAGGAATTAAAAAAGCTGAAAAAAACGAAGGAGTTGGTGTAGATATTACTACAGATGTCTTAAACGATAGCAGGATGTGACACTGTAGCATATCTTGAATTATTATTTAAATTGATACTGGATACTTGCTGCTAACCAGAGAACTGGAAATGTGTGATAACAGTGACAGTATACAAAAAGGAGGGGTTGAGAAAAATTGTTGAAAATTTTACGCCAATCAGTTTGGCATCAGTGGTAGGTAAATTAATGGAGAGATTGATATGCAACCACTTCAGAAATGCGAGGAGCACAAGTTGTTTTCAAGTAAGCAACATGGCTTTAGGCAAGGATATTCATGTGAATCTGAGTTGATGGGATATATGGAAAATATTTCAGATGAAATGGACAAGAAAGGTCAAAGTGATAGTGCAGCACTAGATCCTTCAAAGGCTTTTGACAGAGTAAGCCATAAAATGGTAGTAAATATGGTATGAACTATTGGAATGGATGACAAAGTGATTTGCTGGGTAGAAGAATTTTTGAAAGGTAGGAAACAAAATCTTATGATAGGAAATGCAGTATCATAAGAAGTGGGAGTGCCACAGGGTAAGGTATTGGGACTACTGCTATTCTTTATTCTAATTAATAATTGTGTTGATGGTTTACTATCAGAATTTAGATTGTTTGCGGTTTGCAGATGGCATAATTCTATATAAAAGGATCAAATCAGTATATGGCTGTAAACAGCTGCAGGGTGATCTGTATAGAATATCTAGTTGGGTTGGTAAACATGGGATGAAGATAAATGAAAAGAAGAGTCAGCTTATTAGATACACAAATAAAAAACAAAAGGTTAATTATGAATATAAGGTGGGGAAGAATTGTTCGCTGAAGACTTGAAATGTAAATATGTTGGCATTACATTTGATAACAAGCTTAACTGTGCAGTACACATTGGACAGGTGGTAGGAAAAGGTTTCACAATTCTGCACTTGGAGAGAGTGATGAGGGGATGCATGAGAGAAGTAAAGGAATTGGGTTACAAAACATTGTTCAGACCATTGCTGGAATATGGTAGTATAGTATGGGACCCACATTTTGCGTATCCAATACAAGAATTGGAGAGGGTGCAAGAAAGGGCTGCTAGATTTGTTTCTGGAAATTATCGCAGAAATGTGATCGGTGACAGATATGATAAAGGAGCTTGAATGGGATTCATTGCAAGACAGGAGGAGGATGAGGGGGATTATGGGAATATACAGTGCGTATATTGGTGATGAGGCATGGAAAGATAATAGTGTAAGAATTGAAAGTAATGCATGGAAGGGAAAAGATGACCTTGATCACAAGCTGGCATTCGATTTCAGGCACAAGGGTGTGGGAAGATTTTCTTTTTTTAGGTAAGGGTGTCAGGGATTGGAATGAGTTACCAAGGGAAATAATGAAAAACTTATCGAAAATGTTGAAATGTAGGTGAGTGCAGTATAGGGGAAGATGGGTGTGTAGGGAAATTGCCAATGGAGCGTGTGCTCCATTACAATTAAATTAAATTTGATAGCAAAAACCTACTTCTACTAGTATGGTGTAATAGATAAAAATCTTGTATATTTAATTTATCCGAAAGTATTTGTCCTAACTGTCTGGAAAACATTCTATCTTACAAAAATTCTCCTTTACATTGGTACTTCAATATTGTCCCTAAAGTACAGTCTATCATTACAGTATAGTCTTTTTATCATTTTTAAGTGCATTACCAACACAATGTTTCCATGGATAGTGTCTAGGGACTGCAATCCAGCAAAGTGGGATTCTGCAATCCCGCGGGATCCCGCATCATTAGACAGTCTGGCAGATCCCGCACAAAATTAAGCGGATCCACAATCCCCAAAATCTGGCGGAAACGTATGATATTCGCTGCCCCACTCGGTCTCTATCGGATGTTTTACACGGTTTTCCTGTTTTCTTGCAGTTGGCATTTGACGTGTGTGAACAAAAGTTTGTTTTTGTCAACCTTCGTCATTCGTAAGTAAATTGATACTTTTACGTATTCATTTTTTAGTACACATTTCTGTAATTTGAGTTGTTGCATATTTAGTAAGATTTTCTTACTATGCAATTATTTTTTGTCACATACGTTATTGGAACTACACAGTTACAGCTTTTTATTCACGGTTTCATTGTTCCCATTTTCTGTATTTGCGGATAAAGTTATTGTGACAATTTCCTTATTTGCAGCTGAACATTTGATTATTCATTGATAGGAAACTAATATTATCGTAATTTTAAAGATCGCATACCTATTTATTTAGCAGCTATCAAATGCAATTGTATATCCTTCGACTTATTGTTGTTTTGGCCGCTGCCTCAATGCGTTTCTTTGACAAAAGCCGCCTGCTTAAATGTGCTGCTCAGGCTATCGATTAATACCTCTTCTCCTTGTTATATTTTGACTAAAGGCAAAAAGGTTATAATGAAGTATTCATGGATGTATCGACGAATTGTGTTGTAGGAACACCATACTTAGACAGCTGCCTCCGCCGTCTCCCTCACATGTGAAATTTAGTGTTTTTACAATGAAATCTGGAGATACAACCTATTAAAACTTCACTGCAATCGTTCGCCGAGAAAGTCTCCTTTCTTACTAAAGTAATAATTTCCACTCTAAAAACGTCATTACTCCACATAAGTAAAACTGAAATACTTGACAGTTTAAGTGTTGGTGAACAGTTTTCTTTTAATAACATTGAATCAACTGTAAGATTAATCAAGGAATCTGGAGATATAATAAGGAATCCCACAAAAACCAGTTTTGTAAAAAAAAAAGAGGGGGCCAAGTCTCGTGCTTGTGCAGTGGCAAAAAGTTGAGATCTTGTTCTGAGCCAAGTCTACACTTTACAGAGTATATATTCACTTCACTTCACTTTGTGAAATGGAATGCTTTCTCTCGGTGTTCTGGAACATTTATTTAGGATTTAAAAGAAACTCTGGTAACTTGGCCATTAAGCAAAACATGTTTTTAAACTTGCGATATTTATTGTAAGGCACATAATCACCTAACACTGAATTTTTTTTTATTATTTATTTAAAAATTGGCTTAGATTAAAAAACAAAAATGTAAAACCTCGAAATGTACTTAAGAAATGCTAAAAAGTTTTAATGTCATTTTGCCAATTAAAATATTGTTAACATGAAAATTTATTTATTAATTTAATTATTTAATTTATTAACATTTTAAGTAACTATGTTTTAAATATATGCGTTAAACTGTTTGTGCCAATCCCGCGGGATGGAAAACACTGTGGGATTGCAATCCTTAACAATGTCGCCTGCCACCATCTTTCTGTTTTGAATTACATTTTTTATTCTCCATTTATGGCCTAAATATTACACTAAAGTTTAAAAAAATCACTGTACATTCACAAAAAATCCTTTGATTTTAATATGCCTTCTTTACTGTGACTAGTTAAACTCTGTAAAATTTGAAACATGAATACTATTCAAAAACCTCTTTTCCTTATAAAAAGCTCATTTCTGTTATGACTACAGACTCTAATTTTCTATATGAAATACCTTAATTTTTTCTACATCTTTTGAGCTATAAACTTTTACAACTACTTAAAAATTGTAGTTGTTAGACTAAAAAATGCTTTTTGCCACATGCTTAAGAAAATATTCGAGATATAGTGATATTTTTAACAGTTTTATTGACCCAAAGTGTTGTACATCATTTAAATTGTAATTTCCTTCTGCATATCGGTATATGGAGGTAAGAAAATCTGTCAAACAATAAGTCACTCCCTATAGTATGTGTTTACATTCATTATATCGAACTGTACTGTTTAATGTTACTTTAGTGCAGAAACTATTAGAAAATGAGTCTAAATATGTTTTGCTGTTATTTATTTATCAATCTTGTTTCATGGATCCCTGCTGTTGATTTCATGAGCTCACAGCTCTTTTAACTAATTTTGATAATGTATTGGACAATTAAGGTAATATTACTACAGTATATTCTAAGAAATAACACAATGTAGCCATTGCTGCTTCCAACAAAATAAAGCAAGAAAGGCAGACTGCATGTAAGACAATTTCTGGTTATTCTCCAATCCATGTTTATTTAACTGTGTAGAGTTTTCAATAATTATACTGTATTGTAACAAAAGTGCACAGCACACTATTTTGTGTTTGAAATGGCACAAGATTGGCATTTTTTTTTTTTTATGGTGATCAGTTAAAAACAAAGTAAAATTTTAGAGAAAACATTTCTATTCATTTATTGATATTTATTTATTTACCGCTCTTGTTTCACGGATCCCTGCTGGGGAAGGACCTCTGGGATGTGAAACATGTAATGGTATAAAAGAAATTTGGATACAAGCTTACTAGTGCCAATCAAAATAAAAATTGTATGTAATCTTCATTTGATTTGGCATAACTATTTTTACTAGGCAATGAGAGCTTTAATTTCAAATGTTCTGTCTAGCTCATGGATAAACTTCATTTAAGACTACCTAACCACTAAACCATAACACAATTTGAGTTATTGCCTTTAGCTTTGTTGTAACTTAATCGTTGTCTTTGCAGATAGAAGTGCTTTATTTGACAGAAAACTAAATCCTAGTTCTTAAAATTTTCCAGCAATCTGCAGGTCAATAAGTACAGACCTGAGGATTCCAACCTCTGCATGGTCTGGTTATGGTTTTAGCCAGTCCAGCCCTACTCCAGAAATGAAAGTTAAGCAAAGTGGATTTTTTCAGGTAAAATACCTTACATGTGATTTCCATTGTAAATCTGTCTTTTACCAAACAATGATGGATTTTTTTTTTTTTTAACAAAGGATACTGTTGAGCTGGATCCATGGAAATCTCCAAATAGAGTAATGTCCCCTGTTACACTCACTAGCTCAACGTCAGACTTCAATAGAACATTAACACCAACTGAGAATGAGAATGTTAATCTCAGTTCCAGCAACTATTTAGATTCTACACCAAAATCTACTGTTAACCAAATAATGGGCTTAAAAACAAATGATATATCATCTCTGCTTACTTCTTTAGGACTGGAGAAATACATACGTAAGTGATGCCAATCAAAATAAAATTGTTGAAATAGTTTCATTATGATCTATGAATTTAAAGTTTTCCTATTGCTAACTACAGCTTGTTATAAGAAATAAGAAAAATTTATCAGCTGCTACTGCACACCCCACTTTTGTAAACATGCATTTTTTGTTCTGTTTAGAATAATTTAGTGCACATTATGTAATAACAAAATGTTGCTTGGGGTTAAGCAACATTCACATTAACTTGAGTGTGTTGCCTGTATAACTGATACCTTTTCTCGAAGATGCTAAAGTTCCTTAAACTGGCCGGCAAGCTATTAGTTTACCTTGTAATGCTAACAGGTCATATGTAAAAAAAGAAAGTCACTGTAGTTACGAATTGGAAATATATTTTGAAAGTTTGCTGAAGTTAACACAAGTATCAGATTACACTATTGAAAACATTTAAGGCAATATCGAACTTTTAAATCACATATGAAGATGGAGATTATCCTCCAAGGCACAACACTATAAGGAAGCATCCACTCTGGCAAAGATACTTATAGTTGCACCCCAAAGTTCAGAGGAAGCTTAGTGATAATTTTAACCACTGCTACTATTGACTTCTATACACATCATAACAAAAGTTTTACATGTAGAATTTAAAAAATGAAGTTCTTCTCTTCTAAAGCCAGTATTAGAGCCCACAAATTATTTCTGAGGCAAGATAAGTATACTGTTGGTAGTTATATTTTGAAATTTACCCTCGCGGAGCAACACGTATTGCTACTTCAAAACTGCCTACTTAAAAACGCTTCCCATCTGCCCACATGGGTTGGCTTTTTATAGCCTTGGTTAATCTATTGCTGAATTGTCATGGAACAATGGTATATTCCCACAGGGAAACACTATTCTTCAGTGAAGTACCAAAATCCCCCATTCCTGTGGAACACTAATTTCACTCAGATTTTCCCAAAATTTTAATATGTTATAGTTTAATTTATTTCCAATCTTTTCAATCATAACAAATTTTCTTGTAATTTTTTCTCATTTTAGAGCTATTAATTTCTAAAATTCACACATGGTGATGCCATCACATGTCGATATTAAAACCCATTTTTCTCCCTTTAAATTTCAAGTTGCATTTGAGCTGTTTATTATTGTTATTAAATGAATTTTTATCTCTCATTTAAGTGTACTCTAATCTTCCTAGTTCTTTTATTTAAAAAGATTGAATTATTTAGATTTGAAATGTCTCCCTACATAGAATGTTAACAGCATGTTGTCCCGAGCAGCTGAACACAACAGATAGTTGAGTTCGTCTCCGATCAATCACTTCTGTGTGTTTTACCAAAGGTATGTGATCGTGTGATCAGAGATATTATGTTCCTACTATTACTTATTGCTAGCAATGAGCTTTGCTGTGACTTTTCACGTTTACTAGTTACGGTATTTCAGATTTTTGGTTCAGATCTCTATTACCTGATGGGTTAACATCAACAAATCAAAATATCTTCCAAACTAAATTTTTCTGAATATTATAAATACACTTTAAATTGATCCCCATAATGAGTTTTATGAGTGATAATGAATACAACAAAAACCATTGTACCTGGAAACTTACTCTAACTAAATTTCTATCTTCCACAAAGTCATCCTTGAAATTACACTCGGAAGTATTCTACTACTAAGAACGACTAGTAGAAATGCTTTACTGTATTCCTTCTATGGGTTGAACCTTTTTCTAAAGGATTTTAACAAGTTCGTAGATGTATTATATACTTTTCTTTCAAGCCTAGATTTAACTGGGATTTATTTTAATTTCAAAGTCAAATGTTTTTAATAATATTTTTCATTTTAAATTGGTCTACAGAACTAGAAATTCTGTAATGTTTTTATGTGCTGACGACACCTTGTCATAGTTTATGTATTCATTTATTTGTGTATTTGAAGGATGTTTCATTGTTAGCTCAAAATTTATTCTTCACACGTCTTGTCAGCTGTATGATGTGATTTTCCTGTTAACTTGTGCTTCACTTTTGTGCCAGATTAGAGCTTTAAATAAAAATTTCCTTCTATATATCCATTACATCAAAATGCTCAATTTTTATTTTTTATATCTTTGTGAACGTTCAGGACATTAAACTTTAGATTTTAAGTACAACCTGATATTGAACAGATTTTTGGGTCACACTACTTTTATACCAACTTTATGCAATTAAGCTGCAATGATACAAGCTTTACTCACTGCAGTCCCACAAGTGATAGAAATATTATGGTCTGTAGGTTCCATGCTGTGTTGAGTTACACCCACATCTTCGTCTACAGGATCTTCTCCTTAGTCATGCTGTCCCAGTATCCTTTTGTGTGGGCTGGTATTTGTCTCCTCTGGCTACTACTGACTTAGTATGTGTTCCATGTGTTGCTGAAATTTGGAGTGTTCCGTCTGCCCAATGCACTTTAGGCCACATTCATAAGGGATTGAATAAATTCCAGGCAGTTAGACTCAAGTCATTCTTTGCACTTATCTTTCTGGGAGCACACAAGAATTTCGTCATGCTGCCAATGTTTAAAAATCTGCGATTTTTGTTGATGTCTCTCACATATGATACGAAGGCCAGGTGTTCAGTTTCTTGCTTCCTGGGTTTTTTAATGAAATTTAAAGTTCCATATTCCTGATGCATTCTGAATTCCCCTTACTAGCTTGTGACTAAGACACTTCAACATTTTGTCATTATAATATTCGGACTGATAATTTTCAGCAGAACTAATTACAGTTCGGATGACTGCAACAGATGAAATGAAGTTCCTGAGAATAATGGTACATAAAACCAGAAGTGACAATATTAGAAATGAAGTGAGCTGTAAAAATATCCCAGTCAATGAAACCCTATCTGAAAAACTTGCCAAAGCAAGATTACGATGGCTGGGACTTGTCAAATTGATGGACCCAATGAAAATAGCAAGGATATGACTGGAAAGAGAACTGAAGGGTAAGATACCTAGAGCCCAGCCCAAGAAGAGGTTAATCTAGTAAAATTGTGCATACAGGAGAGAGGTATACAAAGATCTTGTATTTTTTTTTTTTTACTGCTTAATGTCTCTTAACAGCAAGGTCCTTAGAGACTGAAAAGGATGGGGGGCAAGGAATGGGAAAGAATTCGGCCATGGCCTTTTGAAGGAAGCATCCAGGCATTTGCCTGGAGTGATTTGGGAAACCACGGAAAACCCAAATCTGGATGCCCAGACAGGGATTTGAACCGCCGTCCTCCCGAATGTGAGGCCAGAACACAAAAGATCTTGAGTCCAAGAATAATAGTACTGCGTTTGAGATGATGATAATGGTGATTGGAGGTTGATCCCCAATAAAGATGAGTGTTTTTATCTGAAACTGAATTTCTTTGTGCAGCAGACTGAGTGGGTTTGGGAAACTGGTAGACTGCTAAGGAAAACACTTGTCAGGGATAAAATACAGCCAAAGCATGGTGGTCCCGACCACATAAACTCTTTGATACAAGTCAATGGAAATTCTAAGCTCTTCCTCTTCGGAAAACACCAATTGTGTGGTCTACTAGGGCCTGATCATGACCTTGAGCTTTTTATACAATTGTTAGTTTAATTACATCTCTCAACGACTTTGAATTGTACGTATGTAAATAGTTGGTGTATAGGCCTCTGTCCCAAGAACTCATCCTTTAATTTATAGATTACCATTTACTGACCAAATTGCCTATATAATACCGGAAGCGTTTGCCCAGTAAAACTATTTGATCAATTTTCAGTCCTGACTTGGTACATATATTTTCCCATCCTCAGTTATAGGCATAATTGTGATCTCTGTAGTGAACATTTAACTTTTTCTTAGTCCTTTCAGGTTCCAATAGTGCTAATGTATTGGTATGCATGTATTAGCTATGAATGTACAATCGTCATATACATCATCTCCCTGACTTGGTGCTTCCTTAAAGATGTTGAAATAAGTTTGTCTTTAGTTTCATAATTCCTCTTAAAGGAAGTTCTATAGGTGGGTTGTCTATTCCTTTTTATTTTCCTGTTTGGACTGAAATTGGTATACTGTCTGTCAGACCTGCTGTTTGCTGGGGTTGTCATAACAGCTTACCATGAGCTTTGACTGTTAATGTGGCCTGCGGATAGATTGTCAATCAGTCGCCAACATACTGATAACCTCATCAGTATGTGGAGGTAGTTTCAAAATAATGTTCACTGTAGACCTCCAAGTAAATTTCAGACAATGTATTCTTCAAATTTCAATATAAAATATGGTGACCAATCTACAGCATTGAAACTACTTCTCCGAAAAATTGCAGGTATGAACCATGATGCAAGCCCCAAACAATTCCTGATAACCCCAAACTGACAGATACATTGTGTAGTTATCCAGGAAATTGTGATAAATCTGAATCTCTTTCCTCAGGCCTGAAATTTTTGTGGGAGGTAGTCCATTACCTAAACGTTAAAATCAATCCTTATAAACATTTCTCTAGCTTTAGTGGTTTAGCTGTAAAAAATTACTTAGGTGATAACACCTAAAATTCTCTCACCTTCAGAGTATTTGAGCTATGGTGCTGAACCTTAGTTTAAAATGATCTGCTAATTCTTCCCAATCTTTTGATATATAAACCAGCTTGTTTACTATGTGAGTAGAGACTTTCCTGGCGTATTGAACGACCGAAATCTTCTCAACAAGGCGTTATGGGTGCAAATTGACACCGTAGATTAAGTTCTCCAGCACGTTCGGCTACCAGTTAAGCAACATTGGGCGTGGCGAGTACTTGGATGGGTGACCAGGCATGGCTCCATACTCAGTTCGCAACATTGATACCCGCAGTTGGCAGATTGTGTCAGTGATGCCATGGCAGCTTTCCACTTGTGCTGAATGCTGAATGCTGATAGGGCCTCCTGGTAATCATCGGTAGACGGAGTTAGATTTTCGCTGGCTGCTAAGCCAGACTACTTTGTGATTTCAGGTAATAATATCTGAAGTAGTAGACCTGATGAAGACAACCAAGCTAGTTGTCGAAACATTGTCATCTTGGAGTAATTCAAAACTTGGCATTTCAATATTCTTTATCTCTGAAAGTATTGATGCTGCAGAGCTAAAATATGTTTTAAATGTTCCAGAATGCAGTTTTCTACATGGTAGTGATGTTATCCAACTGCTATATAGTCGTCTTCCAATTGTTTCCTAAATCCATTCTAAATCTATCTTGCCGAATCTTGCAACTTCCGGCATCCATTTCTATGAAATTATTATTAATTTAATTTTTACATAAACTTGTGTGTTATCATCAGAAATTCTACATTGTTTTAAATATATCTGTGTAAATGTACTGCGTGAAAATAAATTTTTCTTCTCAAAACGATAATTTTCATGCAAAATCCTAAAAAACATTGCTTAACTTTTACCTACAGATTTGAAATTTTTATATTATGTTCTTTTAAAATTTGACGCATCTTTTAAGGTATAAATCTTTTCTGTAGCTTGGAAACTGAGATCCTGAAAGTTATTTAGTTCTTTATTTTATTTATTGTTTGCCACACAAAGGTGATCTAGCTACAAAATCAAATATCTTTTCTGTACTATTTTATATCTATAAAGTGTCATACCTCATTTTAATCCTTATAACTTAATTCACCTCTGAACATGAACTTAGCATTTTCTATTTGAAAATAAGCTTATTCCTTTATATAAACAATGTTTACAAATTGTTTTGATCGATTCTCTACTTCTACTTATCACACAAAAACTATAAAAAGTTGTTCTAAACTTACTTTGTTGTTGTGCTGAAATTAGCTTGACACTCTTCAAAATAATTTTGGCAATTTATTAACAAAAATCTAGGTTAAATGACATGTCGTTATGAGAGTTTAAAAATATCCAGCAATCTCCTAATCGTGCTTACATCCCTCCGTGTGGTTTCTGATGTAAGAATTTAAGTACTGAACATCTCAATTTTCATGGACCAGCTAACACTACTTAATAACAGTCCAGGATAGTCTCTAAGGCTTGGAAACAAGTTTTGTAAGTGTATTGATAAAAAATCATAAATGGATAATGGTGAAAATGAAACTACTATTCAGCACTGAAAAAAATTGGATAGGTGAAATAATCTCTTACCACAGATGAAGGCGAGAGAGCCAGACACACAAAAAATTTAAACTCTGTACATAGTATTTTGGTTAATAGCCTTACTCATGTTGGAGGTCCGGACTAACATGCAAAGTTCATTGCAAAATAACAATATTAATAACACAAGGTAGCCCAGTGAATTATCTCACACTATGATTACCATATGCTTACAGTATCATAGCAGTTAAAATCTGAAGGTGCAACTGTTTGTTGATCAGAGATCGGCCACAAACAGAAGGTAGGAAACTATAAATGAGGTAGCAAATGGATAAAAATTACAAACGTCTTAAAAGCAAACACCAATTTGCTAAATATTGTTATTTACATGATTTGTTAACAAATAATAATAGCTGATAAAGCTCAAGTCCTGGTGGATTTACTAATCACCTCAGTTTAAAATTTAATTCAATCCTTTACCAATAAATGAAATGGTACCGAATTCGCTGAAATCAATTGCTGTCTCATAGAAACTGTCTTCTCATTTATGCCACATATCTAAAATATGCATCCCAAATTTTCCCACCCTACCTTACTCCAGCTATAAATACTCTACCATCAATTGTGAAATATGGACAGAGCTATCCTATATTCTCTATTACTCGAAATATATATATATATTTTTTAGCTTTGTGGAAATGTAGGCCCTGCTCTGTAGAATCATGGAAGTAGTACATGCTACAATGCAACAAGGCTTCTTGAAGCCAGTATATCATTCCTCAGGTTGCACAGGCTATAAGGTTTCTGACAGTGCATTACCCAGCACTATTTCAAATACGCCTGACACGATCGGCTACTAGAAGAAGAAATGTGTAGAGGCAGAATATATTCTTGAATTGGGGATTGGTTCACCTTTAAGTCCATGATGGTGCTGGCCTCTGTTCTCACTGAAGCAGGTGAAATTCATCTCTTATCCCATCTTGTGAACCAGGATTGTGGTTACCAACTCAGTAAAGCTTAAATGTTAGTTATCGAGGCTGCATATCATTATTTCATGTGTTTTATTTAAGCCTGCTGTAGACAACTGAGCCATGAGTACAGATGTTTGGTCCATTGACCTAGTTATTTATTTTATTTTTTATTTATCAATCTTGTTCCATGGATCCCTGCTGAGGAAGTACCTCTGGGATGTGAAACATGTCATTGTTGATACATATACACATAATATGAGTCATATCATAGTAAATATATATATATATATACATATTTTACAAATACAAGAAATAATAATAAACATACATTTTTACAACTGAGTTTTGCTAACGTCATAATGAGTACAATTAATTATTTTCTTCAAATTCTTGAATGGAGTAGAAGGAGTTGCCAATAAGATAATCTCTAAGTTTTTGTTTGAATACATCTTTTTTATCTGAAAGCTGTTTTATACGATTAGGTAGTTTATTAAACAGATGTATCCCAGAGGTGTTATGCTATACCCAAGTTGAAACTCTTTACTCATCACCCTTACCACACCAGTCTATCCACTACTTCGTTATACCCTCGCTGTGGCATTGTGACTTTTCCAAATTACCCGCTGTTGTGGCATAAATAGATCCACCACTTCAGCAAGGATGGTGAGGCAGAGCACACTTCTCCCCCATTAAGAGAGCGTGGGGGAAGTATGGTGGAGTGACCTGGCAACAGTTTCGATTTGCTGCAAATCTTGGCTGGACCTACATTTTAGCATAGTATATGCACCACTGTCCATCCTGGAATATTCATGCATACTAATATAATGAAAGCAATGCCTATAAAAATTCTGATCCCACTGGTATTTGAACCCTGGACTTTCATTTTTGTGGGCAAGTGCCTTAATGACTTAACTAAGTTTCACCACCCCTCCCCCAAGGGGAGAGCTGGTGAGAGGTTACAGGAACCCTTTTCAAACCAGAGGGAGTGGATTGAGGAGAAGGATCAGGAAAGCATTCAACAATAGCCTTTTAACCATATGGCTTATACCATGTTAGGTGCATGGTTAGGTTTTCTAGCCAAAATTATCACTGGTGTGGTCTGTCCACATCGGTCGTGCCTGGCCTGTGGTATGTCGGCCAGATCAAATATAAACATCACATGTCGTGCCAGCTATTCGTTGATATGCCCCTATCCAAATAGCACAGTCTAGGCTAGTGGACTCAGTTTTGTGTTACTCTTGACTATGTTTTTCATATTAAAATAAATTTTCTTAAGTTTATTAGAACAGTATCTTTATATAATGTGTTCAAAAAGAAAATTTCGTGTTGATGACAGTTATGCTGACATTTTATTCAAAGATTTGTTAGATATTTTTATGTGATAATGACAGTAGTGACATTGTATATCTTGTATGAAAAAGTTTGAAGTGAATAGTTATGATACTGATCATGAAGACATTAATCATAAACTATCAGAGCACTGGATTTGGAAACAAGTGAAAAATGATAAAAAAAAATCTGGGTTTATACAGATACTACTAGCATAAAAGTGACAACCTTATCAGGTAGGCTCAAATAAAAATGAATTAAACATATTTCATATAATATTTTATAATCAATTCTGTGAAAATATTGTAATGGATGCTAATAGATAAATGGAACAAATAAAAACCAATCCAAACAAAGTACGAACAATTAACAAGAATCGGTTTCCTGTGGAATGCAAGGAAATCAAAATATATTTTGTTTTATCCATAATAATGGCTCTGGTGGAAAAAAAATTCAAATGAATGACGCCCTCCATAAGTCATGTGTGATTGGTACAACTTAAGACAGATTTGCCAAGCTGTGGAATGATTGTCTTGGCAGTTATATTTCTTTTGGGACCATGCTGTTGAATCTTAAATTATAGGGCAAGGAGTTACAGGAACTATCCCAGAATTCACCTGGAGTTATTTTGGGATTCCATCAAACGTGAAATCAGAATGGCCAAATGGGGATTTAAATCTCCTTCCTATCAAATGTCAGTTAAGTGATATCATTCGTCCACTAATTTACCAGACTGAAAAATGATGATAAATGTGGTTTCACTAGTCATATGCATAGACTGAAATAAAATGGCAGGGACTAGCTGCTGGGATGATCACCAATCCCACTTCCATTGTGATGGATAGAACCTTTTTTAGTTTATAGTTTGATGGTTGAGTGGTTGGTGATGGAGTTGTCTGAACCGCCATTAGTAGCAGTTATGGACTTTTGTGTTTAATTTATTTAAAGTGTGGTCCATAGTTCTTGTTTTTATCGCTGAACATTTCCTGTTTAGTCAGTGAGCAGCCGGCTGATGTTCAGCCACCATTATCAGCAGTTGCATTCTTTTGTGATTAATTTATTTGTAGCTCCGTTTTTCGCTGTTTCAGTTTACATTGCTTGTGCAACATGCTCTGGTAAGTGTCTGACTCTCAAAAAGATTCTACTTACTATGGCATCTCTTCAAGGACGGGTATGGAACATTCTATATGAAGAGCAGCAGTGCGTCACAAAATTTTCAAGAGCCTAGTGAAATATAACCAGCAATATTTGATAATATGGATTTTCATGTAATTTTTGCAGAAAAAGCCTGGCATTTATATCATAGAAATGCATCAAAGTTCCAAAATAACCAACAAGAAAATATCTTGTCATTAAGTAAAACTTTTTTCAAGTTTTGCAGGAGGCTGAAGATTTCAGTAAGAATGCCCCAGAAGCACAGCAGGGAAGAAACTTTTGTAGACCCCGTACGATGCCGGGGAAAAGTTTACTGAACATTGGCACCTCCAACTAGAAACAAGAAATAGTGCAGACCCTCATTCCGTTTGTCTTCCAGGAGCAACTGTACCATGTGTCATGGAGGCCGTCCCAAAGCAATTAGATAATCAAACTGCCACGAGTTAAGAGTAGCAGCAAATGTTGGTACTAATGACTCGTATCATGTTTCTATTGCAGGTATAGTTAAACCCATGGACAAGTTGGGCCAGAAGGCTTATGAAGCAGTGTGGGGAAAATTCAGTATCATAGTAGTTCTCCATTTGTAGTGCTGTGCTGCGTATCGATTGTGGGGAGACAGTATTGTGGAAATCGTTTAATTTGAACTGTAGTTTGCAGGAGCCAAATTACAGAAACTGGGGCTCCACCAGCCTTTGACTGATGACAGCTGCCAGCTGGGGTGCTTTTGACCAGCTCGGCATCCACCACACACTGATAATGGTGACCAAGGTGGCACCAAAAATATGGTATTGTCTTGATATGAATTATTTTTTAGGAGCACCGTGAGGCCAAAAATCCTTCAGTTCAATGAAGAGAATTTACTGATAACCAAGATCTTGATACTGGTAGCGATGGAGCCAGTAAATCGAATATTGCAGATCTAAATGCTTCACCCGCTTCCATTTGCAATGCATACATGAAAAATGCGAATTTACACTCCATAAATAATGATCCAAAATGCCTTAGAATAATGGTCCTAAACTGCTGTAATATTAGAAGGAAAGTAGCTAATTTGCACGCTACAGTTGTGTGTGTGTGTGTGTGTGTGTGTATATATATATATATATATATAGACTTGTTTTTCCCTATATTTCACTTTTCAGCCACCAATACCTAGCACAGGACACTGGTGTTTGTGTAAGGAAGTAGCATAGAATTTCCTATCATGCACAAGTTTGGCCGAATACCGATAGCTGTGAGGATGAGGTAGATATTATGATTACAGTTGGTCGATGCAGGAAGTTTTCATATTTCGACCAAAAATTAGTCTCTCCTTATACATCTCTTTCTGGCCACAAATAAATAGCATAGACCATCGATGTTTGTGTGTGGTAGCAGCAGTTAGTCTCCCATCATGTACTATGGTGGTTAGAGGTCGGTAGCTATGGGGGTCTGGGAGAAATGGTGGTTGATAGTGGTCAACCTGCGGCAATTTCATATTTCTGACAAGGACGTATGTGTCATGGTGTATCACTTTTCAGCCAAAACTATCTAGCGCAGATCACTGCCGTTTGTGTGTGGCAGTAACACAGTCACCTTTCGATCACAACATTCGCCGAATTTGAGTAACTGTGGGAGTGTGGGAAATATGTTGTAGAGATGCAATGAATATTCGGCTACAAGTCGGTATTCGGCCTATTAGGGCCCCTTTTTTCCATATTCGGTATTTAGCCAAATAGTACGCAACATGAAAAAAGAAAACTCGCAAATTACCCAAAAATGTATTTATTTGAATTCCAAATTATTAATTTAATAGTTAAAATCTACCAGTGGTTAGTTGTGATGTATGAAAACAATTTAATCAGCATTTTTTTTATAGCAAACGGTTGCGCTTTTCCTCGTGAACTAAGCCTGCTTCTAAAAATAGCCTCACTATATACTGTACTGCCAGGAGACGATAAGTAAATCCTAGCGAATTCTGTCAGTGTTCCCAAATCACTCCAGGCAAATGCCGGGATGCTTCCTTCAAAAAAAGGCCATGGCCGAATTTCTTCCCATTCCTTGCCCCCATCCTTGCCCCCCATTCTTTCCCGTCTCTAAAGACCACAATGTTAAAGAGACGTAAAGCAGTTACAAAAAAAAAAAAAAAAAAATTCTGTCAATGTTGGAAACTGTTCAGTATTTGCTGACCACCACTTGTAAGGGTCTGCCGTCCGATGTAGGTGGAAAGTTTTCACAATAAAATCAATCTCATTTGCAAATGAAATTTGCAAATCACCATTTTGCATATTTTCAGTAGCATCTTCCTCAAAACAGTTTCAGAAACTTTCATGTATTTCAGTGGTTTCATCATTTTCATTAATATGATTTTTCTTACTATGCGGAGGAGAATCATCACTGCAACTACTAGAATATTCACAATTTTCAGAGCTTCTGAAAGAATTTTTTGTTTTGCTCTTTGCGTTTGAAGCAAATCGAGAAAACTGGTTTTGAAACACGGGTCAAGAAAAGTGGCAACCAGATACTTACATTTTCATCAACTCGCAAATGAAACAAATACGCTAACTGAATGGCTAGCGCACGCACAGTATGGGGCCATCCATAAATCACGTGACTCGGTTGAATTAGGGAGGCAAAAGCCACTTCGAACTACATGGGGGAAGGGGGGGAGGATTTCACAGGAGACAAAAATGGAGCACAAGGTTTATGGATGCCCCCATGAGATAGTTCATAGCCAGTCACCCGCAAAAGCTACACAGTACACATTTTTGCCGAATATTCGGCCACGCTCTCGGCCGAAGCGCTGAATATTCGGCGCTTCAGCCGAGAGCGTGGCTGAATATTTGGTATTCGGCAAAATCACTATTCGTGGCATCTGTAATATGGTGGTTGAAATTGGCCGATCAAGTATATTTTCTTAATTAGACTAAAGGATTATGTGTCCGTATATTTAACTTTGCTTCCATAACTAAATAGCATGGACCATTGGTGTTTGTGTGTAGTAGTGGTATCGTGTCTCCTACTGTGCATTATGGTGGTTAGATGTCTGTAGCTGTCAATCCAAATTCTGTTCAAACACGAATGAAGTCATGGGTGCCAGGTAGTGTCTATATAATACTAGGGACTGGAAGTTGGTTGACACCAGAGGTTGAATCTAGTGAAGTATTTGCTCCTCATTTCAGTGTTTTACAGAAAGGCAGAACTGTTTCAATGGGTGGTGGTGTGTTCGTGGCCATTAATAAAACTGTTAATTACTCTGTCTTAACAACTGAAAAATTTTGAGTTAGTACAGGTGAAAGCAAAAACTGGCAGAAATTTAAAGTTCATAATAGGGTCATTTTATCAACCTCTGAATTCTTGATTGGCTAACATGGAATATTTTAGTGTGTCCTTTAATATTTCTATAAATCATGGGTGGTAATTTTAACATAGTCACATAAGTGGGACACATGTACATTCAGGTCAGGCAGAAGATAGGTTAGTAACCAAAACTTTCCTAGAATCGTTCGCAGAAATCTCTTGAACAGTTGGTCAAAGAGCCAATGCATTGCAACAAAGATTCCTCGTCCATTTGGAATCTTTTTCTTATAAGCAATCTGAATATTGTAGTTAAAGTTCATATAGGAGACTGTATATGTGATCGGAAGGCAGTTTACTTTGAAACATGATATAGACAAACTTGTATATTGCTTCGGTAAGGAAAATAATGCGGGTATGGTTGATCACTCGGCGAAAAATTTTGAAATGTACACACTAATTACAAATGTTGAGAAACTTTGATTTAATTTAAAAGAAACAATATGGAGCAGTTTAAGTCAATTTGTTCATAAAAAGTTTATTAAGGTTAGTAAGAACTTCCCTTGGTTCAATCTGGAAGTTAAACGTTTGCTCGGGAAGCAAAGGTGTTTATATGCGACAGCAAAGAAATTGGAGGACTCATCTTATGTAGTTAAATTAGTTCTGTTGTGAGCAAAAGTGCATAAGGCAATGCGTATTGCTTTTAAAAACTTTCAAGTCAGGAATTTATCCAAAAATCTGATTACTAATCCAGAAAAGATCTGGTCGTATATCAAAGTAATGAGATTCCATAATGATATGCCATCACTTATTAAGAAAAATGGGGAATTATCAGAAATTTGCATAGAGAAGCAGAAATTTTGATTAATATATTTAAATAAAGATTTCTCACAGAAAATGTAGATTAGATCCTGATATTTAAGTCCTAGCAACAAAATTATGAAAGATCTCATTCTTGACATCAAGGGAACAACAAAACTACTTCGGAACATAAAAACCAACAATGCTCCCAGACCAGTTTCTACTCGAGGTATGCAGAGGAAATTGTGCTGTATTTGATGAAATTGTATACCAACTCCTTGAATCAAGGAAACATACCAGCTAAATGGAAGACTGCCATCGTAAGTCCAGTGTTTCAAAATGGAAATGTTAATGATCCTCAAAATTATAAGCTGATCTTATTAACCTAAATATTTTGCAGGATTTTAGAACCTACCATTTATTCAAATGTGATGCAGTTTTTGGATGAAGGGGAGCTTATAAAACAAAATCAACCTGAATTCAGAAAAGGCCCATGTAAGAGACAGTTTGCACGTCTGATTCATGACTCGTGACGTATTACAGATGAGCAATTCCAGGTTGACTTAGTTCTATCAGATTTTTAAAAAGCTCTTAACACTGTACCTCACACAGAAACTTCGTAGTTATGGCATATCTAGACAAAATTGTGATTGGGTTGCAAACTTTCTGAAAAGTAGAACACAGAGTGTAGTTCTTAACTGAGCATTTATCACTGACCAAAGTGATGTCTGGGGTTCCCCAGGGAAGTACAATATGGCCCCCTGTTGTTTCTCGTATATATTAATGATTGGTGTGATATAATAAGGGGAAGAAGAGACTATATGCAGATGACTCTATTATTTGTGAAATAAAAGCGCTTTATTACAAGATGGTATTATGAAAATAATCACGTCGTGTAAAGACTGACAGTAGGTGTTAAATGCTAAAAAAAAAAAAAAAATGCCAAGTCATGTGTATAAGTAAAAAGGTGACACTATTTAACTCTGAATATTCAATAAACGTCACTGTCCTTAGAACGGTAGATTCCACCAAATACCTAGGGGTAACATGTCATTAGACATTGTTCTTGAATGAACATAAGAAAGAAAATTATATTCACCGATTTCTAGGTCTTAATTTTAAACAGTGCACACCAGAAGTTAAATCGATTGCATAAAAAGCACTAGTGTATCCTCACTTAGAATATCCTATCAAAAATGGTTAGTCAGGCATTGGAGATGGTCTAACTGGGTGTGTTGGGCGAGTGGTTAACACTCTGGCCTCGCATTCAGGAGAACACCACCAGTTTGAAACCCTGTCTGGGCGTCCCAATTTGAGTTTTCCATGGCTTCCCCAAATCACTAAAGATGAATTCTGGGGTGCTTCCTTCAAAAGGCCACAGCCGAATTCCTTCCTGTTCCTTGTCCCTCGTCCCTTCCCACCTTTATGACCTAGATGTCAACAAGGCATAAAGCCATAAGTAAAAAAAATGAAGGGTCAGAGAAGAGCTGTCAGATTTGTGACACGTATATATAGCTGGAGGGAAAGCTTAAGTACGATGTTGAAGGAGTTAGATTGGGAAGACCTGGAACACCAAGGACATTGCTCTCAACAGAAGCTAATTGAAAAATTCATGACTGGCGTATTTCGAAATGACAGCAAACAATTATTACTAATGGCAACATTCATATCGAGGTATGACCGAAAAAATAAGATTATAGAAATGAATTGGTTCTGGTCCCGATTTCTTTTCTCATTTTTTCCACAAGCGATTTGGGAACAGAATAGGAAGGATTTAGTGAGCAAGAAAACTTAGAATCCGACAGGAGTAGTTCTTGAAAAACCATTCTGGCTATTCTGATCAGGGTTTTCCACGGTTTTCCCAGATTGCTCCAGGTGAAAGCCAGGATGGTTCCTCAGAATAGACTATGGGCACCTCCTACCATATCCGGTATATCACTTTGAAATGATTACACATTCGGATAGGTGCAGTGCATCCTCTGCCACCCAATTTTAGTGAATTGCGGAGTAGTAATAATGATAATAATAATAATAATTTAAAGTGACATTGATAACAGATGTGGGGAGGGAAAAATCGTTAATATTAAAGAAGTAGTGTTGATGAATCTATAAAAAGGAGATTCAATGAGAAAATGGAAGGATAATGTAACAAAGGCAATAATCAGAATTTGAATTGAATTTTTAATTATGATTGAGCACATTACCAGGTGGCAATTTCCCTAGTCAGCTAATTACCCTTTTCATATTCAAATCAAAAACCAGACAAACATTGGTCCAAAACCCTACTACATTACAACTTGATTCATAACTTATGACAGTATACCTGACAATATGGTTCTCTGAACTTGTTACAAATGTGATTTTTAAAATAGGTTAGTTCAAAATGCAAGTAGTATAATAAAAGCAATGGGAAGTAGAAAAAAAAATTACAATAATGTTTATTACAATTCAGTTTTTAAGTAGAGCAAAAATTCCTACTTTAATTGTTAGCAGCTGTTATCTAGCAAAAAAATTTTACAGCTAGAATGTCCAAGATTATCTGAACTATGCTAGAGAAATAAAACAAAGGAGTGAGCTGGGGTGTTAAGTTCAAAACTTAATAAACTTACATGATACTCTTGGATAACAAGCAAAGGGAGCATAGTGTTCCTAAATATTTGTGGTTGAAATCTGTCTCTATTGTTTGATGAAGATGTTAAAGCCTTCAGCAATTGAAGTGGCAATAATTCTAAGTCCATAGCATTGTTTAAAGTTGATACAGAAGTGTGCAATCAATAATCGTCCATTTTACTTCTCTGAAGGTTCAGGCAAATGTTGTTCATTATCTTGCTACTCTTTACAGCAAACACCTTCCATGTGAAATTAATTTTATTTTAAATTTTACAGTAATGTTTCGGATATGATTTTGAGTAATAGTACAATTTTTTTAAAAAATAATTCTCCTCGTAATATATCTATAAGCTTGTTAAAACCATAGAAGGAATACAGTAATGCATTTCTGTCAGTCATTCCTAATAGTAAATCATTTCTGAGCCCAATTTCAAGGATGCTTTTGTGAAATATAGAAATTTTAGAGTATGTTTTGCAAGTCCAATGGCCTTTGTTGCATTCATTTTCACTGCTAAAACTCAGTATGGGGATCATTTTAAAGTGTATTTATCGTATTCATATTAGTTTGGAAGATATTTCGATTTGTTGATGTTGACCCATGAGGTCAGAGGGAGTGAAACCAAAAATTCGAAATAACTAGGAAACGCAAAAAGTCACAGCAAAGCTTTTATCATCAGTTGTAGTCACCATCTTCTAGCACATTTTGGGCATAAAATCAATTATGGAAAGGATAAGTAGGATATTTAATTTTTTTAAAAATCTAAAATAAATGATGCAGAAGCAAGAAATTAATTTCGGAAATAGACAAAATCAAGATGGTTAAAATCACATATTGGTTTCATTAGAAAATTTAAGACTGTAGTAGATAAATGAGATTTTTGTAATGTTTCATCATGATTATTGAAAAAAAGGGCCAAGTTTGACGACATGAGAGGATTTGGGATTAATTCAATACAAGCCTGCTCGAGGTCTAAGCTGGGTTAAACAGGTAAAATAAGCTGCCTGGAAGCACATATGTTAATTACAATTTAAAATGTTAAGTGCTTTCTTATGTATTAATTTTTAAAGTAGGAAGCTGACATCACAGAGTCAACAGATTTGATAAATAGATAAAAGCCCTCTTGGCTGATGCACAGTTTCACAGTAGTTTTCGGTACGATCGGGTTGTGTGTCACTGACAGAGCGAATGGCTCCTCATGGTTGGTTGTACTATCAATTATGCCATAGCTATACTTTCATCTTGGTTTGGGGCCAGATGAGAGTTTGTCTTCTCTCCTGAGTGTGTGCTTAAGTTGCAATCATCAATGGAACTGTAAGTTCGATAGCCTTACCAAAAATATAAAATCTGTAACTGAACTTTTGTAGAAGGAATTTTTGGAAAATTATAATTTCTCACGGAACTATAAACTGATTACAGTGTTTTCATTAAATCATACATTTCATGTTTGAGATTATATCAGTCATGTGGCAACCTCATTATTATAGAACAGCAAGAGTTCTGCATCCTGATTTTTAAATGGGTTACCAGTTGTCAGTGAAGTCTTTCATTAGTTGTAGCGCAGGTTATTTAGTCTTTAACACACAAATGGTATTTTGAAAAGCATGCAAATTCTTAATTTTCAGAGTAACTTTTGGAGTTCAGTTACTGCTGCAAAAGGAAATGAAATCATGGTGTCCTAAAGTAAAGCCTTCGTATACATTTTTTTTTTTTTTTTTTTTTTTCTAAAATAGATTATCAATTTGTGGAAGCAACCCCACATGTGGGTCAGGGAAATGTAAATTTAAATACTCCATTTTATTTTGATTAGTTTCCATCCTTGTAACACTACCAAAATCTTAAAATCTTTGTATACTCTTGGAGCTAAACATGCATCACCTCGGCAGATATGTGACCCATTCCCCCAGCGGCCTTACTGAAACGATTTCAGAATGATTGTAATGTAGCAGATTTGTGCAGTCCCAAGGGTTGCAATTTGAAAAGACAGGGTAACTGGACTGCATTTAAGTATTTTTCCTAAAATATAGTCTGTTACTTGCAGAGAAACTCACCTTTAGTCAAATTTGCTTATATTTGCCTTTTACATATTGATATGGTTCACAATTGGTGCACTATTTTTATCATTTGACTCATTTTTTTAATTGCAGGTGTTTTCACCCATCAAGAAATTGATATAAATATTTTTAGGTCTTTAACTGAAAATGACCTAAAAGAGATTGGTGTTACTGCCTTGGGAGCCCGCCGAAAGCTTCTGCTTGCAATTTCAGGTAAATATTAATCAATGTTCTTTACTGTCAATTTCATTTTGAGCTTTCTCTCTGGATTCTATATTTGCTCCATTATTGGAACAGAAAGGGAGTTCCGTTTATTTTGTCACTTTGAGATTTTTGTCAAAATTTTGTTACATTTATCGCATTTCTCACGTACACATAATTTAAAAATTATACTGTTCCAAATTTGATAGTGCTGTGGTAAACAAAAGTAGAACTTCTGTAAGTTTGCTGAAATATATACAGGTCTCTGAGTACACTTATAAGTTTGTAACTTCCATCACGTTATTGTAATATGGACACTATTTGCACTTCAAAAATTATAAATGTATAGTTTAAGAGGATTTAGCCTGGCTGAACAATCTTTTAAAACAATAAGCACAGATGTTTTGCCATGGTAAAATAGTTTTAATGCCACATTTTGGGTTTGAAATACAGAAGTTGGAAGGAGATTCAAAAGACTGCAGTTAGATTAATCTGAGAAATTACCACAAAATGCTGTCTGTAAGAGATAAAATTAAGGAGCTCAATTGAGATTGAGGTAGACAGAAAGAGGGTGAAGAGTGCTCAGAGAGCAGAAAGGTAATTTATTAGTCCCAGACTCCTGCACCTACAAAAGAAATTATGTATTCTGAGAATAATTACATCACTCGGAAACCAATCTATAGCATTGAAACTTTTCCAATATACGAGGGTTGTTTTTAAGTAAGGGCCATTCGTGCGTATAGTCCCGTAGTTCGGGTGGCCGCCACAACAATCCACCGCACCACTTGCCGGCATCCTTCCCATTCACACTGATGCCAGTTTCAGCTCTGTAGCTGACGTGTACGCATCGCTGTGCTACTTTATAATGTTTACGATTATTGAATCGCCCGCCGCGTGTGAGATACAGTCAGTGACACATTTTTTGACCGCGAGAAGCCTATCAGCTGTAGAAATTAATCATCAGTTAACAGAAGTTTATGGCTTGAATGTAATGAGTGAAGGTAAAGTGCGTCAATGGGTTAGAGAGTTTAAAAATGGCCGTCAAAACGTCCATGACGAACGCTCAGGCCGACCCTCTGTGATCACTGATGATTTGGTGGCTGCAGTCGAAACAAAGATTCGTGAGGACAGAAGATTCACAATTTCCACTCTTTCTTTGGAATTTCCACAAGTTTCAAGATCGGTTTTGTACAAAATTGTGTCTGAAAACCTAAAGTTTAAGAAACTGTTCTCGGTGGGTACCCACACTCCTCACAGAGCACCACAAAGGGAAGAGATTTGCCACTTCATTGGACTTTTTGATTCATTACGAGGAAGAAGGGGATGACATGTTGAGTCAAATTGTCACTGGAGATGAAACATGGGTATCCCATATCACTCCCGAAAGCAAGCGAAAATCGATGGAATGGCGACACACAACCTCACCCGTCAAGGTCAAAGCCAAACAGACGCTGTCAAAGCGCAAGATTATGGCAACTGTGTTCTGGAACCGGCACGGTGTTTTGCTAGTGGACTTTATGCCACAAGGAACGACAATCAACTCAGATGCCTACTGTGCAACTCTAAAGAAGCTCCGCAGAGCAATTCAAAACAAAAGGCGCGGCATGCTGACAAAAGGAGTTTTGCTCCTGCACGATAACGCTAGGCCTCACACCTCTCAAAAAACTCTGGGTTTGATTGATTCTTTTGGTTGGGAAGTTTTGGACCATCCACCATACAGCCCCGACCTTGCTCCTAGCGATTTTCACCTTTTCCGGTACCTGAAACACCATCTTGGCGGGCAGCACTTCAATGACGACGATGAAGTGAAAGCGGCCGTGAACTCTTGGCTGTCGGAGCAGGCGGCTGAATTCTTTGAAGAGGGAATTAAAAACTTAGTTGTACGGTATGACAAGTGCTTAAATAAACAAGGCAACTATGTAGAAAAATAGGTAAAAGTGTGTAGAATCAGAAAATAAGTTGTTTTTTTTTTTACAAAAGTATTTGTATCTTTAAAAAAAAATAAAAACGGCTCTTACTTAAAAAACAACCCTCGTAATTTGATTGCAGGTATAAATTATGATTCAAACTGCAAACAACTCTTGAAAACCCGTGACTATTGAAGATTGTTACATCGAGAGTGTGACCACTTCTACACTTTAAGTAATAGTCAGACCAACAAGGCTGACATAGCCTTGAGCCTACATTAAACTTCCGGGTTCTTGTTCACTCATCACGCCCAATTGGCTGTAAGACCTGCATGACCTACCCCTAAAAGAGCTTCCTAAAGACCACCCCATCATGATTTCCGGGGGTCTGTTTATTGGTAACATAGGGGATTTCCCAACATCTCTGGGGATTTTTTTGCTCATTTAACTTTATTTTTCCTCTGATCTATCTGATATTTTTGTGATAGGTAAGCCGTTGCCTAAACATAAAAACTTATCCTTATGAAATTTTCCCCATCTCTATTGGTTTGGTTGTAAAAAAATTATTGAAGTGATGACACCTAAAATTCTCTCAAATCTTTCAACTGGAAGCCGCCTCACCTTGGATTTACCATAATTTTTCTTTTTTCCATACTGTCCAAAATACTGCATTGATTTTTACAAAACTTATGCCTTGTGCTCAGAAAAAATTCTAATTTCTTTTAAATATACTCCTCCCTCTGCATTCAGCCGAATATGAAAACTTAATTTTTAGCTTGTAAACATAATTTTTCTAAAAAAATTTACTTAACTTCTACCTATAGGTATGAAATTTAGTGCATCTTTTAAGCTATAAATCTTTTTGGTAGCTTGAAAACTGAGGGCTTAGGAATTACTTAACTGTCCATTTTCGACCTTTGCATCATGTGGGGTGATTGATTTACAAAATCAAATATCTGGTCTGTACTATTTTATATCTACAAAGTGTCCTACCTCTTTTTAATCCTTATTACTTAATACACCTCTGAAAATGAATGTGGCTTTTTCTATTAGAAAATAAGTTTAAATTCTTTATATGGCCCATGTTGACAAAAGTTTTGATCGAATTTCACCCTTTGCTTCAACTTATCAATTAAAAATTGGAAGCATATGATTCTAAACTTATTTCACCATTCTATTGAAGTTATCTCGACATTCTTTAAACTAATTTTGTTGATTTAATAACAAAATTTAGGTTATCTGACAAACTCTTATTACTATCAATATCCTTCCAATCCTAATCACCATTATACTGTTTATACATTCGCATCACTCATCTGCCTCCTGTCTTCCAATGACTTGCAACCCAGCTCCCTTATCGTATCAGTCAGTTATTGAAATGTTTATGCAATTTTAATTTATTCCTCAGAAAGACCACAGTCTTTGATGTAGGTTCCATTGCCTAATTTAATGATCAAATTATTGTAAAACTCGGTAATAAAGTTCTAAACACCTTTTCAAAGGTTTCTAAATCTTAAGTCAATGAACAAATTAATTTCATTATGCTCTAAAATATGATCTTCCCTTATCAGTATTATTGTAATAGTGGCCTTTGTACACGGTACTTCAATAAGTACATGACACTAATAATTGATGCATGATGTTGAACACTAATATGGCAGTTATATCTGAGATTAAAGTATGGATTATACATTACTTACAGCCCAGCTATTGTTAATTTCTTTACCTGGAACCAAGTTGGTATGACCATCATCTAGTTACTTGTACCTTGGATAAATGTCAAGGTTGGCAGTAGTTACTGCTTAAATCTTTAGGAAGTACTCATACACATCATCAGTTTTCCATACATAGGGAGGACAGATATCATGTCACATGGACCATGAATCATATATTTTTCTGCAATCTGATGCAACATGTGGTTAATATTTCGATCAGGTATTTCTGCAGAAACTAAGAAGTCAATGGTGTGGGATTAGTGATCAGTTTGCAAAATAATCAAAATATGTGCATGGGGAAAACCACACTGTTGAAATTTAATTATATTAATTTTTGTGGTAGCTGCTAGTAAATTTTTTTTTTAATATTATACTAGCAGAGTTCCTGGCATTGTCCGGTTTGTTGGCATGGATTTACCCGTGCCTTATTTTTATTCCTGCAATGAGAAACATTTGAACAAAGTTTCATAAAATTCACGCCAACTTCTTTTGGAATTAAAGCAAACCTAGATTCACCCGCCCCCTAACAAGAAATGGGTGGGTTGAAGTATATTTGCACGTACATTATTTTCATTCATCCGAAATGATCAAGCTTGGTTAATTTGGTTAAGAAATTGCATTACTACATTACTGAACAACACTAGAATATGTTAGAAACTCACATTTGATTCAATTGCAAAGTGAATGGATATAATTTTTGCTCGAAATGCCATATACTTTAACTCTGCAGATTGAGCCGTTTATACAAATATCAAAAGTGAATCCAGAAAAATAATATTGTAAACAGAAGACTAATGCTGAAGGCCAGAGTCATTGTCCAGAGATCATGCTTAAAGAAAATCTGTTGTTTTTACAGCTATCTATGGTGTTTAAAAATGGAATATCCTGAATTAAAGGAACAAATACTTCAATTTTTTTTTAGTGTGCAAAATATTTATTATTGTGAAGTTATCTTACTGCGATCATTAAAGGCTATGGTCAGAGACATTGTAGTTGTGTGTTTAGTGCGAAGTATGCCATGTCTAATCCTGCCATCTTTGGGATTTGTCATCATACATTCAGGATTTCATTTAATGCTCTGCGTTATTTAACATTAAACATAAAACATGCCAAACAACTGAATTGAGATTCTAAGCTTTAAAATGGCGAAAACCCCATCAAAATCTGCTCCATAGTTTGAGTTTTTATAAGGCCAATATATCCAGTTTTTGTTTTATAGATAGATAGATAAGAGTTTTAAATTTAAAATGCATACCACTATACACTGGCTGGACAAGGCCCAAATTTGATGTGGGCAAGATCATTTTTACAAGGCCATCTGGTGGTGCAGGAGGACGGAATTTATAAAGAATTTTTAAAATAATAAAAAATGGTTGTTAATGAAAACCATCTTCATTGTAACTAAATTTATTAAGTAATAACTAACAGTAAAGAATTAAACACAAATTTACTGGTTTTAGTCTTACTGAACTTGAGGGGTAAGCTAGAGTGGGGTTGTAACACCTAACAGCTTAGATCTCAGCTATAACCATGTTGTGTTGCCTATTGCACTTTGTGAATAATTTTTTATTAATTTTAATTTTTAAAAGCTCCTTTCAGGGGAAGTTCTACTTACAGGTATTGTAAGTATAATTCGAATAGTAATTTATATATATCTTTTTGGTTAAATTTCTTTTAAGTTTTCTCCTGTTATTGTAGCAGTTGTTTCACATCTTTTATGAAGTCTGATAAATCTGGTATAATGGTTTGTAATCGTTCGTATAATCTGCAAGGTTGGAAAACACTGCTCTCACCCACTCGCAGGACTGTGCCTAAATCTTGGCAGTTTTTAAATATACGCTCTTCTGGGATATTTTTTTAACTTCTTTAGTTTAGAGAGAGAACCAAAATTTTCAAAGTGTTGATTTGGAATCATAAATCTTGAATCTATGTTGCTCACTATGGAATAATCTGTTTTGTACTTGCTTTTTGGAGACTGATTATGTTCATCTAATATACTTTTCTTTTTGATTACTCTTTTATCTTTAGTCCTTTGGCTGATCGTAACTGCTTTTTTAATAAATTGATGAGCATCGGCAAGAATTTTTTGAACCCAGTTTGTCGGTATTATTTGATAGCATCAAAAACTTTACGAAAATTTTCAGGATCAATACTTAAATGGACTTTAATAAATTGCCATAATTTGCTTAGGATATTAATATACAATAATAGTTCATACAAAAAATGGAATGAAATAATAAATTCTAAGCTGAGCGTTTCATTTAAAACCGAATTGTAATTAAGTGTGTCAGTCTTCCATAAGATCTTTTTAAGTTTCCAATGCATGCAACATCAAATTTAAATAATACGGCCTTCACTGCCTTGATTCTACTTTCCCACTTTGTGGCTGATGAAGACGTTATACTAAGCATCAATTTGTCTTTGATTAATTTCCAACGTTCGCTGAATATTGAAAATGTAAAAAAAAAATCTAAATAAAACTTTTTTTACCTCACAGAAGAATTAGCTAAGGCTACCAAAAGCGAAAGCCAAATATCACATCTGCATGGTGAGGGATTAATATTTAATATTCAAGTTTTAACTCTACTATTTATGCCTTCCATGGCATACTTACATATTCCAAAATAGTCTCAGCAACAGCACTGGTTTGTTCAACTTAAGCAGTCTTTAGTGCAGTCAAGAAAAATAGAATATTATTTTTTTACCCTATGAATTACTTCATTGTAATTGTTTTTGACATCAGTGAGATCAATTCATTTTGAATGTCATGGCTTATATAATGGTGTGTAAGTTATTTGCCATTAATGTGTGTCATGTGATCCCATAATGTAGGGTCATTAATTTAAGCAAATCTGAAATTACCAGAATTCCTTCTGTCATCACAAATCTTAAGAGATTTTCTGACATCAAAATGCTATATTATGAGAGACTAAGAAACTTGTGATACCAATTAAACACTGAAACAAATTCTTCCATTCTTTCTGAGTTTCACAAATTAGCATTTCATTTTTCGGGTCTATTGGTTTTTCATGTTTTATTCGTTTTTTTAATGTCATCCATTGGAAAATAAATGTCATATGTTCTTTGGTATTCTCTCGCCATTGTAAAATGCTATTTAAGTGTTTCCAGTCACTGTGCCTTCCTTTACTATCTGATTTTATGATTTGTTAGAAAAACAAAACTTTTTTTTAGATTTTGAGTAAATCAACCAGCGACCATTTTGAATTACACCATTATCCAGTTTTCTTGAGAAATAAAATTTACAAAAGTATCTATAATCATTGTCTTTTGGATATCTTAATTACTGTTACATAATTGCTGTGTAGGTCTGCTTCGAACTATGACACCGAGAATGCGGTAAGGGAAATGTTCACATTCTTGAAATTGAACTAACAAATGCATTAATATCAGCACTGACATTGAAGCAAGCTAGCAGAGTACCACTGCTCTTCACTGGAGTTTGATTCTGACTGGCTAGAGTTTGATCATATCTCTCTATTTCGACTGTGTGTAGGTACTTGGTAAGTCTGGAGCACTTTTAAAATTCATTTGAGTCTTTGACTTGGCTATATGATTTTTTGCCTGTTGTGATTCTTCTTATCTATCAGACGAAGAATTTTTTGTATTTTGAGAAACTTCATATCTGAACCAAAAACCTGATTTAACACGACTCTTTAAGGTTTAATTTTTCTATTTGCTAAACCATATTCTCATTTTATCTCTCTCTCTCTCTCTCTCTCTCCTGGGGCCTTGGCCTGATGCTTTACCATAAGGAGGGCTTATATTGTTGAATGTAATCTGTAAACAACAATATTTTTTCTTCTTTGCATAAATACCTAGACATTATAAAACCTACTACACATGTCCACATGATTCTTTTTATAATTTGAATAATTATATAACTAATAGTTAAAGTGGGCTGGTGGCTCAGTGGTTAAGGCATCTGACTATGAAAAGTCCCCAGTTCAAATCAGTCTTGGCAGGGATTTTCATAAGCAGATAAACCAACCGTCACCTCTGGCACAGCTTACTGGGTAATGTGAGTACAGCAGAACACTCCCATGGTTCAGATTCCACACTAAACTGTAGGTCCCCTTTAAGGGCTAACAACCCTGGTTGTAACACTGATGTGTACACATCCACAACAAATTCAAGCCAAACAGTGGCTTGAATTTGCTGTGATCCTGGTTGTTCCAAACGAACATACATGCATAACTAATAGTTCACCCCAAACAGAGATGGTTTATCTTTTGTATTCACATTTTGGCTTATAACTAGAAGACAATAAAATCTAATACTAAACAAGTAATTGGTTTGAAATGTATAAACAAGCCTCTTTTATATCATATCCTATAAGACTACATTCTCTCAATTTTTAATTTTCAACTGACATAAATCTCAATAACCCCTGGGACTGATTTACAGAATTTACAAATTCTGTAACCATAACATTTCTGCCACATTTTTATAAATTCTGAATCAACTGTTCTAAAGGTTGAGAGTGGGGAGAATTGCAATAAAATCTTGTATTACTTCTAACATGGGAACATCAATTAATATAACCTTCAAGACAAATTATTCTCTACTTTCATAGAGGTTAAATCTCTCTTGTCCTTTTATCAACTTCAAGAATAGTCTTTACAGAAACGCACATTAATTTTGGCACGGCATATATATGAGAGCATATTAAACACTCTGTCTCTCTCTCTCTCTCTCTCTCCGAGAGGGAACAAATTATCTTACTTTAAGCATGGCTGAGCTGTGATCTAGGAGTGACTTCACTGCTGGAACACATTGAAGAAATGAACAAATTGACTGGTACACACTGAGACGGAACTTGGGTGTAAGGCTTTTTAATCATACATGTCTAACAGGACATCAAAGTGAGCATCAATCACCATGTTTCTCTTTCATCCAACTGGCTAAGTGTGTTATGAAATTTTAAGTTTCTTACAGAATAAATCTTCAAACCACATAGGTTTGTAAAATACCATATGCTACTAAATGTTAATAAAAGAAGAAATGACAGGATTACTTTGAAAATTCTTGAAAATTTACAACCAGTGAACTGAAAAGTAATGGAAACTGAATTAAATAATAAAAATCTGTTAGTTACCTGTTTTCTCACAAATATTAAATAATACACCTACAAATTTGTTACAAAATATAACTATTTCTACATTCGTCCTTCGATAGCAATCTATTCAGGTTAACTCAGCCAGCTACAGTGTCATCTCCTGTGCATGCCCTCTTAGTACTTGTTAGCCTCAGATACAGTGGCCTAGTGGCTCTATCATACTGGTAAAGTGAACTGGAACAGCTTATTTCTTCACTCATGATTATCAAGCCATTTCTTTCACAACTTGGCAAGTTGGCATCAACTGTAATACTGGTCCCTCTGTTCCTTACATTGTGCAGCCAAGTTTTAATGGCATCCAGAAACACACGGCCTCCAAAAAATGAATGCCTGAATCCTAACTTTCGTGAAATGCTCAGCTCATGGTCCAGATTGTGTATCCACACACTTCAAAGGATACTGTAGAAATCTGGAGTTATTGACTTTAGTTCTTTTATGTAACAGAGCAATATCACCTTTAGTGTGTGGTAGTGGATGGTATTAATGCTCTATCAAGTCAGACTCTTGCCTATTTTTTGGATTTGTTACTTGCATAACAAATTCCTGAAGGCATTTCTTGCATGTATGTGATGTCACTGGGGTCACTTTGCATTAACAGCTAAATATTTTCACTGTCTATGTACCCATTATGTCAGAGTTTAGGAGGGCGTTCCGACAAGTACTTAGCCTACAAAAGAAGAAAAGAAAATTTTTGAAAAGTGGTAGTTTATTTCTCAACAGTCTCCTTTTAGCTCGATGCACTTGACCCAGCAATGCTCCAACTTCTTTAACCTGTCTGAAAAATATGTTTTCTAGAGATCTACAAAATAGGCCTCCATGGCGGCAATAACCTCCTCATTTGACTCAAATTTCTGCCTGGCGAGTGTCTTCAAGTTTGGAAACAAAAAGTCGCACCGGACCAAATCTGGAGAATATGGTGGATGGGGCAGCAGTTTATAGTCCAATCCCACCAATTTAGCCATGGTGATGGCGAAGGTGTGAGCTGGTGCATTGTCGTGGTGGAAGAGCACTTTTTTCTTTGCCAAATGGGGCCGATTTTTTCTGCAATTCGGCGCCAAATCAGCCCAGTAATTCGGTATAGTAAAGCCCTGTGATCGTTTTGCCCTTCTCCAGGTAGTCTGTGTAGATCACACCTCGTGAATCCCTGAAAATGGTGGTCATAACCTTTCCGACCGATGGGACAGTCTTCGCCTTTTTCGGAGCATGTTCACCGGGTAAAGTCTACTGTTTTGACTGTTTCTTGGTCTCTGATGTGTACCAGTGGATCCATGTTTCATCGAAGGTCACATAACGATGCAGAAACTACTTCGGGTTGTGCTTAAACAGCATCAAACATTGCCGTGAAGTGGTCTCACGGTTGCGCTTGTTGTCTGGAGTGAACAAACTTGGCACCCATTGTGCCGACAGCTTTCTCATGCCCAAACTATCATGCAAGATATGACCCACGCAGTCTTTTGAGATGTCTACTCTCCCAGCAATCTCTCACACCTTCAATCAGTGGTCTGCCAATACGAGATCGTGGATTTTTGTCACGTTATCCTCCATGGTAACTGTTTTCGGAGCACCTGGGCGTGGCTCATCAAAAACCGATGTGCAACCACGTTGAAACTTGTTAAACCAATTTTTGACAGTCGCCATCGAAGAAGAGTCACCATACACAGTATCCAAGTGCTCTTTGATTTTGCTGCGTCATTTTCCTTCCAAAAACAAGAATTGAATCACCTACCAATATTGTTCTTTTTCAATTTTTCTAAAATCCACGGACACACCCACTTTCACACGCATTCAAAATAAAACTAAGAGTCCGATTTGGCTGAAATTTTAACAATGGCTACGTTAATGTACTACACGATAATAAAATTTCTCTGGTGACAGTGGCACCATCGGGAAGAGAGGCTAAGTACTTATTGGACCTACCTCGTATGATGTTAGAGTTTTTGCACACACAGCAAGAAGAGATGCTTAAAGTATTCAATTTCTTCCCATTTGCAGGTATCAAATCCAAAAGAATAGTGAGATTCCAGGTTTATGGGACATTAAAAGCATTTGCTGTCTATTAGTTAAAATGAAAGATTAATTCCAATTCACAAAAGATGAGAGGTATACAATATTCTTTGCAAATACAGAAAAATCTTCTATCTGACAAACAGTCTGGCCTATTGAAGATTAGCTCTCTTAAAAACCAACACTATGTCACATTTGTAGCCATTTCAAAGTCATCAGTTGCTGAACTAGTTTTGGAGAATGTACACAACATTAATTTCAGCAGCTTTGAAGATAATGGTATTGGTGTCCACTTGTTGGGTCTCTAATTGGGTAGAAAAAAAGTAATTCCTAACAGGAAAACCATATTAGTATTTGGAACTTTGGTTCAGTTTCACAGATGAAATAGCCTGACAGACCTAACTTGAGATTGAAAGTGCGAGTCAAAAATTCTTGTTACTCTGATCAGTTTTATCCTTAAAAACGGTTATACAGGCCCCTTAAGAACATGAGTGTCAACTGAAAACTTCTTGTGTACCCATGTGGAAAATCCGCCACTTTTTTATCATCCTCTTTAAAACAAACGAAGTTATGAAAAATAGAAAACTTCGTCATGGTGGTACGATGATATTGGGAATAAGAACTGTTTGTCTGTTTTCTGGCTTTTTCAAGGAAGGTATACCTTTTTTCTAATTTCCTCAAACATTTTCATGTTTTATTTTTCATTATAAATGTAAATTTTTCCAATGGCATCCTGTTTTCTTTCGCCTTGCTATTCTCCAATAGTTGAAAAATTTGCATTCATTTTTTGCTTAAATAGTAAATTACTATTTCCTTCAGATAATCTTTGATGCTTCATTTCATGATTTTAATATTTCACTGAACCTTCAGCAATATTTTTCTTTTAGAATGATATTTTTTTCCAAGCTATTCAAACCACAAGACTGGTGAAACTGAATTATCTGTGACCGAGATTTTGGCCAACTTTTTTCCGCTGCTTAAGTGCATAATGTAGAGGAATTCTTAAAATCCAGAAAGCAAAGTTTTAACGTAGGAAATACATTATGAAAGAGGTGGAAGTAAATGTGGGAGTGCCACATGGTAATATATTGGGACCATTGCTGTTCATATTTCTAATGAATGACTGTGTTGATGGATTACGGTCAGAGTATAGGTATTTTACAGATGATATAATGGTATACAATAGGATCAAAATAAGTGAAGACTGAACAGCTGCAGGGTGACGTGGATAGAATATATAAATGGGTAGGTCAGCATGGAATGAAGATAAATGCCAAGAAAAGTTAGCTTATTAGGTGCACAGATAAAAGGTTAATTATTACGATCATAGGGTGGGATCAGAATTGCTTGTTGAAAGCTTGAAGTGTAAATATCTTGGCATAACGTTTGATAACAAAAATATCCACTTTTCTCAGATTGTTAATCAATAATTCATTTTTCTATCCAATGTTCATATTAAATGTTCATATTTCTTAAAATCTAAAATTCTGAAAAGAAAACTCGAAAATCACAATACAAATACCTTGAAAAATGGGCTTATTTCCCAAGTCTTTACAAAAGAACACCAAAAATTGCTAAACAGTTGGGATGCTAAATCCTGTCATGGTCGCCATGTAATGACAAAATGTTTACCAGGGTTAGATATACACACTTAGTCTTCAACTTTAACTGTGTCATGCTCTTTGGTTAATTAGATTGTTCTACCGTATTCGGTTGCCACCATTTTGAATAACCTCAATAATGGAAAGGTATGTTCATAAATAAGTCACTGCTTCTAATTTAAAGTTCAAACAATGACTATATTCTTGAAAAATAATTTTACATGTTCAAACAATTCTTTAGGCATCAGAAATAACCACTGAATAAGTTAACTGCAGGAAGTGATAAGTAATTCAAACCAGGCCAACCCTCATGAATCCCCTAACTGAATTATAGTCACATGAGGATAAGTGAAAAAGTCCATCATGCAACAATATTTCCAAGATGGAGCACCGAATTTCACTTCACCATGAGGCCACCTGTCTAACCAGCCTGCCTATCCGCACTTATTGTTACCACGACCGACGTGTGTTCTGCTCAAGTGATTTCCAACCTTATAATATTTTATATTTCCCTGCTTTTATTTTATTTTGATTGTTCGTGTTTTCCCTCAATGAACATTTCCACCTGATGCTGTCTTTGCTCCCCCACATCCTGCACTATGATTGTCCAACTTTGAGTGGTGGTTATATTTTCTTTGATTTCCATATTGATATCACCTTGTGGCATCTCTTTGTACTCCACTATTAGTTTTATATAGACACAAACATGCACACCTTTTGTGGATTTAAGCAATCAAATAAACATGGTAGTATAGAATGTGTTGGTCTTTTAGGTTGTTACAGTTTAGAACTTGAGGCATTATGCATTTCTAGGTGTTAAGTGGATATGACTGTGATTTCATTTCCAGAAATGAATAGGCGCCAAAACCTTTTCTCTGGAAGTGCTGCTCCGGGGGCAGAGCGTAAATATACAACTGCTGTTACTGGCAACAAACTTTTAGATAATTGGTAAGATGGACCAGAATTTCCTTGTGAAGTTGAAATATTTGAAAAAATGGAGATGCATACATAAGTGACATGGCTATGCTTTCAGTATTTATAGAATTTAAACTCAAATGTTCATATTGATCTGTTATTGAGACTGCTAAAGTTTATCACTTTCATGTTATGAGAGTGAATATATAATTCTAGTGTGACAATATATCTGATACTTTGTTTTATGAATGCACAATAGAGTTTTATCGTTAAATTTGTGGTGTGAATAATTGAAGGTTTGTAAGGTTAAGCTGCTAATATTTTTAAGAGAGTAACTGTAATGCTATTGCCACCAATATAAGTTTTAAAACATCAAGAAAAAATCTCTTCTAGTCTTTGGGACACAGTAATTCTAGTTTAGTTCTCTTTGGCACGAGTTCAGAGAATCCTAAGTGGACAAAGTAAAATTTTTGAAGTATTTATTGTTATTGTCCAGCACCAGCAAAAAGCACATATGGGTGCATTATTGTTCTTTGTACTTACTGGGTGGAAGAAATAATTTTATCAAAATTTATTTTTATATTTCCTTGAAGAGAATTTTTTATGATGTATCAATTATTCTATAGTAAAGTGGTATTTTTTTTATTTTTGTTAGAATTGACATGACTCTTAAATGATATAAATGACCAGTGAAATGACTGTTTAGTGAAACAAATACATAAGATAAATGTTGTACAGACATAAATTGAAAACAAAAATGTGAATATTGGAATCTTTCTTTGTTGAAAAATAAGTTCATTTATAGTATCAGATATATTCTTAAGAGCTCAGGAAAATTAGGACTGGGCCTATGATAAAGACCTGAAGTAAGCTGATTAGCTTAGTACGTATATGAGATTGCAATCTTAAATTATATATTGTACTAACATGTTAAATTACAAAATTTGTTATGTAAGTCCTAAGTAAGGAGAAACTACTAAATTAAAAATGGTGAAAATAAATTCTGTATTAGAATAAGTTTTAGAGTATAATTAAGTTTTCTGCATGTCTAATTGTAACTGGTTTTATTTTTTCGTATCTGGCTGATATTTTAAACTCTTCTTGATGTTAGGAATGTCTTGAACACTTTTCCTCCTATTTATAGTATTTAACGGCTTTTACATAAACTGGAATTGTTTAAATCCTCTTTGGCTTCAAATTTCAGATATATAAAGAAAAAAAAATTGTGCAAAATTTTTGTTGGTTTGTGCCCCTTGTCAAAATTTTGTTACAATATCATGTATGCTCTAGTTTGCAAAAGATGTTTTAAATGCAAAATCTTTTTAAGCACAACAAAAGCATCAAGAAGCTTTAATTTTTAGCACAGTGGTTTTCATCCAACTTATGTTGTAATACACTATTTCCAATCCATTAAAGCTGTATGCTCCCTTTTAATTAAGTTTTCTGGACATTTCTGTGATATTGTTACTGTGATAGTGTAAATTAATGTAGTTTACACTGATTTTCTATACAGTGTTTAGAAGTGTTTAATATTGCATGTTTTTTTATGAAGTACCTGTGATAATTTAAATAAAATGTGAATGTTTGGGTCACTTTTTAAAGTAATTGTGCTGAAGCATATAATTTTGTAGAATAATATAACCATAATTGGAATTTTGTATTTTGATAAGTGTAATGCAGATTATGAAAATTATTACGAAAACAAATATTTAAAATTTGTTGATTTATTATATGATAATAATAACATTCTAGATAAACTTAGATGAAAAACTGAAAACAAAATGTGGCTGTTAAAACTGTGGTACATTGTTCTCCCTAGTGCTATTGGAAAGCTATGTAGATTGTAGTTTCAGAGCTGTAGATGGGAAACTTCCTTCAAATCAGAGTAAAACTAGTCTACAAAGTTTGACTGAGCTTTGTTATTATAATTATGATTATTATTTTTATTATTTAATAAAACTTCATCTGCTGTAAAAGTTTTCAGTGTATAAAATTTCAACAGCACTGCACCAATTTTTTTTTTAAATGGACATTTAAAATAACAACTTTCTAATTGGAACTTCATAATGGTCTCATTGTAAAATATGATGGTAAAGATCTGTGATAAAATTTTTCCAGAAAAAAAATCTGAATTCCATATATGGGATTATCAGACTGAAAATTTAAATGTTGAAAAAGTTTGAAATTTTTTGCTGTTGAAATTTCACATTGTGTTTAATGATATTCATTGCCACTATTAAATGGTACCTACAAATAATTTTACTAAAACAGTTTTCAATCACTAGCAAATGATATTTGCTTCAGGCTACTTTAAACTATGTTACATGCATTCTGCAAACAAATTCCAAAGTAATTTTATATAGTCATGGAACGGTACAAATTAATTTGCTTTTAATTTTAAGAAATTTTTCTTGAATAAATAAGTTCCTAAATGTCTGTAATATTAATCATATTGTTGAAGACATGCTGGATAAAATGTGTTTTTCTTACATGTCTTTCACTATAGATGTTCTAAAAGTGAAGATAATGTATTGAATATTGTTTATCTTACTCTCCTTTTTTACTCACTGCAGCTTATTATTAATTGCTACTCAGCTTTCACTATATTGCCCTATAAAAATTGGCATAATATGGATTTATTTAAATAATATGCATGAAGTTGTCAAAACAGTTCATAAAGGATATTTTTTTTTTCTTTTTATGAGTGACAACTTATCAATTTAGTTCTGACCTCCAGCTCAAAAGATTCGAGGTGAAGGCGTTCATGATGTGTTTTGCATGTTCTAATTCAAAGTCACAAGTATAATTTTTCATTTTAAGCAATTCTTTTATCAATTTCACATCACTAACTAGTAGTTATATTAGTATTTTACACATCTCAAATTACAAGTTATTCTTTTATTAGTATGTTAATTTTTGTAATGTCATGAATGCCTGGGAAAATTTAATGTACTCGTAATAACTTTTTTAGAAACCATATGTTTACAGGATCTCTTCATAGCAATCCAAATATTTGTAAATCTAAATGCTGGTTGCTTATTGGTTTTAACGTCCCGTTTATACACCAATGTTTTTGTAGTAGTTGATACAGTACTATGAAAGTTTGAGCATGAGAAAGTATAAATCTTACCATTTTATACTTCAACTGATATCACAAATTCCTAACAGCTCTCAGGATTTTCTTTGATTTCTTTCACGCAAAAACCATTATTGAAACTATTGTTGAAACTGTTTTTGAATCATTAGTTGAACTTTTTTTAACATTAAGGTGTCTGTGAAATTACATTGATCCAGTTAAATGACCTAAAACTCTCATAATTCAAGATATTTCTTTAATAGTAAAGTTCTTACACTTTACTTCAACTACAAGTGGAATGGGCTACAAACTCTTGCTTTTTATTTTCAACATCGTAGTCAGCTCTGAAACTACAAAAGGTGAAAAGTCAATGAATGTAGAATGTGATGTTACTCTTATGACTATTTCTAATTGACAATAATACTGTAATTAGATATATATTATAAAAACAGAAATGCCAACTGTTTAAATGGCATTAATAAGCAACCCATATCAATTGTTAGACTTCATTTCCATGACAGTGCATTCTTTGCTCAAATTGATTTATGGATAATGATAAATTGTAAATAAATCGGCAACTTTGACACACTCGACCTGAGGCAGAGATCTTGCATACAAAACATGACTAAACTGTGCACTGCATAGTAAGAATGACTCTACTAATATTAATTTGCCAAATAAAAAGTACAATTTCGTTGACGTTAATAAAAATAAATATGTATTTATAAAAAATATTTTCATTAAGACATGTTAATAAGAAGTTAATAAATGATCTAAAAGATGACTATATTTCTCTTTCCCAAATCATATATTCAAGACAATTGCCTGCACATACACATGCACACACTAAGCACCAAAATAACCTTTACCATGTGATAATCTCATTCTAGTGTTGAAGGGCCATATATCTGAAAATTTCAACAATTAGTGTGTGTATGTGTCTGTCCATGTTTTGATGCTGACTGTGGTAAGTGGCTATTATTCTCAAGCCCCAATTTTTTATTTGTGGTGCTATCCAGTGCTCACATTTTCCTAACAATTAATATATTGACAAGTCTTCAGATGAAGAATAAAGATTTTAAAGATTCTGCAAGTCAAATTAAGGCACATTTAATGGCCTAGATAATGTAAATTTAAGATTATAATTTCCTGGATTTATGAGTAGTTAACACATTAAATATTATGTGGTCAGTATAGCTGTATTAGCTAATTGAGGGGGGGGGGGGGAAGGACACATTAAAAAAATTAAGGATAAGTTGTAAATATTAACTGGTTTGACGTTACCAGTAGTGAGTGAGAAAAATAGGATGAGAAATAATACAGCAGTGCAAATGAACAGACTAGGAAATCTGAAATAAATCATGAGTGTGGTATGGTGACAGCTAGGAATGTAAAAACTGTAAAGGGACTGGTATGACTAATATAACTAAATGTGTTAACGATGGATATTTTGCCACTGTACTGTGTATAGAAATATTATTTATACTTTGCGGAGATGTGGTGCAAGTTAAATGATAGGAAAAATGCCACAGCAGTACCAGTTTATAAAGGAGAGTGAGACTTGGGGTTAATAACTACTAGCCAATGTTTTACCTCTGTGGAAAGTAAGTTGATAGAGAGCTTGATGTCCAACCATATCAAAAATGTTTGCTAGGACAAACATTTATTACGTGACAAAATGGGCTTAGTAAAAGTTAGTCAAGTAAACCTCGGAGTGCAAGATATTTTAGATGAAATTCACCAAGGCTAATAGAGCAGTATTGGATCTCTCAAAGCATTAGAATTCTTAAGACATAGGAACTAGTGTTAAGGGTCAGTCATCCAGATTGTGAACTGCATCTTCATAGTGAAGAGGCAAGCAACCTACCACACAGTGTAAACCTTCCCATTTTTACAGTGTTTGTAACTAACAAAGGGGAGGCGATGAAAAGTCTCATTGTGTGTGTGGATATGTTTTAATGACACTTGGCATTCTAAATATAAAAATGTTACGAAAAAAGAAGAAATTTGGAAGGAATAGTAAATATACATAAACACATTTTATACATCTACCATTTATCAAAACCCACAGAGTAAAATGTAAAATTAATTGAAAATGGACTTAATTTCTTACAGCATATGCAGCATTGGTTGACTTTTGTCTGAAACTGCTGTTAAAGAATTGACAGCTTGATTTGTTATTGAGATATGAGATACTTAATTAATTTCCCTCCACACCCATCTTCCTCCCTTTCCTGCACCCACCAACATTTGCCCTCGAAAGAATTTAAAGTTAAAATTTGTAAACGTTTTCGGTTAATTTTTTATCATTTCCCTAGGCAACTTATTCCAATTCCTGATATCCTTACCTAAAAAAGAGAATCTTCCCACACTCTTGTCCCTGAAATCTAGTGTCATCTTGTGGTTATGGTCATCTTTTCCCTTCATTCAATACTTTTAATTGTTACACCAATATCTTTCCATGCCTCGTCACCAATATAGGACTTGTACACTCCCATGACCCTCTTCACCCTCCTCTCTTGCAATGAATCAATCCCATTCCAGCTCTTTTATCACATATGTAACTGATTGCATTCTGCAGTATTTTCCAGAAACAAATCCAGCAGCCCTTTTTTGCACCCTCTTCAACTCCTGTATTTGATACTCAAAATGAGGGTCCCATACTACACTACCATATTCAAGCAATGTTCTGACCAAAGTTTTGCAACCCAACTAATTTACTTCTCTCGTACATCCCCTCGTCACTCTCTCCAACAAGTGCAGAATTTTGAAACATTTTCCTACCACCTGACCAATGTGTCCTGCCCAGTTAAGCTTGTTATCAAATGCCAAGATATTTATATTACAAGTCTTTAACAAGCAATTCTTGCCCCACCTTATACTTATAGTCAACTTTTAGTTTTTTATTTGTGTATCTGCTTCATGATCACTTATTCCTTCTGTTACTTGACATCCCACAAGGTTATCATCGGGCTTTATTAGGAATATATCCAAAATACACAGTCCAGTCACATTAATGTGACCACCTCTCAAAAACCAGAATAAACTTCTTTGGCAGAGCGGACCACTGCGAGGCGTGCAGGAAAAGAGTAAATTCGGTTTCTGAAGGTGTTCACTGAGATGTTGAGCCATGCCAACTTCAGTGCTGCGGCCAGCTGCACTAGATTACGCGGTTGAGGATCCATGGCGTGAACAAGGTGGTCCCACAGATTCTTGGTTGGGTTTAAATCCGGTGAGTTTTCTTGCCAGGGGAGTAAGGTAAACTCACCCTGGTACTCTCCGAATCATGCACATACACTGCGAGCTGTATGACACCTTCCATTTCCTGCTGGTAGATGCCCTAATTCTGAGGAAAAATTATTCGCATGGGGGGGTGGACATGGTCCACAAGGACAGATACGTACTTGTGCTGATCAATCGTGCCTTCCACAATGATGATTTCACCCAGTGAATGCCAGGAAGACATTCCCAAAACCACAATGCTCCCTCCTCCACCCTGGATCCTTCCGGCAATTGTTGCAGGGTGTTTGCTTTCAGACGTTTCACGCCGTATGCACCAACGTCCATCTGTCAAATGGAGCCTAAAACATGATTCATCGTAAAAAGCCACGAGTCGCCACTCTGTGGACATCCAGTTGTGGTACTGGCATGCAAATTCCCGCCTTCATCACTGATGAACAGCAGTCAGAATAGGTGCATTAACCAGGCGTCTGCTGCGGAGGCCCATGCGCAGCAATGTTCGCTGAACCGTTGTTGAGGATACACTCTTGGTAGCCCCTTGGTTCATCCGGGTGGTCAGTTGCTCAACAGTTGCACGTCGATTTGCCCGAATGCATCTCCGTAGCCTTCGTTCGCCTCTGTCATCTATAGCCCGTGGTGCACCACATGTTCCACGCTGCTGATTTTGAATAGTGCCAAATTGCCATGCACGGTATACTTTCACCACAGCGGCATGTGAACAGTTCACAAAATTAGCCATTTCCGAAATGCTTCCACCCTTGGCCCGAAAGCCAATAATCATGCCCTTTTGGAAGTCTGATAAATCGCTACGTTTCTGCATTACGCCAACGATTGAAATGCTTTCCGATGCCCTAGGACATCCTTTATATACACTCCACTGTAATGTGCTGCCACCTGCCTTCTGTGATTGGTTATTTCATGTTGACGTCGCAAGTAGGTGGTGGTCACATTAACATGAATGGACTGTATATTATGTGTCCTAGTGTTTTGCTTTTCGACTTGTGTAAATCCTCCTTCCCTTACCAAGGTATTTGCAAATCTCTGTTCCGCTGTGTTATTAATCTTATTTCCTTCCCAATTTACACCTGGTAAATTTAAATCCCCACCAATGATCATTCTATTCTCACCTCTGAAATCTGAGTATGAATTTAATTTCTCCCCAAGAGCCTCATCTTCATCTGTCATTCTTCCACTGTGGTAAACAGCCAACACTCTGATTTTTTCTTTTTTACTACCCCAGAAATCTACCCCAAGTAATTCATGGTCTTTATCTATGAACGCCAGTGAACTGTGGTAGTTTTTGCTAACTAGTATGATAACTCCTCCACAAATTGCTCCTCTATCTCTGTGGTACACTCTGTAACCATCAGGAAAATGTTTATATGTAATTTTTTTATGTAATCTTGATCAATCAAGGTGAGGCAGATGATTTACATTTCAGGAAATGAAATCATATGAGGACAAGCTATTTCATTTGTCAAGTAGATTGGATCTAAAATTAAGCTTTTTGATAAATTAATAGAACATTATGTATTAATAAAAAATTAAATATTATTGCAGCAAGAAGAGGTAACAGACTAAAATTTTAGGATAGTTTCAATGCATGTAAATTTCTTGATAACAGCTGCATTACCATAAGATAAGCACTAAAAATTCTCAACAATATATTCTTTGATTATGTTAAATACCCTTTTACTATATATTAATATGAACAGTAACATACAGCCATTATTTACTATAGTTGTAAGGAGGGGCGCAATAACAAAAACACTCCACAAACCCAAAAAAATTATTTTGGATTGTGCACCTACTCATGAAAATGAAATTGTATTACTGAACTCGCACACTTACAAGCCACCTGAATGGTGGTTAGACTATTACATTTGGAGTGGAAATGGTGTGGGAGCCAAAACAATGAGTTAATCACAGGAAAGAAATTAATTGTAATAAAATTAAGAAGGGGGCATGTGAAAGAGGTCAAAAATAAAACAATATTTTGAAATGGAGAGATTGTTACAAAGTGGCATGAATTAAATATTTGGACAGGAGAATAACCACCACTTACTAAAACTGCTGGCATCAAAATACAGAGACATGTAGGAAAGCTTAACTTGTAAGGCACAGTCAAATATGAGCAATTTTATATTTTTATCGTGAGGCCTTTAGGGAGAGTAATCTAGTTCAGATATAATAAAGGATAAGACTTTGTGATTTAATTAGTTGTCAGGCATGATATCTGAATGTGGTAAGATATTTAGTGATTGGAGACCTTTAGTGAAAACAAATTGAAAGGAGATATGACAAAAAAAGTGGCAATAAATCCAAAAGCAGAGGTTGGAGTATCCATCTGTATGTTTAAAAGATGGCAACATAAGTTTAACTGACCAGATGACAAGTGATATTTAAGATGTTGGCTACTAATGAATGCTAAACTATATGAGAAACCTAAATTTCGCTAGTGAAAATCAAAGAAGCACACTTTCCAATACAAATAGCCTTGTTCTTAATGGCACTTTCCCTACAACCTACATTGATTTTGCAAGTCAATACTACAGGCACCTATCTCTATCAACTAAATACTGCTGCTTTCAACCTAGTGTTGTAAAAAAAATAAAAAAAAAAAAAAAAAAAATTTCTGGGACACGTTTTTTTCACAACTACTAAATCTCAAATTTGTAAGGCAGTTATCGTTTAAAATGACTGTTTTAGAGTTTATTCTAAGTACTTATCTTAGTTTAAAATCTACTATATTTTTCTGGTTCAGTAGGAAAAAAAAAATACGAAATTATTGGCAAAATTGACTGAAATTTTCTTTATGAACGGGTATTTCCCGAAGAGACTAGGTTGCGCGAGAAGGAATCCCCATTCCCCATTGTTTGGATTGATACTTGCTATTTGAAATAGTGATGCCAGCCCTACAAAATTACCTACAGATCTTTTAAAAAAATTAGGAAATTAAAATTTATCCACGGTTTTATGCTTTATTGGGCTTTCCTTATATTCGTATACTTGTTAACTCTCAGAGTATAGTGGTATTGACTCATTAAATTGTCAGTAAGGGAGCGTGCACATAGCTCCATTTTGGCCTCCTACGTGGCTTTTGCCTCTACTCCCCCCCTCAGCCCGTTCACGAAGCGCGTAGCTTTCTTCCGTTTTGATTCCAGAAGACATTTTTTACCGTTTTCTCTTGTCAGACTATTTTAAATTACATACGGATATAATTAACTGAGGGAAATAAATACTCGCATGTTGTTGTGAGTTCAGTTCCTCATTTTAACTGTGAAAAATATTACGAAAGGAAAGTTACGTGGCCTGGCTCGGAACCCCCCCCCCTTCTCCCCACGTAGCCCAGCATAGCCTTCCAGCTAACCCCTCCTCCCTCTGGACCGAGCCACGTAGTTTGTGCACGGTCCCTAATTATGAATCGTTTCCTTGCAACCGTTGGTGTTAACAAACGATTGAAAAGAAATAAAGCTCCTATTTTGTATGATAATAGATTTTAATTCAAACTTAAAAGACCGTAATACAGAACTATCGGCGCAGTCTTTATGCACAGTGTGTACTTTGCTCAAAATTTAAAATTTCAATCTCAAAATCTTTTGCGTGCAATACAAGAACAACCAGTAAAAGAAAATTTAACTATTTCTGAAGTTAGAGGAGACAGAACAAGAGACAGAAAATTCCGACACTGACCGAACTAGTGTTGGTATTCATGATACTAGTGAATGTGGTACTGACATAGAGGATGAATAAAATTGTTACCTATATAGATACACTTATGAATCATTATGTGAGACATTATATTATTCAGTAAGACTTAAAACACACTTGTAAAATGGAAGTTCCTTAAATAAAACTATAATTTATCAAAAATATTGTTTTAAAAAAATTTAGAAAAAAACACGGGTGCTAGGTTTTTTCATGTTTTTTTTTCACAAAGCTGAAAAAAAAAAAACATTTTTTTTCAGTTTGCAACACTATTTCAACCCGTCATGCCATTCCACACATTCAGCGAATCTTGCAGCAATCCATATAACCATGAGAAGATGTACAAAACCATCTGTGGAAATTATCTGTAATTTACCATTCCCATCTCAAAGGAGGACAGTCTTTTATATAAACTCTTCTCGGGTTTGCCGCCGAATCACATTTTCTAATGTCGAGCTTTCGGCGACTTCCACTGCCATCATCAGGACTGGCGGCAGTGGAAGTCGCCGAAAGCTCGACATTAGAAAATGTGATTCGGCGGCAAACCCGAGAAGAGTTTATATCGAAGATACGCCGAGAAAGACTTATATCTCATAGGACAGTCTTTTGCCTAGAAGTTACCTGGTCACCAACTCAATTTCCTATCTCCCCTGCTAACCCCACTCCTCACCCACCCAACTTGACTCAAGCTAAAAAAATCCAAACTGTTATGAATCTATCCTCTTCTCCACTCTGATCTTCAACTGTTGGTACTTTCCAAAGTTCTCACTTTTTCACCAAAACTTGATGAGGCCACTGTAGTCCATAATGCCCAATCTTTCATGCTGCACGCTCGGCAGGTGATACTAATTCGCCTCTCAGATCAATAAACCAGACATTTGGGATAACCCAGAGCCTAGCCTTAAGAATTCCAATCACCATCCACACCTTTCTTTGTTCAGAAATGATGTCGACAAATATTTCAAGATCTCTTATTTACCAGCTTGGCTTCATGCATCTTCTTCAAATCCCTACCCAATGGCATCAACATGGACCCAACCAAAATATGATCCATTAGGGAGCTTTCCACAAATCGACACCTGATAATCCTAAGCACTGACAAGGGATCGTCCACAGTGATCACGATTTGTTGCGACTACAAGGCTGAGGATCTTCGTCAGCAGTCTTGAATAAATTTTCATTTTAAAGGAAATAGTCTAGTCGGATTGCGTCATCTCAGAAAATCCCTACTTTCCATTGATATCAACAGTGTTGGTAGATAATATGGGTTTGGGTATTTTCTTTCTTTGTCACCACTTTTCCCAAATTTTTAGAATCCTTGCTCATCATTGGCATGGTAAAATTTGGAGTTACAGTTTTACGGCCAGATGACCTTGCTGAGGCCATGCAGTTCATACCTACTGCCAAGTCATATCGTATTATTGGGGGAAGTTTGCCATCTATCTGTGAAATGTGTTCTGTATATAGTGAATGCAAGTTTGTATGTTTTGTTTGTGAAATGTGTAGTTGATGAGGCAGAGATTTGGGACTGTCCTGGTCTTCACCTAGACGGCTGTGGAAAACTGCTTAAAAACCGCTCTCAGGACAGGTATGCAGATGTCTGGGGCTCATGCCCAGTCATTTGTACCTCCCCAACTCAGTAAGTGGTGCCTCAGCGCACTAAGCTACACCAACTGTTCCAGGTTCCAGAATAGAGAACGCATACTGGAAATTGGGCACCTCGTTTGACTGCTCAGGAAGTTCTATGGCTGACATACACACACACACACTCACATTTTTTGATAATTTTGCTTATGAAATCCCAAGTTGTAATGCAAAACAGAGAGCATATCAGGCCAAGTCGATCGCAATCGACTTAATCGTTGTGTTCTGTCAATTGTTTGGCTTGGAGCGCTCTTGATTTTCTGTGCATGTTCCTATGTGTCGTCGGCAAAAAGACGGTGTTCATGTGCTCCAACATGCATTACGTCTTTTCAGTAGAAAATGACGGATATTAAACAAATTTTGCGCAAATTTCTCACTGAATTTATCGATATATACAGACAAAATGAGTGTCTATGGAAAACCAAAAGTAAAGATTACTTAAAAGAACAGAAAAAAGTGTTGCAAGACTATAAGTTTATCAACAGGAAATTAAAGAATCTGTTATTTTAAAAAATTAATTTATTAATAACTACGAGGGTGATTCAAAATATTGTCTGATTTTTTTATATTTTTTTTATACAAAATCATATTTATTCACAACTTGAGATACATCGTTGGAAAGTTTGAAGCCTTAGATATTTTTCTATGGAAAACTTCTGCATCCGCACCATGAGCCATTTGATCCCATTGTCGATCCAGTCTCCTGCCGCGTCGCGAAGAAATTGAGTGACTGCGACATACACTTCCTTGTCTGATAGGGAACTTCTGGCCTCTTAAGCGCGAGAAACATGTGGTAGTCACTTGGGGCAACGTCTGGGATATAAAAGGGGGAGGGGGGGGGAGTGTCAATGAGATCCCAACCGAATTGTTCGACGAGGGAGGTCGTTCGATGTGAGACGTGGATGTGCGTTGTTGTGGCGCAAAGACACTCCCTTGAGCATTCCTCTTCTTTTCCCGCCGAAGATTCCTGAGAGTTTCACATTAGCGGTTCGAGTTTGTTGTTGTTCCTTTTGGCATGAAGTCTACCAACAATACCCTCTCTGTCCCAAAAAAAAGGTCGCCGTAACCTTACCAGCTGATTTCTCTGTCTTCAACTTTTGGGCTTTGGCGAAGCTGAGTGACGCCTTGGTTTGGACTGCTGCTTCATTTCAGGAACGTAATGATGCACCCAGGTTTTGTCCCCAGTCACTATCGAATCCAGGAAGCCTTCCCCTTCCCCTTCCTCTTCAAAGTGGCGAACAAATTCTTCGGCCTATTCCACGTGCTTTCTTTTGTGTTCGTCGGTGAGCTGTCTGGGGAACCACATGTTGGACACCTCATTGTAACATAGAGTTTCTGTAACAATTGTGTGTACAGAGATTTTGCCACACTCTCCATTAAGTGTATCGGTTATCTCATCAAGAGTTATCCTTCGATTACTGCGCACCATTTCATCAACCTTGGTCACCATTTCGTCGGACACACTCGGTCTTCCAGGCTGCTCCTCATTGTGGACTTTACTGTGGCCGGAAGAAAATTCCCAGCACCACTTCTGCATGTTTTTAATGTCCATACACTTTTCCCCATACACTTCAACTAACTGACGATGGATTTCTATCAATGTAACCTTTTTCACATTCAAAAATCGTATCACTGAGTGCAGTTCCCACCTAGCAGGTGAGCTAACCGGCACCTCCAATGCATACGGCTGCCAAACAGCGACTTACCGACCAATCGAGGTGGTGGTGGGGGAACCAAGGAGCACAACGCCATTGACCTGTTATCGGATTTTGCTTAGCACTGTTCGTTTTGACGTGGCGTCGTTGGAGACCTTATTTTTTGAATCGTCCTCGTAATTTCGGAAGGCACGTAGATCTGGGTCTGGTACCAAAGTCATCGAAAAGCCAACTTAATGTTATTTTGAAATGCTGCGGTTTCTTACTGATGAAAAAACACCAAGGTAAGATGGCAGAGACAACCCTGAAGAAACAACTGCGGGTTTAATAACGAGTTAAGTAACAAACAGTAGCACAAGTGGCTTGTATAATTTCGCCAAAGCTTGGGCGGATATAGCACAAGAAAATTTTATATCTTCATAGCATGTACCTGTTGCCAAAAAATGCACTAGCATTGAGCACTGACGTTCACTTGGTGTTCATGCTTGTCAGAACATCATATAACTACAGGAATAGGTATGTCAAATGTAACTGACTTTAATTTAACTCTGCATTACTGTAGAACAAACTTGGAGAAAGAATGTGTTGTCACTTATGTTAGAAATGATCATAGTTTTGATGATATAAATATTAGCAAGTATTGTGTTCATCAACATTTTGAAGCCTGTACTATACGGCTAAATTTCAATAGCGAAATTTTCATAAAGTAACAGTGGCATAGCTAGTTTAACGACGACACCGGTTCAAAACAATATTTTGCTGACAGTGACTCCCTGAGCTTTACAGGGCCCCCTGAGCTGCACTTGGGGGGTCTGGTGCCCCTGAAAAGTAATTGTATACAGAGCACATTCTGGAAACTTTTCTGTTTTTCTGGACTAATTTGAACTCTTGTTAACATTTTTAAGCAGAAAAGTAGCTAACATAGTCGTGTGTGGTGATATTAATGTAGATTTTTTAAATAACTTATCCTGCAAAGTTATGTTGGAATCAGTACTCAGTTCATTCAATAATCTCAGGTAGTAATTTTCCCACTAGAATAATGAATAATAGTAACTCAGCTATAGATTATGTTTTCCTAGATACCTCAAAATTCAGCTTTACAATCAAACCATCTACCTACCTACTTTCGGATCATGATGCCCAGTTATTAACTATCAACACTTCAATAGGAACTAACTCCAAGAGTAATGTTTTTAAACTTCAGCATGTATTAAATGATGAGTCAGTTAATTCTTTTAGAAAGTGCCTCAATACCACAAACTGGGAACGTGTTTACAGTGCACAAGGCATGAATGAAAAAAAAAAAAATAATAATTAGTAGCATTGTATTAAATTACTAAGAAATTTACTTTCCTTTGAAAAGGTGTCGTGCTTCTCAAAAATAACAAAAACCACTGTTATGGGGCTCATAACATCATGTATTTGTAAAAATAAGATATATTGCCTCGAGGAACAGTCACAATCCTAATATTAAAACGCATCACAAGCAGATAACTATGTAAATTTTCCACATTACAGCTCTACCAAGTCTTGTGAAGTTTGCTGACAGGGACTCCCCAAGTTTTACAGGGCCACCCTGAGCTGAGTGTAGGCCCCTGAGCGGCACTAGGGGGGAGAGGGAGGTGGGCTGGTGCACAGCATCGCCTAGCCCTCTGATAGCTATGCCCCTGAATAGTAACGGTATACAGAGCACCTTTTGGAAACTTTTCTGTTTTTTCTGAACCAAGCAATACTGCAGTACTGCAAAATACTGAAAAAGTTTATTAAAGAATTTAAAAGTATGTATTGCAAACATGATTCATGATTCTGAAAATAAAATTAAGACAATTTGGGGAATTGTAAAAAAGGAAATAGGAAAAAATGATCAAATCAGTAATAAAATTTCTATCAAAGAAAATTTTTCAGTTGCTAATATATTTAATAAACATTTTTTTTATCTGTTGCTGATAAATTGACTGCCAGTAGCTCAGTGATGCAATACAGGTTTCCAAGAAAAATTTGACACTGTCTATAAATTTAGTTACCCCAGAAGAAATTAGAAAAGTTATCATGTCTCTTGAGAGCAAATGCTTGAGAGGTTATGATGGGATATCCAGCAGATAAAATAAACTGTGCTCCACAGGATTAAGTAATATAATAAGTTACATGTTTAATATATCTTTACTTAAGGGCAACTCTCCAGACAGGCTTAATTGTGCTGTAGTAAAACCAGTACCAGATTAGCTGTAGGTCTAGGTCGATCACTTGCCTAAATACTTCATATTAATTTCCAAGACAGTATCCAGGGCAGCCGAGCATGAAATAGTTAAGCAATAGCAGCTATGACCTGAGAAGTAGCACGCCAATCAGCATTCCTAAGTCGCCAGTTGCCAAGCAGTTGTCATTACTACAAGCTGGTAATGTGACTTCATACCGGAAATAAAGAAAATTGAAGCATTTGAAATGTGGTGCTACAGAAGAATGCTGAAAATTAAGTGGACAGACAAAGTAAGAAATGAACGAGTTTTGGAAATGGTGGGTGAGAAAAGAAGTTTGTGGAAGAAGCTTACAGAAAGAAGAGATAGGCTGGTAGGTCATATTCTGAGACATACTGGATTGGTTGATTTGTTAGTGGAGGGAACAGTCGAAGGCAAGAACTGTAGAGGAAGACGGAGATTAGAATATATGAAGCAGATAATTGAGGACATGGGCTGTATGGGGTATGTAGGAATGAAGAGGTTAGCACAGGATAGGAAAGGATGGAGGATTGCATCAAACCAGTCGAAAGACTGACGACCAAAAAAAAAACCCAGCAGGTTAGCGAGAAGTATTGCCCTCTCCACACAGTGGGAATAGGAAGGGGATATTCTATTTAAATCCTGGGGGCAGCTGTCTGTCTGTTTGTCTGTCTCCTTCCTGAAGTCTACAATGCAACACACCGACAAGGGCACCAGAGGAGGCTTCGGTGCCGCTGAGGCGGCTGTTGGAGAGAAGGTGATGATAGCTGATATCTGCTACTAAGGTGGGCTCTGCTGCGATAGCTGGGTGTGGATAGTCATGTGGGCTCAGTCTTCAGGGAGATTATCAATATTCCATTTATTTTGGGCTGCGAGGCACCTATTAGTTTACATGCTCACTTAGTCCTTGGCCCTAACTATAATGTTTTGTTTCAAAGCCAATTAAACAATTTAAATATTCACATATGCCACCAGTCCTTGCTTATTTAAATAGGTAATTGCTGGTTACCATAATGTATCCTACCCTCATCAGCCATTCCACTATTAATGTCTGAAGATACTGAGCCATAGAAACTGTCAGGTGTTGCAGTAGGGACCAACGACGAATATTTGCATCAGAACCAAGGCTGAGTTCTACTCTCGCCCCTTATCCACGGCTCCAGTGGAAGTTTTCCCTGTCTGCTCTTATCAATCAGCTAGCAGAGTCACTACATATAATAGCCATGAAGCAAGAGTTAGCAAATGCTACGGGCCCTGTGACTTTTGGGGGCCTGCACCTTTTGAGGGGGACCCGCACTTTCTGGGGGGCCTCCTGGCCAGATGGGCAACCATATTTTTTACCACTGCCCCGGATGGTTGAAAAACCAAGGGCCCTTTCTCCACATCTGCTAAGGGCCCCACACTGTTTTAATCCGGCTCCGAGTTAAACCACTCTATTAAAAGGGGGATAAGTCAGATGTATCAAAATTCCATCCTATTTCATTACTAACAGCTTTCTACAAAGTTTTTGAGAAAGCAATGTTCAATAGAGTTTATGAACACCTTAAAAATAATAATATACTAACTAAATCACAATTTGTTTTTCAAAAGGACTATTCAAGAGAACAAGCCATATTTGAATTCACTGACAATATTTTAGAAGGAATAAATGATAAATTAATCTCTATGGGAATGTTTTGTGACTTAAAATGTATTTGACTGTGCAAATTATAAAATTCTGATACACAAATTAAAGTATTATGGTATAGATAGCATTGTTAGTAAATGGCTTAGTTCTTACCTTCTGAATAGAAAACAGAAAGTGTCTCTAGAGAATTTTAAGGCTGCCTTATGTGGTCCATTGTTTTCTGAGTGGGAATTCATCTGATGTAGATTACCTCAGGGATCTATATTGGGGGTCATATATATATACAAACCTGTGTTACACCTAAAAGCCCAAAATTTGTCCAATTTACAGATGACACAAACATAGGAATTAAAATTACACCAAATTTATCTACAAAACATATTTACAATTATGTCTCTGACCTTATTAATAAATGTTTTACAGCTAATGGCTTGTCTTTAAACTTTGATAAAACTCAATATTTGCAATTCAGTACATCTCAAAAATTAAAATCAAATATAGACATAAACTTAGCAGGCCAGTCCACTCAAGAGGTACTGTAGAGTGTGTGAAATTTCTAGGTTTGTATGTTGATCATAATTTAAATTGGAAAGTACATGTTTCTCAATTAGTAAAATGATTGGGTGCAGCAACGTTTGCAGTTCATAAAATTTCTGATGGAGGTTATCTCTGTATGAGAAACCTAGTTTATTTTGCTTAATATCACTCCTTAATGTCATGTGGAATAATATTCTGGAGCAATTCCATTCATAGTGTTCAGAGCTCGAAAGCGAGTAATAAGAATTATATGTGGGTTAGCAGAAGAATTTCATGTAGAGAGGTGTTCAAGAAGTTAAGGATTTTAACAATGGTGGCCGAGTATATATACACATTAATTTCCTTTATAGTCACAAATTATACGTTGATTGAAACAAATAGTGAAACACACAATCAGTGGCAGATCCAGGGGTGGGGGAGAGAGGGTTCATGCCTCCCCCCCCAAAGTATCTAGGTTCACCCCCCCCCCCATATAGTAATTTTGAAGACCTTTTTTTTTCCTAGCTCTACTGATCTTCAGGGGCAGCATGAGGGGAAGATGGGTGTGTAGGGAAATTGCCACCGGAGCCTGTGCTCCATTGCAATTAAATTAAAAAAAAAGCCTACCCCTGCCCAACTCAAGCATCCCCCCCCTCCCAAACGAAATCAGCTCAAGCCACCCCCACCCCAAACCCAAATCGAAATCCGCCACTGTACGCAATTATGGTAGAAGTAAAAATGATCTTCACAGGGATCACAAGTCGTCGTCATTTGTTCAAAAAGGGGTACGATATTCAAGGATACGTATCTTCATAATTTACCAACACATATTAAATATCTAGCAGATGATGAGATTAAATTCAGGAAAAAAAAAAATGAAAGAATTTTTAATCAACAACTCCTTCTGCTACGAGTGTCTGTGGGCAGGGGCGGATCCAAGATTTTGGTTTGGGAGGGGCTTGAGCGGATTTTGGTTTGGGGAAGGGGCTTGGCTTGAGAGGATTTTGGTTGGGGAGGTCTTGCCTTCAATGGATTTGGGTTTTGGGGGGGGGGGGCTTGAATCGAGAAAAGGATATAGGGGGGCCTCAAATCCATAGAGCTAAAAAAAAAGGTCTCCAAAATTACAATGTCGGGGGTGGACCTGAAAACTTTTGTTTGGAGGGGGGGGCTTGAGTCCTCTACCCCCCCCCCGGATCCGCCCCTGTCTGTGGGTACACTCAGGGCCGGCGCTAGGAATTTCGGGCCCGGGTAAAATGGGCGCCTTTTTTTTTTTTTTAGCTCTACAAAATGGCCAGGCGCCAACGGGCGTAATATTGGTTTCATGGCCTGAGGGCCCCTATAGTCGGTGATCGGGGCCCCCCGTCAGCCCGCGGGGCCCGGGTACTTTTGACTCGCTTACCCCCCCCCCCCCCCCCTAACGCCGTGCCTGGGTACACTCGAGTCCGTGCACAAATCTCCTCACTACCCCGGCACGCAGAAGTGGCGTCGCAATGACGATACATGTATACGGCATCGAGTTTACCCACAGACGCTCGTCACTCGATGCCGTGCGCAAATCTCCCCACCACCCCGGCACAGCACGGAAAATAGAAGAAAGTATGCATATCTGCACATACTGTGAAAAGGTTTTTTACCTCAAATTCAGATTTGCTAAGACACTGTCGCGACATCCATCAAGTTCAAACTGAAAGTTGAGAGAACGTCCTTGTGTGAGAGAAATGTGATAAAGGAGTTGTTAGCCAGTCAAGCCTTAATCGCCACCAGTGAGAGATACAAAGTACGATTCATAAATACCTTTTCGTTCTTTACCATTGTGTTTAAGATGTACACCTAAAATTTTCGAACTACCAGAATACAGAAATAAAATCAACATTGAAGTAGGCCTATAATTGTCTCGTCCACCAGGTGGCGGCACTGCATTAAAGTTTTCTTAATTTTAAAAAAGCTACATTATTGCACAATATAAAACATGTTTAGCTGCAAATGACAACGCTGCTTTACAATCCACAACAATGTTAGAAGTAAGAATATAATTAATTCTATCAAATATCATTGCAACTAAGGAACTCGGGTGCCTTAAACATAATAATGTAATTATAGTAATTCCATCAAACAACTTGTTACAGTAAACAGAAGAAATAACGAAATTAAGATAGTTATTCACTTTTGTGCTCTTTCTTACAGATTACAGAATTGGCCAAATTCTCCGAAACAAATCTTTCACGTTTCGCGTAGCTAATTCTCACATACACGTCTCATCATTTTGACGTCACTTCCGCGTGCCGGGTAGTGGGGAGATTTGTGCATGGCATGGTGTGTACCATGGAGGAAGGAATGTTCCTATGGTGTGTACCTACAGATGCTCCACTTCTACTCTGTGTTTTTTTTTCTTCTTTTTTTAAAAAAAAAACTCTACTATTACCTCGGACTTCGAAAAACCAAGGCCCCCTTCTCAGTGCTGGATTTCCCATTAGGCTGTATAGGCTCCAGCCTAGGGGCGGCAACAGGGTTGGATCCGGGGGGGGGGGGCTAGGGGGCTCAAGCCCCTCCAAAACCAAAAATCCACTGAAGGCAAGCCCTCAGAACCAAAATTCACTCAAGCCAACCCGCCCCCCAAACCAAAGTCCGCTCAAGCCCCCCCCCCCAAACCAAAATCCTGGATCCGCCCCTGGGCGGCAAATCTCCTAGGATGCCCGCTTTAGTAAGCCGTCAAATTTGTGTGTGATTATAAACATAATAGAAAAACGTCCACTATAATTTTTCTTTTAAGTGGTGACATCTAGTAGTGAAGTGACAAACTCGGAACAATTAATAGAAAAGAAAAATACGTTTACTATCAATTTTCATTTAGGTAAGTGGTGACAGCGAACAATTAGCTAAATTATTAATTTAATTCTACATTAGTTTCCTGACTTTCTATCTTGTTCAACGCAGTCTGTAGCCCGTCGCATATTTCCGAAGGAAGACTCTATAGACAGAGGTAAGTTTCTGCTGACAGACTTACATTTCATGATTTCTATAATAAAAATACTTAAGTATGATCTAAGATTTCATTAATTGAGTATCTGGATGTTGAAAGTCCCCGAGCGCTTGAAAGTCCTAATTTTATTGAAAAAATCATTGAAAAGTCAATGATTTTTAAAACTTAACTCGTCATTTCTGGGCTAGTAATGAATTAAATTCTTTGAAATTTTTAAGGAACATGGATTGAACTATGCCGAAACCGGTATTCTGATTGAAATTAATATAAATTATAATGGTTTAATAATAATTGATTACAAATTAGTGCGTAGGTCTTAACGTGTTTTCTGTTCTTTCCTGATAAAAAGTGTGTTACGAAGTTTGTCGTACCGAAAACTGTCAGTGAGAAAGTTGTTCCTCTATGTTCGCCAATCAAAAATCGCATAGAAAACTATAATTATGTATTACATTTTTTATTTTCTTGTTTGTATTCTTGTTTCATAATAAACATTGATTTTTCTTGTTGCTATTTTATGACTAAATCTGAATACTTTCAAGTAATGAAGTCACTCTTAATCTATATCCATTCACATATACATATAATCGTTTGCTGCCTAATAAGGTTAATACAAATTAGTGATTAGTATAAGTATGAAGGAGGAAAGGGCGGCACAAAATGAACAGCCTACAATAAAAAAAAAAGTTTAAATCCGACCCTGCCCCTTCTTCACATTATGCTACGGGCCCCGCGCTGTTTTAATCCGGCCCTGTGTCTAAGTTATCTACGAAATAACTGATAGTAGTTGAAATAATTAATGTACCATGTATGCTATGACTGTACATATTCTGGTGTATGTATTATTTTGTTGTGCGATTGTTTAACTGTAAAGTGAAATCTTTCCACATGCCACTGAGCCAGTCTTATATTGGGATCGATGGAAAATGAACGTATTGTATTGTATTACCTTCCTGCTTTCTCATTATAGAGTCTTATCTTTTAATATGTGGTTTCACCATTGCCAGTAGCTCGATGCTTAAATTCGTTTAGTAAATTAATGCGAGTAAATTTTGCTGTCATCAATAATCACTGTTTTCATCATTTCTATCTATTTCTTTTTTATTACTATTATCTGAATAATAGCCGCCCTAACAGCCAATTTCTATATATAAGCCGTATTTTTGCAACTTATAGTAAAATGAAGCAACAAACGAAGTGTATATCGACTCACTCATCTGAGTGAAAGGTTTCGTCTTGAGACTGTATAAGCAGAACAATCGACAAACATGAGTGTTTAAGCGGACTCAGGAGTTATCTAAGATCGATAATGTGGCAAGATCTATTCAATAACATCGCAACACACACACACACATATATATATATATATATAATAATAATTATAATAACCTCACTCATGAAACTAATTTGAAAAAATTGTTGAATCAGTTCGTTTCCAAACATGCAACATTTTCTGTGTTAAACAATTAATACTAACGATAATAAATTTAAATAGTAATAGTGTTTTTGTAAACAATGAAAATATATTGTTGAATAAATCTATCTTCTAGATCTATGGTATTAAACCCGTGTATAGCAATTCCACAAAAACTCAAAAACTACTGAGACGATTTCGATAGGGTTTTTACGGTTTTAAAGCTTAGAATCAGGCTTGAATCGTTTGGTATGTCTCACCCCGGGACCACACGCTTGGCACTTGTCACAAACTCCAAGCCTTTACAAACGCTTGGTTAATTTTGGAGAGCCAAACATCGTCATCCACACAGGGGCGGCCCTAGGGCGGTGCGAGCGGTTCGACCGCACCGGGCGCCGTCGTAAGGGGGGCGCCAAAAATACAGCAAGGTATCGTCTGCGCAAAAAATGAAAAATAAATTATATAATAGCCCAGCTTGCTGTTCACATATTAGTTTAATACACTAAACGTAAGAGCTTCCGCTTAATGTATAGTCCAAGTCATCTCAAGTTACTCCATTCAAGAAAACCACGACTTTAATTTAATTGAATTTAATTGCAATGGAGCACACGCTCCGGTGGCAATTTCCCTACACACCCAACATCCCCCTATCCTGCACCCACCTACATTTGCCCTCTACAAATTTTAACTTTAAATTCTTTTAACGTTTTCGGTAAGTTATTCATCATTCCCCTCAGCAACTCATTCCAATCCCTGACACCCTTACCTAAAAAAGAAAATCTTCCCACACCCTTATGCCTGAATTCGTGTGCCAGCTTGTGGCCATGCTCATCTTTTCCCCTCCATGAACTACTTTTCATACCAACTGCAATATCTTTCCATGCCTCATCGCCAGTATACTTGGCCGACAGTTAGCAGTCTCCGCGCCTCACGCACATGTATCCTGCCTTTTCGGCTGTAGTCTTGCAGTTCATGCACCAGTGGAGGATCTACGAATTATCCGAGCAGGGGCTAATACCTTCGACTGCTGCCCCTTCAAATATGAATTATCCGCCCGCAGCAGTTCAAAGCTGTTCTTTGTTTTTCGGCCCTTGAAGATTGCCGCTCATGACAGCAGAGCTAAGAAAGAAGGTCACCGCCCTCGAATTTGTCATTTACCGTCCCTTTAAACATGATTCTGACGTCCATGGTAAGCACCCCGGTTTGCCTCCCTCTAGATCCGGCACAGTTGTTTTGCAAGTGGGTACATGTGCATGAGACGAGATTCAACCAACTTATCTATTTCTACAATGTAAGATCTTAGGTGATTGCAATTAAAGTTGGTAGAACAAATATTTACAAAATGTAATGTATGTTTTACAGACAAGACATGTCACTACCTTTTTTTAAAAAAAAAAAATAATAATAATAAAACAAGGTGAAACTGAGAAGGCTTAAAAATTACTTTTTTTAGATTTGATATTTCATCTGAATCGTCATCAGAACTAATTCAACACGTGGCGGAAGAAAATTTATTTTCTTCAAACGAGGCTCATGATGTGACAATTAAGTTTTTCCCGGCGTATGGTAGACAGGAATTCTTCACGGGTCTTCTGCCGGATAAGATCCGGCAGAAGACCCGTGAAGAATTCCTGAGGCTCATGATGATAAATAGTAGCAAGTAGATGAAGATTTTGCTAAGGCCGCAACGTCGTATACACTTTAAAATGGGGTATAGCATCCATACCACCACCGTCGCCTTTTAAAAGTACAAATTATGATAATATTTCAGAATGGTCGTTCATTGACCCTGCATTCAGAGATGAAATAATTATTCGAGCAACGAAAAAATCCAAGCAAATATCATGGACGTCATTTTTCAAATGCACGTTTTCAAATAGTAATGTCAAATGAAGAAACTTATATAAGAAGATGGTTTGTTTACTTTAAATCTGCTTATAAAGTATATTGCTTTTAGTCTTGTTTATTCAACAGAAGGTCTCAATCTTATTGGGGAAAAGAAAATTTGATGACTGGAGCTATTTATCAGACAGAGCATCTAAAATCTTGCGAAACTTCCTCAAATCGCCAGCACACAACGCTGAGTTGTATTGAAGCGTTGACTCGCCTAAAGAACTTCAGAGCAACAGACAAGCATTTGTAAATACAGATTGAGGACGAGAAATCACGGTGTTTTTCTATCGTCGAATGAATGATGTCCGAAATATTCTTTTTAATACTCAATAATTTCTTGTTCATGGGAAGCTTTGGATCTGAAACACTAAATACTACTAATAATGGTGATTAACTGGAAATATTGCAACTGCTATGAAAATATGACACTCCACCGTACTGCTAAATAAGAAAACTAATGTAAATTATTTTGGAAAATGTGTTCAAAACGATTGTAGTTCTTAATAAAATTTTGACTCTGGTTAACTCATCTAAATACTTTTCCATCATACTGAATTGAACTCCTTTTGTCAGTCACTTCGAACAATTATCTTTAACATTGCTTTTGTTAACACTAATGAAGACGCAGTCAAAGTGCTTAAATGTTTCATTGGTTGCAAACCGGTAAGTGACTCTTCGAACCTGGTAGCTGGACTCCCCGCACTTTACAAAAGTTTGATATGAATCCGAACGATTGTCGAAGCTAAAAATATTACAGTGGATCCAATATGACAGGAGTAAACAAAGATGCCGAAAACAAAATTTTGAACCAATATCTTCCCAAGCATTTTTTGATCCATTTAGCTGTCATTAAATTTGGTAATAGTAGGTGCCGCCAAAACATCAATTAGATCGGTTTCCTTGTCCAGATTTCTTTAAAGAATAGTTTTTCTATTCTTTAAATCAACAAAGCAATGGGAAGTGGTAGCCAAGAACTTATAAGAACTATCGTCAAATTTGCCAAACTTGTTCAAGAATACAGTTTCTAGACTCGCTGCAGTTCGTTATCAATTTTCTTCAGCTCGTGTCGTCCTTCTGGAAACAAATTTTTCACCTGCGGCAACAGAGGCCTTGTCCCTGAGCCAGATCAAGGAGCAATTTGAGTTTATAGTTACAACGGTAACTTGGTATAATACATTGTTCCAAGTAAATATTGTAAGCAAGGCTATCCAGGATGAAAGTGGAATCATGAAACGCTTCAAAATTTCTGGGAAAGAGTTCGGAATTTGAAAGAGTACCGGGGTTATTCGTCTGCTCTGATAACAACTAAAAAAATGGTTCTCTTTTTTTTTTTTTTTTTTTAGTACGGGGCCGTAGATGAGATAGGGGCCCTAGATGAGATAACAACTGATTCCGAAGAATTGTTTACAATGATCGTGTTTAGATGTAATCGATATAATTTAGAACGCGTTCGTCACTCCATTTTCACAACTGTCTAAATTTAGTGACAGTGTCGTTCTTACACATTATCAAATCAATTCTTGAATAGCAATAACTGGAATTATCCTGTGCAGATTTAGAAATGAGTTTAACTAATGGAGAAAATGTGACATATCGGATTACGAATTGGCTGGGGAACTTTCTAACTGCAACTATTGTCCTAAACTAGGTCCTTTAGTTGAGATTTTATTTCCTAATTTGTTTGTTTTAGACATTTTTATTAAAAACTATGTAAATTTGACATACACCTGACGTTATCATTGTGTACGCCATAGTAGCGTAAATAAACCTTTTCAAACATATAGTGTTCTTTTTAACTATTGTTGTTTCTCATTCATAACATTGCTATCCTATACTAATCATTCTGAAGTTCGAGTTCTTATATGTATGTATATTCGCTAAGGCCAACTAGTACCACATTTGGCAGTGAGTTTCATCTTCTTCACTCCTTCATTCGTTTTGAGTGCACCTATTTGCTCTCCTCTGCCCAGGGTGTACCGAATCTTCTTTTGTTGTGTTCGCCTCGGCTTTTCCCTTTTGTCATCAACTTCTTCCGAAAAGCATCTCGATTGAAAGCATCTTCTGGTTCTAGTCCCATCAAGTGAAGGTAATCTTTAATATTTACGAACCAGGGCATTCCAGTTTTTGTCTGTTCACCTAATTTTCAGCATTCTTCTGTAGCACCACATTTCAAATGCTTCAATTTTCTTTTTTTCCGGTATTTTAAAGTCCAGGTTTCGCGACCGTAAAGTGCTGTGCTCCACACAAAGAGTTTTAAAAAGTTCTTTCTAATTCCTAGATCAATATTTGAAACTAAAAGGTTTCTCTTCCTCATGAAGGCTCGTTTTGCTAGTGCTATTCTATTTGCTTTCTAGTCATGCAGAGCTTTATTAAATTCTGTCCTCAAAACAGGATCTCCTAAGTCATCAATTACAGTATTGTTCAAGTCGTCCGCCACATACAGTTTCTCAATGTATTCTTTCCATCGGTTAGCCCTATCCTCTGAGCTTAAAAGAGGTTTCCCATCGGCAGCTTTAATGTTCATACCTCTTTTCTTCATTTCTCCAAAATTCTGTTTGATCTTTCTATATGCAACATCTACTTTACCAACGACCATTTCCTTTTCTACTTCTTCACACTTTTCTTGTAGCCATTTTCCTTTGGCTATTTTCCATTTCCTATTTATTTTATTTCTAAATTGCCTGTACTGCTCTCTTCCTGCTTCATCCTGAGCATTTGTGTACCTTCTCCTCTGATCCATCAGCTCCAAAATTTCTTCTGTGATCCAAGGTTTTCGGGCAGCTTGTTCCCTAATGCCTAATGTTTCTTTACCAGCTTTCATTAATTCGGTCTTTAATGCATTCCATTCGTCCTCAGTCTAGCTCCTTTAATATTTACTTTTTAGACCTAAGTTTACAATTTCTGTAAATTTTTCTCTCGTGCTAGATTGTTTCACTTTATTCACTTCCAGTCTGTTCTGCTTATACTGCTTCCTTATTCGCTTAAATTTCAGCCTGCACTTCATTATTATCAAATTATGGTCAGAGTCTATGTCTGCTCCAGGGTACACTTTACAGTCCTGAATCTCTGATTGACCATGATATAATCTAGCTGATATCTGCCTGTACCCCAAACTTTTCCAGGTGTATATTCTTCTTGTATGGTTCTGAATGAGAAGTTATTGAATGGCATGAACTATATGCTGAAGGAAGATTTTGGACTGAATATAAATCAAAGTAAAACAAAACTGATGAAATGTATCAGAAATGATACCAATACTAGCAGATTAAATATAAAAATAGGATCGGATGCAATAGGAGAAGTGAGTGAGTTCTGTTACTTGGGAAGCAAAATTACAAGCGATGCCCAAAGCAGGAATGATGTTAAAAGCAGAATAGCACTAGCAAAAAGAGCCTTCATGAAAAAGAGAATCCTTTTAGTTTCAAATATTGATCTGGGAATTAGAAAGAACTTCTTAAAACTCTATGTGTGGAGCACAGCACTTTACGGTAGCGAAACATGGACTTTAGGAATACCGGAAAGAAAGAAACTTGAAGCATTTGAAATGTGGTGCTAAAGAAGAATGCTGAAAATTAGGTGGACAGGCAAAGTAAGAAATGAACGAGTTTTGGAAATGATGGGTGAGAAAAGAAGTTTATGGAAGAAGCTTACAGGAAGAAGAGACAGGCTGGTAGGTCATATTTTGAGACATGCTGGATTGGTTAATTTGTTAGTGGAGGGAACAGTCGAAGATAAGAACTGTAGAGGTAGACAGAGATTAAAATATATGAAGCAGATAATTGAGGACGTGGGTTGTAAGGGGTTTGTAGGAATGAAGAGGGTAGCACAGGATACGAAGGGATGGAGGATTGCATCAAACCAGTCTAAAGACTGACGACAGCAAAAAAAAAAAAAAAAAAAAAAATGGTTCTGAAACAGTGTATTTGCCACTACTAGCTTATATCTTTCACAAAATTCTTGCAACCTGCTTCCTCGCTCATTTCTTTCTCTTAGACCAAAACTTCCTACAGTATTCCCCTCTTTTCCTTTTCCCACTATTGCATTACAATCACCGATGATTATTAGATTTTCCTCCCCATTCACATATTGGATTAATTCTTCAATTTCAGCGTATATTTTTTTCTATTTCTTCATCTTCCTGTAACGTTGGCATATACACTTGTACTAATGTGGTTGGGACGGGCTTAGTTTTTAACTTCATCAAAATAATCCTGTCACGAAACTGTTCATAATAACTCACCCGTTTCCCTACTTTCTTGTTCATTACAAATCCTACACCAGTGACTCCATTGACAGCTTGTATGCTAATTATCCTGTGTTCTCCAGACCAGAAATCTTGTGCGTCCTTCCACTTAATCTCACTAATCCCAACAACATCTAACTTAAGTTGTTCCATCTCCCTTTTTTAGTTTTCTAACCTGCCTGCCCTATTCAGACTTCTAACATTCCTCGCCCCGACTCGTAGAATGTTTCTATCCATTCTGACGACTCCTCCCTGAGTAGTCCCCACCCAGAGATCCGATTGGGGGACCATTTTACCTCCGGAATATTTTACCCAGGAAGAAGCCATCATGATATATGTAATTTGAGAGGATTATATGTCCTCGGGATACCCTTTGGGTTTATGATGCAGTGGTTTCCCGTTGCCTTCTGCATCCCCATGCCGTTGATCAATTCTGATTCATCCGTCTTTAGGGTGCGGCGAGACGGGGCTCCTCCCCCACTGCGGACAGAAATACCGCAGTATGCCGGACCTAAAATCGCGGTCTTCGACGAATTACCGGATTTTTTGGACTGGGGCCTCTTACCGGTAACCGCATTTTTAGGACCGCACCGGAATTTCGAAGCGGGTGAAAGCAGTTATGTGCGCCGGTATACCAACCTAGAAACACGATATACGCGTCCGCTGTGAGGAGCGGCCCCGTCTCTCCGCTCCCGCCTGGGCAGGTTGACCTAGAAGCTGCTATTAACAAATTACTTTTACCGAACAGTGTACAAGAGTTTAGTTCCAGTAGCCATCTATAATAATGGCACATGATATCAGGTGAATGTGGTGAGGATTGAGGTGTATTGTAAAGACATGCTGTCCTCTGCCCATCCTGTAACTCCGCAGTCTGGACGAGAGGTGAGGAGTTCCTTTCCTCCAGTTACTTGTATATGTGTGGTAATATATAGAATTGTGGTGTATAGATGGACATATGTGAGTGTGCATGTTCGTATGTGGTTGTGTGTCTAATTATGGTGATAGGAGTCTACTCCATATTGAGATTTCACCATCAGTGGCCACCTATGTGTTGATGGTAGACGTAATCAGTTGGGTGTGATGAACACGATGTGTGTGACAAAGACATATCATACATCGCACATGCTGCAACTATTTTGTCTGGACATAGGGTGTTCAGTCCGTTCCTCGAGTTACCTGTATATGTGTAGTGATGTATGGAACTGTGTCTATGCATGGACATGTGAGTGTGTCTGTATTCTTATGTAATTGTGTGTCTATCATGATAGGAATCTAATCACTGGCTATATATGTGTTGATGATACATGTAATCAATTGGGTGTGATGGACAATCCGTATGGGATATGTACTGAGGTGTATGCCGAAACATGTCATCCTCTGCACACACTCTAACACTTCTGTCTGATGATTTTTTGGTCAGCCTTGTGCTATTGGGGTTCTGCCCCATTTTTTTCGTTGCCATGATTGGCTAGTTGTTGTGTCGAGCTCGCTGTAGGCCTGGAAATGCACGTGTGTGATACCTTCCTTCAACTCGTTTGTATGGATGTATGATGTGCTGATCCTACACTTATGTTTGTGTGTGCTTATGTGTAGTGACGTATGGATTTGTGAGTGAGACCTAGTGTGAATATGGGGTTTATGATATCTGTCTAATGGCCAAGTGTCTACTGTTACTCATTGTACATGGGGGCACATGTTACTTTATGTCAAAAAATGCTTAGGTGTGGGATAGACGTGGTGGTGATGATGTGAACAGTTTTGTACCTAGGACACATGATACTGGATGGCAGAGAGGTCTGTAGTGTGAGATAAAGGAGACGATGTTGATGATTTTTTGGTCAATCATGAGCCATTGGGGTTCTGCACCACTTTTTCGTTGCCATAATTGGGCTGTTTGTTGTGTCGATCTCACTGTAGGCATGGAAATGTGCGTATATATGCGTAAATACGGTCAGACCTTCCTTTAACTTGTTTGTTTTGATATAAGATGTGCAGTTCATTTCCTCAACTAATGTGTGTGTGTGTGTCTTCTTCCTATGTGGGAATTCTGTCTTGGTGCTGGTTGTGTCGAGCTCGCTGTGGGCATGGAAATGTGCGTGTGTGCGTGATTCCTCTGTGGATTTGAGTCTAAAATATATGGTTAAAGAATTATACTCACTATGAATGGGTGCTTCTAACCATTGTTTCAGGGCTTAGGCATTCTCCCATTTCACTGTGCTGTTTACAGTTTACTGCTGTTTGTGTGGGCATACGAAGTGTGTTTCTCACGTTTTTCACTATATGCACTTCGGGTTAAAGATCATTTAATAGAGATGGTGCTGAGGGAGGGGAAGGGGGTGTGCGGTGTTCCAGAGAAGCGAAGGACTTGGGTACAAACCTACAGTCAGACTATTGCTTGCATATTGTGGTGTAGTATGGAGTCCACATTTTTTGCAGGGTGCAAAGGAGGGCAGGAAAACATTCAACAAGTGATATAATAATGGAGCTGGGCTGGATGTCACTGGAAAATAGGAAGAGTGTTGGGGGCTATATATGGAGTATAATGATGATAAAATGGATATTGGTAGAATAATTCTGAGTGGTGTATGGAGCCTAAGTTGACCATGATCACAATCTGGCACTAGACTTTAGGAAATGAGGCCTGAGTGGATAAAATATCCAAACACCCACTTTCATATACAAATGACCTAACAATTTACGACAGTTCAAGTGTGTGTGTGTGTGTGTGCTATCTTCGGCGTAATAGAACTAGTGTTTGTACCTATGGTGACGTTTTGGATACTTGTCAGTGTATGGAGATCTGATATGAAAATGTGGGTTATGATGTCTGTTTGATGACCATGAAATTACTAATTAGCTAAGAGCTTTATGGTTACTTTACCGTGTGCGCTGTGTTTTTTCCATACCTTTGTTTTTGAATGAACTTTTAAATTAGGTGTTTGTCGCGGCTATCTTGACTTCCCAGTCTACCGTGTATTATTACTGGCACATTGCTGTCGTTACACATGTGAAATTTCAACGACCATCAAAATTTCTAGTATTTCCAGCATATCAAGTTTTTTTCGGACTTTATGCCTCGTCGATGCCATCGTCATTAGTGGTAAGAACGGATGTTGGGCAAGGAACGGTTAGGAATTCTACCATGGACTTTTGAAGGTCTCTTTCTCTGCCTTCATCTAGAGTGATTTCAGGAATCCAAGCGCTCTTCCATTTCACTGTTCTGTTTACAGTTTGCTGCGGTTTGTTTTGGGGTATGAACTGTTTTTCTCACATTGTTCACTATATGTCCTTCGGGGCAAAAATCGTGATGAGAGGATGCACCAGAGAAGCGAAGAACTTGTATTTCAAGCCCACAGTCAGACCATTGCGTGCATTTAGCGGTGTAATATGGAGTTCACAGTTCTTGGACTTGAAAGGTAGTGCCCAAGGCAAGGCTGCTAGAGTTTAAATATGGTGATACCTTTCTTTCACTCGTCTTTCTGCGTGTAGTTTATTTCCACGACTAATGTGTGTGTGTGTGTGTTTATGTGTTTTGTGACGTATGCTGCTGTGAGTGAGCAACAAAAGTATTGCATTGCAGCCTGTGTTAAGAAAGGCTCTTGAATCTACTCATGCCTTTGTGGTACTAGGGGGCACATGTTATTGTATGGCAGGAAATGCTCAGGTGTGGGTAATTTGAGATGATGCTGATGTGAACAGTTTGGTACTGGGGCACATATTACTAAATGGTAAAGATAGCTGAGGTGTGTGAGAGGCGAGACGAGTCTAATGTGAAGAGTTTGGTACCTGGAACACATGTTACTGATGATTTTTTGGTCAGTCATGAGCCATGGTGAGTTCTGCCCCCACTTTTTCGTCGCCATAAATGGTCTGGTTGTTGTATCGAGCTCACTGGAAATGTACGTGTTTGTGCGTCTCTCTTACTCTCTCTCTCTCTCTGTGTGTGTGTGTCTGTATGCGTAAATATGGTGATACCTTCCTTAAACTCGTCTGTCTAGACGTATGATTTGCTGTTCCTCTACTTATGTTACTTTGTGCTTGTGTGTGGAGACGTATGAGGCCTAGTATGAATATGAGGGTTTCTGGTATCTGTGTCTATTGCAACTTATGGCACCAGGGACACTGTTAATGAATGGCAGAAAGGGTTGCGGTGTGGGGGAGACGTGGTGGTGATCTATATGTTGGTACATGTAATCAATTGGGTATGATGAATACTATTTATCGGATAAACACTGAGGTGGGTGGTGAAAACATGTCATCTTTTGCAAACCCTCAATCTCGTCAGGCCGATGATATGTAAGGAGAGTTCAGTTTTTCAGTCAGTTATGAGGCAAGAGAGTACTGCAACCCTTTTTCGTTTCCATGATTGGTGCTGGTAGTTGTGCTGAACTCGCTGTAGACATAGACACGTGTATCTGCGTCTCTCTTTGTGCATATAAGCGTAAGTATGGTGTTACCTTTCTTTCACTCGTCTGTTTGCATGTAGGATGTGTAGTTCATTTCCACCACTGATGTGAGTGTGCACGCGCGCGAGCGCGCGTGTGTTTGTATGTGTTTTGTGATGTATGCAGCTGTAAGTGAGCATCCAGAGTATGGCATTGCAGCCCATGTTAAGAAAGGCTCTTGAATCTATTCATGACGTTGTGGTACTAAGGGCACATGTTACTGGATAACTTGTTGTTATGTGGGTGATATGAGATGATGCTGATGTGAACAGTTTCGTACTTGTGCACATGCTACTAGATGGCAAAGATGGCTGAGTTGTGTGAGAGGCAAGGTGATGCTAATGTGGGCAGTTTGGTACCTGGGGTAGCTGGATTTATTCTTTCTGGTTCCAGGGTTAATGAAACTATAGAAAAAGTGTGTACACCTCCGTATCAGGTATTTTTCTCACTGTTTGATGTATATTCTTTACAATTACCACTCCTGTTTCACCTACACCCATTTGCCTTATACCTGCCCAAATCCTTCTTAAAACTTATCCTTTCATGAGTGCGGGTGTGTTTTCATGCACAGAGCATTATGTTGAGCTCACAGACAAGAGACCAGTGCTGCCAGCCACTTGGCTTTGAATATCCGCAGACGGCTGCTAAAATTTCCGTAGATTTGCTACAAAAATCCGGAGACTGAAGGACTGAAACAATAATTATTTAAGAGTAAAAATTATGAATACTTTTTATTTCCAAGTCTTTAAAATTACAAAAATAATATTCTACATTGAAAGTAAGAAATAGTTCTGAACATATTTTATACGTCGTCACTTTCGTCACTGCTGCTAGTTTGCGTAGTAGTTTTTTTTTATTTTTCCCTAGTGATCATACATTTTCTTTGTTGACATTAAATTTATCATATCTTATGTAACAGGAAATGTTCAAAACTGCGACCCCTTTGATTCTCGAATATTGGTTAGGGCTTCTCGAAAGGCAGTGTTTTGTAAGCCGGGCCAACGAGCGTTTCACCGTGCATAAAGAGTGCGCCGATATTTTCTGTTACAGTATTTTAAGATCTATAAAAATTCTAACCAAACAAAATATGAGCTTTATTTCAATCGTTGCTTTGTACGAGCTGTTTCAAGGAAACGATTCACAGTTATTGACTATTCTGTAATGCGTTAACAATATACACTCAAAGTTTAACAAAACACCAATATAAGGAAAAATCAATAAATCATAAAAACTGTCAAAAATCCGTAGATATTAGTAAAAAATCCAAAAACCCTAACTTTTCTTAAAAATCAGTAGAAATGGCAGCACTGCAAGAGATGATCGTAATATTAAAATTTTCCATCTGACTGACTGTTTGCTCCCCTCAATCCAGTATGAATGCTCGTTTGGGTCAACTAGGACCTCGTTAGGCATTCGTTTGTCTTGAATCTTTGCCATATTACAACTAGAGTTGTTATCCTTAGAAGAGACCTACAGTTTAACATGGAATCCCAGCCATGGAAGCGTTCTGGCGTACTTCACATTACACAGCAATCTGTACCAGAGGTGAAGGTGGGTTAAGGGCTTATGAAAATCATCGCCCAGACAGGGATTCGAACCGAGTACCTCTCTATCTCCGGTCAAACGCCTTAACCACTGAGCCACTGTCGAGATGCTGAGATTTGATGTTTATATGAATTCTTTCTTCCCTCGTGACATTCGAGTTTGAGATACTCCTGTAAGTTGCACTTATAAATATATATAAAGTGAAGAATTAAGTAAAATGGGGATGGGGGGGGGCAGTATGTAAAGACAAGGGATGCCTATGACACACATGAAGTAAAACCATAAGTAGTGATTGATGTATTATTATATAATAAAATATATTTTAAAATTTCAATAAATCTGTATCATTTATCAATAAATTATGTTTTTTATTTAACTAAACCCCTTCCTCACAATTTTTTATATTCCTTGAGTATGATAGAGTAGTATAGTATTCTTATTACGAGTAGGAAATGCTAGAAATGGAAAGAGAACATAGTTTATAACTGACATTTCGCAAGAGTCGCGTAAGAGCATGATGACCATCAAGGGTAATAAGACAACTCGCAGTGGGTGTAAAAAAAATGACATAGATACATGACCTTACAAAATGTACAACGAACACGACTTGTTATTTGATCCAATAATACTATTTGCAGAAGGCAACAATAAGTTTTTTCCAAAAAAAAAAAAAATACGAAAAAATAATTTTAGAAGTTAATTTTATTGTAACTAAACAATTAATGAATTATAATAATTCGAAATATCAATAAGACATGACAAAATGCTCTTCGAAGGTCCTAGGAAGAAAATTACAGGTTTGGTAATAACGATTGTTGAGAGATCTCTAATTTATACCAGCAATCAGTGTATAATATGACGCGCAGATTCCACGCCAGTGAATTCGTAATAAGGTTGGCACAGAATTTATACTCAGTCACGTACTGTAAATTGTCTTGTGGGAAGTAGCCCAATCCACTTACACTAGGAATAGCGCCTAACGGAAACCGTTGTTCGCCACACGGGGATGCTGAGTGTGTGCTGCTTTCGCGCCGGGAATAACTCTCACCGTCGCGTCAGCCACGCTGAATAACGGTACATCCCAGAAACAGCGATGCGTCAGAACTGAGGCTCCTCGCGGAGCGACATAATTACTACACAGTGGTATCACACAGACTGAGGTTACCGCTGTCCGCTGCTGCCATCTCGCGCCGGGGCCTGGAGGGGAGTGGAGGGGAGGGAGGTCCCCCCCACTACCTTCACCCTCTGACATCATGGGGAAATCCACGCCAGCTAAAATCATTTCTACCTACTAGAATTCTATAATAATTATTGTTTTAACGGCATTATAATGTCTTAAACCATTAATTTTTCACTGCAGAGAATTTATGAAGAAATATTTAATGAGCTTCTTTTTGAGCCATCTGGTAAGTTTAATAACTTCTGCCGATGAGATATGCTGATTCTCAATATTCGCTGAATGAAATTTCACCTATGACTTCTAAAGATAATTCATCTTCAGAGAAGCTGTACTATATCAGCTAAAATTAATAAATTTATACCTGAGCCAGAACGAATAGAATCTTGTTTTTCTTTAAATGTGACAGTAAGAAAACAGTAAGAAAATCTATCAATTTTTTTTTTTTATTCTGCATGACAGTTTTATGTAAAACTTCACTAAGACGACTCCAAACATGACCCACTTTTTTATGGTCTTTGCAGAGTTCTACTTGGCAGCATTCGCTGAATTTTAAAATATCCTCGTTGGACAAGTTATTCATTTCTCTTGCAACACTTTTACACAACAAAAAGAAATGTACGTTTTGTCCGCCCGCGCCGTCAGGGAACAAACAATACTAAGTCCCATTTAGACGACCCGTTACCGATCACCCTGTCCCGTTCCCGATTTCACTTTACTCCCGTCGACAGAGTGTTGCATTTAGACGACCCGTTTGCCGGCCCGATCTGGTACTACCGTAATAGCGGCCTACCAACAGTACCGGATTAACCACGTAGCAGGAGGTAGCAAATGCTACGGGCCTCGCGCCTTCTGGGAGGGGGGGAGGGGGGCTCGCGCCTCCTAGGGGGGGGCCCGCACCTAGGCTATATGGTTTTTTTGCTATACAATTTTCCCGCTGACGGCAAAAATCAAGGGCCTTTTTTTCACATTTGCTACGGGCCCCGCGCTGTCTTAATCCGGCCCTGCCTACCATTTCGCGTATATCAGTCTTGCTCTGAAATTTACACGTTACATTCAATAGTAATACTAGTAATAAAATTAGTTAGTCACAAATTTTATCAAAGTTCTAATATTTAAATTAAATATGTATGGCTCAATATTTATCAAAATTACAAATTCTTGGTGTAACCCTGACCGTTTAACATTGTGCGAAAAGCCTAGGAAAAAGAAAAAAGTCGTGTGTCAAGCAATTATACTTACAAAGGCATATGTTCAGTCACTTTAAACTCTTAGATGTGTTGGATGGTGAAGATTTCCGGAATTTCTAGCGGATGACACCTAAAATGCCTCATTCGTCGCGTCTTTGTTATGATAGAGTGCATGTGAGGTTAGGATTGCCAGCCACACTGTGTTATAAACTATCATATTTTATTAATACTTTTTCCTACGAATAAAGTATACAATACATGTAACTGAACGTTCGTCTGCTAGATTCACAACCTCTTGCAAGAAAAAGCACCTATCGGCAGAGGTGGCCTTAGGGTGGTGGCGAACAGGGCAATCGCCCGGGGCCTCCCTCTTGCAGGGGCCTCGCGCAACAACCCGAGTTGAAAAAAGTTTATATTTAAAACAAAACAAAAAAATATCTTTAGTTATTATGTCACATTTGTATAAAAATTCAGATTAATGGTATCAAAATTAAATAATTTATCGGTGAATAATAATATTTTTTGTAATTTAACTGTAAAACATAGCCGAAAATTCATTAGGCCTACTATTTGAAACTCGCGCCTTGCATATTAGAAAATCCACTTTTTTTGTTACTTTCACAGTGTTTACGATTTACTCTCGGGCAATCCCCGTGTTTCATTTCGTTCAACTTTTATATTACCAAGAGGCGTCCTTTAATTACGTGAGGTGAAATAGAGGACAGGGGATATCGGCGAAATATCACCAAATCGCAGGGGGGTCGCCAGAATTCTCACGTCGTCTTTTAAAACCTTTGATCGACCGTAACTATCTCACCTTATCTTAGGGAGAGGGGTGCCCGGAATTCCGGAAAATACACCACACTTAATTAATGGACGCTCCATTACGTTGTAAGATCGAGTCACACTTGACAGGTACTACTCCGCACCGTCAGTGGCCCAGTGAAGGCTCACCCCTTCTGTGTTCACACTTGTTCGTGGCTCGGCTGTGTGACGAACGTGTTCCTGTGTCTTCAGTTTCCTTTAATGTTTACATTTAGTTGTTTTCCTAAAAGTTAGTTGGGGGGTTTAAAGCCAGGTTGCCAACTGTTCTTTATTTTGTGTAGGTGTACTTCCTAATCTACAAAAGTAATAAAAAGTAATAAATACGTTAAAATATTTTCTTTACCTGACTCACGTCATCACCTCACTGGTTGATCTTTTCAGTACAAAAATAGTTTCCAAACGCAGTCGTAACAAACCACCAATAAAAGTCTTTCTCGCGCTATAGTGGACTGAAAGACTCTCGCGTTTCTGAACGCCATTGTAATAAAATGTCAAACGTCAATCACTTCGCACTGACGTGTTTGAGGTTACTTTCGATTCATTCGATAGTTTTTGTTAATAAAGAATGAGATCATTATATATTTTGTGGTCTCAAAGACCTAACCACAGTATTTCTTACCAGCTGTGCAATGTACATCTATCGTATCCACCTATTTTACACTGGTAATCCTACCAGGGTCCCAGGGATAGGAGACCTGTAGTTAACGTATAATTTCAAACACGCAGGATCCTAGCATCTTCACATTAACAAATCAACACTTTGCCAGATATACAAGTCATTTTTAAGCCAAATAAAAATTGTATCCGAGACCGGGATTTAACTAGAGACCTACCGTACCGCAATCGTACGCCATAACCATCTGAGACATTACATCAAATCTAGAAGTTTCCAATCATCCCTGGTAACAGCAAAAGAGCATATGAAAATTACACTGAAAAAGTGAAAAAGAGACGTAAAAGAACGAAGTTTGATTACGAAGAGGAAAATGGAGCGCTTGAATTGCACGCGGAGGAGATTTCCAAAATAAACTATTTGTATGAATGCAATGTTGTTGCAGGCCACGTTTCCGCAGTTGCTTAGTTAATTACCAGTTGAATGATAACGCCAATGCAACTGTATAATTTATTTATTGCTGCGTCTTACGCGTTTCACCTCTCATGGAGGCATCATCAGCGACAAATTATTTACATTTGTTATTTAGGGTATGCATCTGCGCTTCTCCGTATTATTACCCAAAGCATGATATTGATGTACAAGAATTTTAAGAACTGAATTTTTTCCGTGTATAAGAAGAGAACGACGGTGTTATCTCGGTGACGAGATATATACTACAAATAACATTAACTTGAGTGTACCCCACTATCCAAGTTGTCCTGAGAATTATTGCCACCACACCTAACACGGTTGCGTCTGCAGAAAGAAGTTTTTCATGGTTAAAGATGATTAAAACATATTGAGGAATTAGATGACACAAGATCCGTTTTCAGTCCCTTCTATTCTTTGAATTGAAAATGACGTAGCTGATTCGTTAGATTTCTGTCCTTTAATTAAATATTTTAGCCTTAGTAAAATCCGCAAACATCATTTTTAAACCCAACGTATATCTTTCAAGGCATTTATCTAGTTCAGTTTATCCTTAATAATTTTACGTCTTTATGTTTTGTTAACTTTTAATAACTCTTCTATTATAATAATATAACTCAAAATTTATTTATTTATGGAGTTTGCATTTTTCGTCGACCATCAGAAAACCCTACTTTTGATTCACATTCTTTGCACAAAGGAAAAGGGCCTCGCAAAAATCTGCCGCCCCAGGCCTCGCAATGGTTAAGGCCGCCGCTGCCTATCGGCCAGCGATTTTTTGCTCGCTTGCATCCTTTGATCTGTGTAATTATCGCTTCAGAGTCGAGGCAATAATAGCGGACCATTCATATTGTTATACTCCAATCGACTCATGTCCGCTCGCCGTTATTTTTGAACGGAACCATAAAGTATCCGGAAACAATTTTTTTTGGTAAACTATACAATTCAATTAATTTCCAAACGTCATGTTAGTGCTTATGATTAAACGAAATAAATGCAAGCTGGTGGGAAGGGAAAAAAAGAGTGCCCATAAATTTAAAAATGAGTATTCCTATTTTTGTTATACTATATGTAGAACGTGGCTCCAGCTGTAACACTGAAATGAAACCAACCGTTAATAGCTAGCCTAGTAAGCCCGAAAATATATGTATTTAAGGCAATAAATAACTAAATTTTATTTTTTCCCCCTTTCATATACTTTTGATTTTCCTCTCAAAATAAAAATACATTTTTTGCTAAATAAGTTGGCAACCCTATGTGAGGTGTCCCATAAAAATTTGTGTGTGTGTGTGTGTGTTTTTTTTTTTTACACCTCCAGCAACTCTGTCAATATTCCTTTTTGTTAATTATTGGATGCATCCATCTCAAAATAATAGAAAACTGGGAACCAGGCAGTGAGAGCACAACCGGGTGAGGCTTTACACGGCCAGTTTTCAGGGCGGATTGGTGGGGGACCGACTTACTCCCACCCTTTCGTCCTAAATCGGATGGAATTCCCACCCGACCTCCCTGCCTGGTCTCGCGGCAGAAACGTGACCAGGAGCTCGCTTTAAACGACCCGTTTTCAGGGCCGAAGGGGCGTGGCCACGATTTAGGGAGACCAGGTCGGGTGGTCTAAATGGGCCTTATGACGGAACTGAACAAAGTAATATTGTTGGAGAAGCACCAACACGGACAAAATAATATAAGGCTTGGAAAGTTCTGCTAATCCCAGCAGTTTAGACCGAGGGGAAAGCACAAACACAGAACATGCGGTAAATATAACAGAACATCAAAGCGCAACAGTAGAGGCGAGGAATAATTTTTTTTAATAAATTTTAAAAAACTAACAGTATCTGTTAGAACTTAAATGTTACTAAATGAAACTAAAATATAATTAATAAAAACTTGACAATGAATTCCTTATAATGGGTAAAATTTCGCGGCACACCTCTCATCCTGTCGTGAAACACGGATTGCGGACCGCTGGCTTAGACAATGGTTGTTTGCCATTAATGTGTTTCATGTGTTCTCGTAATGAAGGGTCGTATTTAGATATCAATTCAAATAAGTCTATGAACTTACTAGGATTCCAAATGTCGTCACCAATCTTGAGAGATTTTTTTTGTGACCTCTAAATACAAGATTATGAGAGGCTAAGAAATTAATGATATCAATTTAATCTCTCAAACAAATTGTGCCAATGTTTTTGAGATCACGAACTGGCATTTCGTTTTTGTTTTTTTTTTGGTAAATTTTTTTCATGCTTTATTCCTTTTTATAAAGTAATCCATTGTAACATAAATGAGATATATTTTTGGTATTGTCATATCTTTGTCAAATGCCACTCAAATGTGTACAACCTCGGCACATTCCCTGTATCATCTGAGTTTGTGAATTGCAAAATATTCTGTATAAAAACATAAAACTTTATTTTAAAATTTTGAATAAACCAGTCAAGGGCGATGTTCTGTTTCATAATTATTTAGTTTTCTTGATAAATGAAAATTATAAAAATGCCTATGGTGCGCGAGGCCGTAGGCGGTCGCCCACTCCTTACGCCGCTTCTGGCCGGAGCAGTAAATTAAAACGTGAACATATAGAGCAGGAGTGGATAACTAAAATGATCTTCCGGGAAACTTTGGAAATGCATCATAACTCAGCAGGCCGCACATAAATTTATATTTCCCCATGTTAAATTAAGACCCACTGTAGATTTTTTTTAGTGCAAAATTGGAACAGAATGAGTTATTATTGCGTTTAATATTATTTTTACATGTAAATCTTCTATATATATATATATATGTGTGTGTGTTTCCCTAAATTTCACTTTTCAGCCACCACTACCTAACACAGATCACTGATGTTTGTGTATGGAAGTAGCCTGGAGTTTCCTGTCATGCACAACGTTGGCCGAATGTCGATAGCTGTGGGAATGTGGGTGATATGACGGTTAAAAGTGGTCGATGCAGGCCATTTTCGTATTTCGACCAAAGACTTGTGTATCTTTATACTTCTCTTTCCTGCCACAACTACCTAGGATAGACCTTTGATGTTTGTGTGTGGTAATAACATAGAATCTCCCATCGCGCACTATGGTGGTTAAATGTCGGTAGTTATGAGGTGTGGGAAATATGGTGGTTGAAAGTGGTCGACCTGTCCCACTTTCATATTTATACCAAAGACGTATGTGTCAGTGGTGTATCACTTTTCAGCCAAAATTATCTAGCGCATGTCATTGGTGTTTGTGTGTGGTAGTAGCACAGAGTCACTCGTCGACCACAACGTTGGCCGAATTTCGGTAACTGTGCGAGTGTGGGAGATATGGTGGTTGAATGTGGCCGATCAAAGATATTTTCGTATTGCGACCAAAGACATGTGTCTCTGTATATGTCACTTTGCTGCCACAACTACATAGCGTAGACCATTGGTGTTTGTGTGTGGTAAGTAGTATCGTGTCTTCCATCGTGCGCTATGGTGGTTAGATGTCGGTAGCTATGGGTGTGTGGGAGATATGGTGGTCGAAATTGGTCGACCTGTGACTCTTTCATATTTCTACCAAAAACGTATGTGTCATGGTATATCACTTTTCAGTCCAAAACTATCTTGCGCAGATCACTGGTGTTCGTGTGTGGTAGCAGCACAGAATCACCCGTCAATGTTGGAGATATGGTAGTTGAAAGAGGCCGATCAAGGATATTGTTGAATTTCGGACAAAGACATGTGTCTCCGTATATGTCACTTTGCTGCCACAACTACATAGCATATACCATTGGTGTTTGTGTGTGGTAGTGGTATCGTGTCTCCTATCGTCTACTATGGTGGTTAGATGTCGGTAGCTATGGGGGTGTGGGAGATATGGTGGTTGAAAGTGGTCGACCTTTACAAACACGAACGAAGTCGTGGGCAGCAGCTAGTATAGATAATATAGTAATAATGATACCAATCGAACATTGTAAAGAAATATATAACACTAAAAATAAATATATGGATGCACAAATAATTTATTTTTAATTCATTGGTTTTTCACTGCTTTGGCCTTTATAAAATAAACATATTTTGTAACAAGTGTGATAAATCTCGCGGACCGGAGAAATGTTCTTGGCGGGCCGCATGTGGCCCGCGGGCCGCAGTTTGGCTACCCCTGATATAGAGTGAAACACCCAAGAAGAAATACCAACTAGGTGTTGATACTCATACTACGTAAAAATAATAATTGTATTACCGCATCTGCCGGTACATTCCTTAAAGTTCGTTTTTTTTAGTCTTTAAACCACACTGTTGGCCGTATTGGATGCGAATAGCGTACGTGGAAACTACATAAATTGTAGTAAAATCTGCCGACAGCTTTCCTGTTTCTTGAAGCTAAGATCTCCGGCCGCGCAGCTACAATCTCTGACATATATATTATATTAAATTATATTTATACTATGTAAAATTATATTAACTGTTGATAGTGAGCAATAAATATCTGATGGGTTTTAAAATGAAATTAACTGTTTAGTTCCTTTATATAGCATTGGCACTTAAAACGTCCTAGGAACATTATCCTGGATACATGTTATTCAGCTGAATCTTTTTTGGTAGTTGTGCATATCGCATTACAATCCACATTAAAAACAAGCCAATTTCTCATATAGTCTAATATTTAATTTAATCATTGCTCAATGAATTATATCATTTAGTCATTTATTTCAGATATTTTTATAATTTACTGTTTAACGATTCTGTCTTGTTCACATTTCCTGTACGAATGACTGATGTTATTTTAATTATACTCGGTAAACATGTTGCTAACTTGGCGGCTAAAAATATTGTGGGAATGAATCAACCCCAACTCATTTCCTTTGGGCTACACCGCGGGTTAGTAATTCAAATACACACTGCAAATGGAGCCACTGAAATGAAACCTGATTAATAAGTCGCGTGCCAGCCAGTGAATTGCAACACCGGCGACCCAATTACATCAGTCACTGTCTTAACGCATGTTTACCCCAGTCAACGCGGGGTAACGTATATAAGCCCGTCACTGGATGGTACAGACAGATCCCTTGACCCACGGGATTAATGCACACCACTGGACTGCACTGGTTGGCTGCAGCGCTCCTCACCACTCACAAAGTAAGTTGAACTTATTGTATTTTCTATCTTTCGCGCCTTAAAGGTAGCTCAAGTTGTTCGGCTGCATAATAGTTGTGACTGAAAGCTGTCAATAAACTACTAAGACTATCAATTGTGGGACTTAGTCTGCCTAACCGCCCCCCCCTCCCCCTCTGAAATTATCTAACCCGAAGGTTTTAGCACCGCTCGGCAATACCAGGCTTAGCTCTAGCCACTGTACAGACGTTACCCGGAGATCTAAGAGAACTGAGAACGGGTCAGTAGGAATATGATTTTGGTGTCAGTGTAGGGTCTTGTATCCCGGAAGGGAAAGACGATATAACTGTGGCAATAATTGTCGGGTGTAAAGCCCTACTAACTTTATAAAAATAGATTGAGCCCAGGAGTGGGAGAAGTTGCAAACTAGTAGGCAGCTTGGTGAGGAGTGGGAGGCCGCTGGAAACAGCTGACGAGGCAGTTGTAGAACGAGTAAACAGCCAGTGGTGGCGTAAGCATAAGTCAGCCTAGCACTGAAAGGGGGTAACAATGCCGCTCACATGTAGCGCTAGGGGCATAGAGGAAGTAGAGGAGATCCAAAAAGATAATGTTGCAAAGGGGGCTGGATATTTCAGTTTATCAGAGGCTCTTAAGTTAGTGCCGCAGCCCTTCGACGGTAGCAAGGGACAGTTATGGGAATTTTTAGATATCTGTGTTATTGCAATAGATTTGGTAGCACCAACAGATAAAGACTTGTTAGTTAAATGTATCAGAACCAAGATAGTCGGTTCAGCAATGTGTAAATTAATGACGCGAGACCAAGTCTCGACATGGCCAGAGATAAGGGCGATATTAGTGGAGAATTATGGGTGCCGTCGTACATTGGACTATTATGCACACTCACTTTTCACTAGTAAACAGGAGGTAGGGGAAAGAATAGTAGACTGTGCAGCCAGAATTGATAAAAAAACAGTATGAATTCCAGGAATCTGCTAGGGAGTGTATGTTGGAAGCAGAGTTACCAGGTGCAACCAGTCTTATCTATAAATTAGGAGGGGCGGTATTTATTCAAATTTTAAGGGATGATAGTAAAAAGTAGGCATCAGAAAGTCAGTCTCACAGAATTGGTAGAAATAGCTGTTGGGGAAGTAAATTCTGTGTTAAGTGCACAATGTAGAGACAGGGAAAGAAGGATTGAAAGGATGGAAAGGCCCAAATTAAGAAGGGATCCCCCAAAACCCGCTTGTTTTTCATGTGGGAAGTTTGGACATATGGTAATTGATTGCAGAAGTAATAACAGTGGGTAAGCTGAATATCGAAGTGGGACTTTTTCCGGCAAAAGAGTTAGGACAGTGGAAGTAGATAAATATGAGCAGGATATGTTTAAAGAATTAAGAGCTTGGCGGCAAGGTCCGGGGAGGTTGAAAGAAATAAATCCCGAAGAATTTATGGGAATCTGTAAGGAAAATGATGACCCAGGGCAAGGTATATGGTGCGGGAAATACAACTTGTCGGGGCATAAAGGGGAGTGCAACATTTACCATCCCAGTAAATGTAATAAATGTGACCATGAAGGGCACAAGGCGGAAAATTGTAATGGTTAATATTGGGAAACAAGAGGAATACTGCAATCAGGCATTGGGGGCGGCCGCGCTATGCCTGTGATAATAATATATTTACAGTAGGCTGCGTAAACAATAACGAGATGGTAACAATTCCTTGCGTGGAGGGTAGGTTTGAGGCTCACATTTCTCTTGGACAGTGGGTCACAGATTTGTTTATTACAAGAAGGTACCCTAAGGAAAGGGGTAAGGGAACAAGTAGAGAATGCAATGCGAATAAAAGGCATCGGGGAAGAAGTAATTGAAACAATGGGACCGTGGAATTAAGATTACAATTGGGGCAGTGTCGGGAAATAGTACATTTGTACCATGTCGTGCAGGGGGCGTAAAGTTGCATACGAACGCCATAGTTGGCCGGAATCTTCTTGTAAAGTTTGGATCCATAATTGACTATGTTCAACAGAGAGTTAGGATCAGTGATGTATTAGAGAAGTCGGGGAACACGATGAAAATTCAAGGGAAGTCCTTACAGGCAAACAAGCAAGCAGTACGGAGAAGCAATGGGCAGAAATAGGTCCGCGAGAAGAGCGGGTATTAAAGGTAGGTGTAATGGGCCGCGGGAGCGGGGTAGCAATAATACAGAAGGGAAATATACCCCAAGGAGTTTATCTGCCAGAAGCACTGGTTGACGTGACAGCAGGGAAGTGTGTCACGACTATGGTAAATACTACAGAGAAAAATGTTATGTTCCCCTGCCCCGCTCTACCAGTAGAATACATTGAGATAGACGAAACAGAAATTCCAGCTGAGGTAATTAGAAATGGGTTGGCGGTCGAAAGATTAAAATTGTTAAAGCAGAAGCTTAGGGTGAATCATTTAAATGCGAAAGTGAGGGCAGCCACAGTGGAGCTTTGCGTTGCGTATAATGATATTTTTCACTTACCTGGGAATAAACTGACCTATATTACCATGGTAAAACATGAGATAGTGCTAACTCCGGAAGCCCAGGGGCAGGTAATAAACCAGAAGCCCTACCGAATTCCGCAGGCACAAAAAGAAATCCTACAGGAGGAGCTAGATAAATTTAAAAAGGAGGGGGTGATAACAGACAGTAAAAGTCCGTGGATCTTTCCCCTGTTGTTGTTGCCAAAGAAGCCAGATGCCGGAGGGCAGAAACGTTGGCGGATAGTCATAGATTATCGCAAGTTTAGTGAAATAACAGTGGGGAATGTATATCCGCTACCACTCATAACGGAAATCTTGGACCAGTTAGGGAAAACCAAATACTTTACAAGTACCTATCACATGGGTACTACCAGATTTTGTTGAATGATAAATCCAAGGAAATGACACCCTTTAATTGCCCATATGGGCATTATCAGTTCGATAGAATGGGAATGGGGTTAAAGACGGCACCGGCCTTTTTTCAGAAGCTCATGAATACGGTGATGGCTGGCTTACAGGGTGAAAAGACATTAATTTATTTGAACGATATAGTGTGCGATGCGCCCACCTTGGAAGAGCATAATAAGCGTCTAGCAGAAATCTTTGACAGACTTAGGCTACATAGTCTTAACTAAGGGTGGACAAGTGATCTTTCCTACACAAGGAGGTCACATACTTGGGGAACACTATAACTACCGACGGCGTGAAGCCAGATCCGGGGAAAATTAGTGCCGTAAAAGAGTTCCCCCCACCTCGAACAGTAAGGGAGTTGAGGGGTTTCCTGGGATTAACAGGTTTCTATAGAAGGTCCATAAAGAATTTTAGTGGATTAGCCAAACCATTCAACGATCTGCATAAAAATAGAGTATAGTACATATGGAAAGAAAAGCAGGAGGCTGCTTTTCAAGAGCTAAAAAACAAATTAATTAATCCTCCGATCCTACAATTCCCGGTTTTGTCCGAGCAGTTTTTCATTAGTATGGATGCCAGAGGTATGTCTTTAGGGACAGTGCTTAGCCAACCATACGACAAGGGTGATTTGCCCATTGCCTTTGCATCACGGACGCTCACTAAAACCGAACGGGGGTGGAGCACAATTGAGCGAGAGTGTTTGGCAGTGCTGTGTGGCATAAAACAATATCGACCATATTGGGTATGGTACGGGTTTTGTAGTATATACAGACCACCAGTCCCTCAATTGGTTAGCAAGTGTTAGGAAGTATTACTGATCCATCATCTACTTGAAATTTTTTTAATCGATTTTGACAAGATATTCACAGTAACAAAACTTATATTCTACTTAAAAAATTTGAAAGTTTAAGATCTGACTCAGAATTTGCCGAATGTCATGATGATTTTCTACCGAAGCAGAAATGAAAATGCAAATGCAATCAATATATAAATATATATATATTCAGTCATTTCCTTAAGATCACAGTGAGACTTGTTCATTACATATATGGAAACAGTATGACACCTTACTTTTTCGTCCTAATGGTCTTCGTCGATGCAGAATTTTGTTCATGAAAAAATGGGGACCAAAAATTATAAAATCTTTTCTAATCTAACCCTCAGAATGACAACTAGCAACCCTCCTCTTTCAGGTAGGTTGGGATATCTGTTAAACTTTGTATAAAATTTCGTTATTTTTCCGAAAAGACGGGGGAAAATTTGACACACTTTTCATATTATGGGAGTGCAATTTCTGTACGCGCAAATCAACCTCAACTATAATGGGCAACGCGAGGAACTTTGCTAGTAGTTATATGATTTTTTTTGATTTTTTTGTAGTTTTTACCACATGAATATGTTTGCATCATTATTAGTATTGTTATCATGTTTCTTTTTAGGTAAAATAACCAAACACATAACATGTTCTGGGGGATCCACTTTCGTCTGACTACCCACTCGGACCTTGACACGCTCCGGCGGACCTTGACACGATCCGCCGGCCCTGCATATTACGTTGTTGCTTATGATGTATAGGCTACCTGACACCCGGAGCAATGACGTCATTAATGGCGAAAGTGTTTGAGGTCAGAGACATTTGAGGCGTTTGATTTAACTGCGATGGAGCGCACGCTCCGTTGGAATATTCCTTACACACCCATTTTTATCGTTTCCTGTACGCACCTGCTTTTACCCTCCACAAATTTCAAATTTTTTTCGGTGTGGTGGAAAGGTATGGCAGCGGTACCGAGATCCCGATTTAAGCAGAACGTAGGCGCTATTATCGCTGATGTTTGGTAATGATAATACACATGTTAACTAGTGAAGAAGCATGGAAAGATATTGGTGGGAAAATTAAGAGAGGTGCTTGGAAGGGGAAGGTTGACCATGAGCACAAGCTGGCACTTAATTTCAGGCATAAGGGTGTGGGAAATTTTTCTTTCGTAGGAAAGAGTGTGAGGGACTAGAATAAATTGCCAAGAGAAGTAATGAATAATTTATCGGAAACAATGAAGGAATTTAAAGTAAAAACTAGTAGAGGGCAAAAGTAGGTTGGAAGAGGAAAGGTAAAAAGAGGATGTGTAGGGTGCGACAGGAGGAGGATGAGGAGGGTAATGGGAGTGTACAGGGCGTATACTGGCGATGAGGCATGGAAAGATATTGCAGTAGGTATGAAAAGTAGTTCATGGAAGGGAAAAGATGACCATGACCACAAGCTCGCACTCGATTTGAGGCACAAGGGTGTGGAAAGATTTTCTTTTTTAGGTAAGGGTGTCAGGGATTTGAATGAGTTACCAAGGAGAATGATGAATAACCTACCTAAAACATTAAAAGAATTTAAAGTTAAAATTTGTAGAGGGCAAATGTAGGTGAGTGAAGGATAGCGGGAAGTTGGGTGTGTAGGGAAATTGCCACCGGAGCGTGTGCTCCATTGCAATTAAATTAAATTAAATTGCCACCGGAGCGGGCGCTCCATCGCAATTTTATCAATTATTATCATAACATCAGAAAAAACCTGAATTTCACCTACAATACATATATTATTACATATAAAATATGTTTGTTATACACAGAACTCCCGTCCATGGTCACGGGACTGATTTTAGACCAGAGACAATATGTTAGACTATGTTACAACCATGGAGGAAGGAATCATGGAGGAAGAATTATATTTTGTATTTTAAATGAGGATCACAGACAGCCATGTTGCACACAGCACAAAATATGGAGGAATATTCCTTCCTCCATGGTTACAACCATGGAGGAAGGAAATATATGGAGGAGAAGTGACGTTAAATCGGTGAAGCAGGCACTAAACTCTCCCGCATGGCGGCAGCAGCGGTATTGCGCTTCCAAACATTGCAATGTTCCCAGTATATCCCGAAAACTAAGCAAGATATCGAAAAATTTTATTCTTTATTTTCGATTTGTCTCGTCGTGTTACATAAGAATCGATCATTAAATTTGACTTTTGCGAAATTTTTCTTCTCCATTTCAACTCAAGAAACATCACTTTTGATACAGTATATCTCTAGAACTAGGTGAGATATCGAAATTTTTTATTCTTTATTTTTCATTTGTCTCGTCTTTTTAAATAAGAATCCATCATCAAATTTGACTTTAACCAATTTTTTCTTCTGAATTTCAACCAAAACCATTTCACATTTGGGACAGAATATCTCGAAAACTAAGCAGAATATCAAAAAAATTATTCTTCATTTTTTATTTGTCATATCGAGTTACATAATAATCCATCACCAGATATCGGCGTCACGTTTATCCTAGAGTCCCCTTGAGATTTTTGTACATATTCCCTGTGTCTGTATGGAAGCGGCCATGCCCCCTCCACTCCGGCCATGCCCCCCCACTCCTCCTCCGCCCTGCTTCACTTCAATGCGTGGTGAAGGTCTCTTCATGGAGGAAGGAATTATATGGAGAAGAAGTGAGCTTAAATCGGTGAAGCAAGCACTAAACTCTCCCGCATGGTGGCAGCACCGGCAGCGACCATATGGCGCTTCCCAACAATTAAGGTGTTCACATTGTGGTAGAGGCAGTGATTATTTCATTTAGTATTGTGTATAAGTGTTTAAAAATGCCAGCTTGTGTTGCGTACGGTTGCACAAATAGGCCAGACAGGAATGAACCTGGAATATCATTTCATAAGTAAGTTGAATTGTAATTATCGTTGTTGAAGTGAGCGGTAGACACAGCAAACTTTGCAGCACGTCTATAAATATTTAGTCATAGCTCTCAATGGGATGACTTTGTTCGCAAATTAAGGTGACTGAATAAATTTTCACAGATTATCAATTGAACAACTTGTGTTTCAGTTTGCAAAATGTTTAACTTCTTTTTAAAAAAATAAACCAAAATTTGAATGCACATTTCTGCTAAATACTTTTTAAAACGTTTCACAAATGTTACTTATATCAAGTGAACGATGAATAAGACCATCTCTACTTTTGTACGTTTTGAGAGATCCCCAAAATAATAGAAATGGAGATCACAATATACTAACACACTCTTCACTTTTTAATATTTTTAGATGTTTGTGTACCACAAATCCTGAAATGTAGTGTACAATATGATCTATTAAAACAGTTAGTGCACCTGCATCAAACATACATTCGTGGTCGGACTTGGGAGGAAACTGTAATTCTTTTTCCTCTTCAATAATTCGATGATGTCTTGATGTAAAATTTATAATATGTTCTGGAGCATGATTAACAATTTTTCCAGGAGTATACAATTACCAGTGTTTGCATATTTCACTTCACATTTCAAGAGTAGGTTTTTTTTTTTAATAAGCTGCTTTAAATTGTATGGGCAGTGGGATTGTTTGAATTCCTCCCCCCCCCCCTCCACCCCCCAAAGATCTGATACATTGTAAAAATATTTCAAAGTGATCCTGACTAAATTTATATGCTAATATATATTTTAAGATTTTTTGATCAATAACTAAGGAATTAAAGAAATACTTCAAACATGAATCAGAAAACCTAAGAATCCAGTGCTCCTACTGCTGTCAAGTATTATCTTGCCATATGGTGACACTTTCAAATTACATATATAACTTTCTGTTTCAATCAATCTTGTATCACTGTTTCCTAATTACACTTGGATATTATGGAGCGTGTGCTCCATTGAAATTAAATAAAATAATAATACCCTTAGTCTTTTTTTGTGGCTGTAGATGTTTTGGCAAATAAAATTCTATTAAAATAATTTTTAACAGACTTTTTTTCCTTAATTTCTAATGTTTATAGATAGCATCAATTGAGATACATACATAAGAGAGCGTGCATAAACCACATAGCTCCAATTTGGCCTCCTGTGAACCACTATCCCTCCCCATGTAGACCAACTTGGCTTTTGCCTCCACCCCCCTTCCCCCCCCCCCTCACCTAGCAAGTAGGTTTTTTTCCCCCTTTTGATTCCAGAAGACATTTTGCACTGTTTTCTCTTGTCAGACTATTATAAATTACATAAGGAGATAATTAGCTGAGGGAAATAAATAGGTTTAATTCTAGATCATGATACTGCTACAACTACTTTAGGCCTACTACCAGTACAGGGATCTAGCTTTTTTTAAAATTATTCCTAGCAGTTGAGGTTAGGTTGAAATACAGCCTGGACCAGAAGAAAAATGTCATAAAAGTGGTACGGATAATTCTTTGATAGCTGCGTGTGGCAGAAAGGTGCTATAGCGGTATCGCCATCTAGAATTAAACCAATAAATATTCACATGCTGTTGTGAATTCCATTCCTCATTTTAACTGTGACAAATTTTATGAAAGGATAGCTACGTGGCCTGGCTTGGAATCCCCCCCCCCTCTCCCTACATAGCTCAACGTAGCCTTCCAGCACCCCCCCCCCCCCCCCGGACCAGGCCGTGTAGTTTGTGCACGGTCCCTACCTTTAACCACATGTTAATTCATTATTAATAATGTGAAGTAAAGGAAAATAATGAATCAAATTCTGTGTCATAAAGTTACTTGTACATTCCTGTAATAGCAACAATTGTGAAACGGCTCTTTTATTTTTAAAGGTAATAATAAAGCCTCTGCCCTTTTAAACAGAAGTTGAAGTAGAGTTCTTCTAGCGTGATAAGTTATTTTGTTGAAAAAAGTATAGGCTTGTTCAGACAGTGACTCATCATCGCATTTATGATTGGAGCACACTTGCTTGAAGTTACTTAAAAGAACACCGCATGATGCCAACCATACATTATAGTAAAGTATCACTCTTTACTTTTTGTTGATACACTTTATATTAACTATAAATTATGCGGAAACATTTTATTTCTGGTACCAGCCTACAAAATGTCTGGGTTGCTCATCCCTAGAGTGGGTCCTCTTACTTTTTTCTGGTCTAGGACACATTTCAGACTAACCACAAGTGGTAGTAATAAAACTGAAATATCCATTCTGCATGTCAACCATGTAATCATTGTGGCTTTGACAGAATTAATTTTTGGTCCAGCCTGCATCCAAACCTAAACCCCTCAATTTGGTTGTTGTATATCCCCCAAACTAAGCAAGATATCGAAAACATTTATTCCTTATTATCGAGTTTTTTCGTCGTGTTACATAAGAATCCATCATTAAATTTGACTTTTGCGAAATTTTTCTTCTGCATTTCAACTCAAGACACCTCACTTTTGAGACAGTATATCTCGAGAACTAGGTGAAATATCGAAAAATTTTACTCTTTATTTTTTATTTGTCTCGTCTTTTTAAATAAAAATTCATCATAAAATTTGACTTTGAATAATTTTTTCTTCTGAATTTCAACCAAAACCATTTCACATTTGAGACAGAATATCTCGAAAACTAAGCAGGATATCAAAAAATTTTATTCTTCATTTTTTATTTGTCTCATCGAGTTACATAATAATCCATCACCAGATTGCGGCGTCACGTTTATCCTAGAGTTCCCTTGAGGTGTTTAACCATACTCCCCGTGTTTGTTGGGAAGTGGTCAAGTCCCCACCACTCCGGCCATGCCCCCCCACTCCTCCGCCGGCCTGCTTCACTTCCATGCGTGGCAAAGGTCTCTTGCGTCGTCTCCATATTATTCCTTCCTCCATGGGTCTCTTACGTCGTCTCCATATATTTCCTTCCTCCATGGTTACAACACCAAACCATTGACCTCTTTGTGTAATGCTGGATGTCAGGGATAATATTTTCTTGATTTAAAGGTGATCTGAGGCGCAATAGAGAAGATATAACTTGGCCTGTACCATTGTTTTCCATAATATAATGATAGTCAACATAAAAAGGAAATTATTGAGGGATTTTAACATAATGTTAAACAATCAATTTTCGCTTAGTTCATTAAGGATGGTAATTTGTTTAGTGAAATTTAGCTTTATTTTCATTCGTGAAACTAACTTCTATATTTTATAAATGCAAAATCAGTCAGTATCTAATTAAAGAAATGAAGCAGGAGATTGTTTTAAAGAAATATTTAAAAAAAAGGACACTAAAAGAAAATTGTGGCTGATATATCCTCATGGTATATGTGCTTTTGAAATCGATACATTGAGAAGGCTGTGAAGTGTGACGAGGTTGACGTAATGCTGTATAGTTTTTTGCTTGAAGTGAGCTGTTTCATGTTTTCGTGAGATAATGGTCATCAAAAGCAGTAAAGCGGGATAATTGTGCTCCACGCTATCGAAGAAACGTTTCTACTTTAAGGTATGCTTAGCTATTAACACATTCATCGTTCCTTATTACTTCTGTAAACGCGTTTACTATTGGGGGTATTTACGCCCGGGAACCATTGATCACAAGACTGACACATGACCAAAGTTTCGGCAGCGGCATAGTAGTGATATGCAATTCAGAATTTCGACATAAATAGTGAAGCTGCTATTAAGTTAGGTATTCTGATCAGATTTTGTTGTTTAACGGATAAATCGTACGAAAACAAATTGATGGTATCTGAGCTGTCAGTTGTGTTTACATCTTGAACAGTTCTTTATTTGCTGATAGAATGCATTGCAGACCGTCAACTGATGCTGAAATCATGCAAATTCTACCGCATTTAATTTTTCCATTCTAGTAAAATTTCTATCTTTGCGCAGTCTGTTGGAACATGGAATCTTGCCCAAAATCGTTTATAAAATTATAACCTCTAAGCCAATAAATCAATAGAGAAAATCATGTCTGTCATTTTGTCAAATCAGTTGGTTATATTCTGTAAATGTCTAAACAGAACGCTAAGGTAGTGAAAAATTCGTTCGTACTGTTCTTAGATTACAATAGAATACATTCATTTTCCATGGATCCTAATCGAAGGGACTGGCACTGTGTGAAGTGGAAACTAATCAGTTTACAGATAAACTATTGAACTATTGCATAAGAAAATAAATATACACCAAAAGGCTTACTGTCACAGCATAATATATATATATTAATTAAATCAATTACATTGAAACAAACTGTTGGCAATTGTCTGATGGTGTAGGAGTTATCAACAGAATCATACTGATGAATGTCTCATTTTTGTTTCCTGCTTTTCAGTTAGAAGTCGTGTTGAATCTACAATTAAGTTCTGTGAGAAAATTTCGCATATTACCATGCTCGGTAATTACTAAATATCATGGTTCTATGAGGAATTAGAGTCTTAATACTGCAGTAATAAAACTCAATGCAATGCTAGAAATACTTTACGAAATACAGTTAGCAATGTCATGCTTGTTCAGAGTGTATTATAAACTAATTCCTGCTTGAAAGTAATGGCACTGCTTAAAAGTAGTTACCTACATCATTAGTTTATATTGTTGTAGTGGAATTGCAATCTCCGGTAATTTTTTTTTTTTAATTACACCACTTTAATACTGTCGGTTTTTTAGTTTTAAGTATCTTATACAGTACAAAATTTGATGACTTAAGTTTCTTTCTACTGGTTGGTGGTAATTAAAACAACTATCCACCAAAAGTCAGGCTGGTCCAGGGTGAATTATAACTTAATTTCTGTTTGAAAGTAATGGACCAGACTGCATTACAATGAAATTACTGCATGAAAATAATACATCTTGTGGTTAACTATTGCAGTTTTATGATTTAATGAGTGAATGTTGTAGCGGAATCACAATCTCCAGTAGACGCCATTATTAATGTCAAATTAAATCAAGCTATACTCTTTTCGGTTGAAAATTGTAGTTTGCGTTGTGATATCACTTTAGTTAATTTGAAGAGCAGATCTTAGGCAAGTGGAGTATCTTCTGCACTTATTATGTCACGGGTATAATACATCTCACGAGAATATCAATTATTTATCTCTTGTCACTAGGCAAAACCAGTAGTAATTGTCATACAGATTTGGATGCCCCTGAGCTTCATGATTGTGCAATAATTATTTTCTCCTGAAAGGATTTAGTAGGTTCAAAAAATGTTGTTTGAGATTTGTTCTTCAAATTTAGCAAAAAAAAAAAAGAAAAAATTTAAACAGTGTGAAAAACAGCAACAACTAATTTATGTAGTCCAATGTTTGTAATGTCTTTAACTCTGTGAAATGGGATGTCATTCTTCTCTTATCTTGTGGTTTTCCTCTCAGAGTTTGTGCAGTTACTGATTTTTTAAAATATGCCTCCTGTTTCTCTCAAGCCTTTCGTAATTTTCTACATTCAGTTCATCAAACTGGAGGTTTTTGTTGGAAGTGGCTACTAGTCAGTCCAATAGTGGCTGGTTTCTACGGTTTGCTCAAGGCTAATCTATGGATAAGGATACAGAAATAAATGACTGCTTAAACAGACGACTGCAGGATGGCATCAATACACGAAAAATATGAGACGATGCAGGAAACGAAGTGTGTATACTCTTTCTCTACACAAGAACATGGCCTGCTCAAGACAGACATCAAGGTTCAATGGTTGTGATGAGCATTGTATTAGAAAATGAAGGTTCAAAAATTGTGTAAGTGTAACTAATAAATAGTAAATACCTGATGTTGATAAATAATGCAAAGACATGTGAGGGAAAGCCACTGATAACCAAGTATTTGTATGTATACAACACTAAGCACATATGCAAAAAGTAGAAAAAGGAACAATAATTTGGAAACATTTATAGTGAAATGCCATCTCTGGTGAGCAGTGGTTCATGTTAGATGAAAGTGTAAAGCAGAGAGGGGATGGAAATGGAAAGAAAGTTATTGGGAAAATAGGAAAATCTAAAGAAATTATCCTGAGACCTGGTGATTTCCTAGAGCTTCTGATTTCAGATGGACTGTTGCTGTGTTGGAGGACTCTAATAGCACAGATGGTGAAACGGGAATTGAAATGATTGATACCATGAGGGATGGAGTGAGCAGCCACAGGATGGTAGAAATTCTGAGTGAAAACATTTTATCTTTAACCATTCATTGTTAATGACGGTTGGTTCCCAGATCCATGTAGGAAGCCAAATAGTGGTTGCAATTTAAGTGGTGTACGACATTACTGGTTTCAAGTGTGGTATGCCCTAAGGTGATAAAACTTTCACTGGTGACAGTGTTTATGAAGGTGAAGAGAGCATGGTGCATGTTACGTATCTTACGGTGTGTTATATTGCATGGGAATGTGCCAGGAAACTATCCAATGAGAAGAGAAAATGGGAACTAGGAATTGGCTGCGGTGAGTGCTTCTATTAAAGCATGTTCTGCGAAGGGCAGTGTGGAATTTCGGATGCAGAGCTTTCATTGCTGGCTAGGAAGGCTTGGAGGAAATAACCCTGCTGTAGGATGAGATTGATGACATCAAGTCCTGGAAAGTACTGTATGACTAGGAATGGACTGTAGTTGATATTTATAATGGTTACACAGCTGTGCTGGTTGTGATGTGGTGCAAGATAGTTATTTGTGTAATGAATCTGGTGGATAATTGCTGTATATCTGGGTTGAGAGATGTTGTTGGAATACTGTGTGAAGGACTGTTGGCTTGAGCACATAAGATTGTCACAAATACCCAGATTGATGGGAAGGAGCCTGTGGTGGATGCCATCTGTCAGAATTGAGATACTGCTGCAGGTTACTAGATTTGATATGGAATGCGGTAGCCTTTGGAGAGGAACTAGTCACACAAATACTATATAGGTTCGCTCAGTTTATCGCTGCGAGCATGATCTCTGTCATCCAAATGCTGGAAATACAGTGCAGAGAACTGGTCCTGGATGTAATCTCAAGCCTGGTGGTAGGCTCAGTCTGTTGTTCATGTGCTTTGTTGGGATAAAGTGACACTGGTACTCGCTCAGTATCAGTAACTGGAAAATTAAAGAGTGTGGATTATGTGTCTTCTTATTGATATTTTCGGTGTGTTGTTGAGTTATAATATTGTATATAATTACAAACACTTAAAGATTGGGCAGTACCCTGTGTTAGTGAAATAGTAAAAATTGACAGGTTGCACCACATTTCAGCATATCTGTGGCAATTGTTCAGTTATCCAAATATGCTAGTTGCAGAAGAAAGAACAGCTGTAATGACCACGATAGAACAATGTGTACTGATATTAGAGATGTATGTTATCCTTCTTACACATATTTAATTTTGTGTGTCTATAGTTTGGAGTGTGGCCTTCAATTCAGATCAACCTGCACTAAATGCCTCTGGTCCTCTATATGTAAAACAGAAACTTGAATTTCTTAAATACAGGACAGCAAATGTTAGGGAGTGCCCATAAAACACTTAGCTCCATTGTGGCCTCCTGTGAACCCACCCCCTTCCCCCCACGTAGCCCTATGTCACTTTTGCCTCTACCCCCCACCCACCCCTCCCTTTCCATGTAGCACTTAGCTTTTTTCCCTTTTGATTCCAGAAGACATTTTGTACTGTTTTCTCATGTCAGACTATTTTAAATTACATACAGAGATAATTAACTGCGGAAAATAAATATTTACAAGCTGTTGTGTGTTCTGTTCCTCATTTTAACTGTGTGAAATGTTATGTTATAAAAGGAAAGCTACGTGGCCTGGCTCGGAACTCCCCCCTCTCCCATGTAGCTCTGTGTAGCCTTCCAGCCAACCACCCCCCCCCCTCCCCCGGACCGAGCCACGTAGTTTGTACACGCTCCCTTACTAGACAAAGGACATGCGAAGTTCAACATTACATAGATTATTTATCCTCTAATGATGATGGTGAAGAAGACAATCTACTTACTAGATGGATATTTAGAGCAAAACAGTATCCTTAGGTGTTTAAAACTACTACAACAATTCAAGTGCTGCAAGCTAGCTGCTTTTCAGCAGTGCTGGTTCATCATTTCAGAAGATCAGAACAACCTTTCTCCTGATCATATGGGTGATCTTTTAATTTATTTGAGACTGATATTAACTATGTGATTGAAGTGTGTTCAGTGATATACACACTTTGACAATAAATTTGGCTGCCGCCGAAAAATTCTATCTCTCCTATTTTGCACAATCTGACATCAATGTCATCCCAGGACACAGTAATGCAATACTGGCAAGCCAGTATTGCGTTACTGTTTCTGTGTGTACATTGTTATAAATCCTCACAAGACATCACGTATATTTGAAGCCTCCATATAAGTCGTAATTTACTAAATATAGATTCAGGGTACTTTAAATATGTTGGTAATTGTAAATATTTATTTATGGTTTTAAATACATTGTGTCCTGTTTTCACAGTTTGTAATACATTTATTACATATGTTTATCAAACACATACATGTTACACACTATATGTACAGGCCCTCAGTTGATAGAATGTACCAAAACTATTGATAGTAGTTATTGATATACTGTGGTTTTGAGAGTGCCCCTGCCATACTATCTTGTCCCGTTTTCTCTGATCTTCACCCTTGTTGTGCAGCATGCACGAGGAAGAAACTGTGCCCCATTTACGTATGGCCAAGCCTTCATTGTTCACTGAGTCTACGTTTGTCCACCGAGCCTGGGGAAGTTCAGCACTCACGGCTCGCCCGAGTAAAGAGGACCAGTCATAGGAATAACCGAACGAGTTCAAGCATGAGTAGTCTGCAATTTACATGACATTGAAAGGGAAATATCAAGAAAGTGGCCTGGGTGTGGGAATAAGACCATCTGTAGTTTAGAGCATATTTCGAATTGAGATTGTTAGGGAAGCCGAGAATGCTGTTTTCCCCATTTTTCCATATGATAAAATTATCATTTATTAATGTGAGACACACAGAGATTTCAGATGGGCTTGATCCAAAAATAAGTGTTCTATATGGTCAAGGCAGAGATTATTATGTGACAGACCTGTGTGGGTTCCCATTGCATTGGCACTACATGCAGTCCTTCGTGATGATAATTTTTAAGTGGTTTTACGCAGTTCCCCAGGTGAGAGCTCGAACATTCCTGATGAACTACACATTACACAAACAAAGATACATTCATGACATATAACACAAGTTTCATAGACAGATGACAACACGTTCTCAGCCATTAAAACTATGACAGGCTTAGCAAGTCATTAGTATATGAAACATAGCTTTCAAAATAAGCGCAGCTTCATTAAAAAAAATATGCTGGATGATCTGTGAAACTTAAAATGTTCAAATGATGATAAAGTGGTTGTATCTTACGGAAGATTAAGACCAGGAGGATGCCTAATGTGAAAGATATATTGATGGGCTAATTCCCTTCCATGGAGTTTGGAAGGGGTAGTACTGTGGATTTCTCAATGAAAACAGATTCCTGTTTTGGTGTATCAACATTTTCAATCTTTTGTACAGACACCCCACACTTTCTATAGTGTCAATCCGCATTCCCCACTTCTCTACCTCCAGACTACTTCCATGTCTCCATCAGTGCTCCTCCACATAACTCACAAACATACTCTTACCCCTATCCTTGACTCATTTCAACTTCTCCATAAACTTTCTTCTTTTACTTCCAAGTTTATCATCAGATAAACAAAGCTACCAGGTCTACCTGCATGATTCCATATTATTCCAACATCTTCTTGGTCCAATTCCTGAACAAAATTCCACTTGGTGTCTGTAGTTCAGAAATATAGATGATACATTTATGATTTGGACCTGCAGTGAAAACCACCACCTAGATTTTTTCAGCTTTCATAACAATAACCATTCCAACGAATCCTCCCCCCCCCCCCCCCCCAAACACATTACCTTCTTCGCTGTGGACATTTTCTATGACAAGTTGCCCTTCAGACCTCTGTGCATACCAAGTCTACATACTTACTATACTTACATTTCAACAATTGCTATTTCTTCCACAACACACATTCCCTTTCTTAGGCTTAGTTTTGCAGCCCATGGTAGATACATCTGTCCAATCATCACAAACCATTTTCCAGGTATCGAGAATGGTGGATGAATGGTAATCCTCTTTGAAATGACATACATTCAAATCTCCTGCTGTTCATCCAGATTTCAGTTTTCTATCGTTTACCAAAATCACTTCATTTGAATGCCAAGATAGTTTCTTCAAACCAAGCATGGTGGGTGAGTGCTTAACACTCTGGCCTCACATTCAGGAGGACATGGGTTCGAATCCATCCAGACTTGGGTTTTCCATGGTTTCCTCAAACCACACCAGGCAAATGCCGGGATGCTTCATACAAAAGGCCATGGCTGATTTCCTTCCCATTCCTTGTCACTCATGTAATGATGTCGATGAGGCGTTAAGCCATAATAAAAAAGTTTCTTCAAAAAGCCATGGCTGAATTCCTTCCTGTTCCTTGTTCCTTTCCCACCTCTAAAGACATTGATGAGGCATAAAGCCATAAAAAAACTTTCCAAATGCTTCCAATTCCTAGCACCAGTCCTCATTTCCTGCTGCTGCTACTCCTCTGATCTTATACAAAAGCAAATATCGCATGCTATCCACCATTTGCTTAACTCCATTTCTCCTTCCCAAAGGACCTGACATGGGGAGGGGCCATTATGATGTGTTGACATCGGTGCCCTCATTGCGTAACTTCTTATATAGGCTTCACCACTAACCAACTGCCCAACAGAAAGAACAGTCCAAAAAACGTGTTGGGTTAGTGGTAACATTCTGGACTCGCACTTGGAAGGACAGAGGTACTAATCCTTGACCAGGCATTCAGTTTTCCATGGTTTTCCGAAATCACTCCAGGCAAATGTTGGTATGGTTAAAAATGCCATGGCCGAATTCCTTCCTGTTCCTTGTCTCCTGTAATGACCTCGATGTCAGTGAGGTGTAAAGCCATAAAAAAAAAAATATGAATGTCCTGCAGACATATTTTACAATGGCAACATAGACCATCCGGTGACAACCCATGCCAGTTCCCACAAATCGTAGCAGCTTCAACATCTGTCTTAAGTGAGAAAGTTGGAATTATTCCTGTTACTTCTATCTTTTACAAACTCTGTAGACGGGAACCAGCATACCAACATGTCCTTGATACCTAGTATCTTTTTGGCAATAACCTTCAGTAACATCCTGCCAGAAAACTATCACTTATTTTTTAGACACGTACTTTTATTTATTTTTATATTATACATAATTTTCTTCTAATCCATTTTTTAAAAAAAATTTATTACTTTGTACTGACTTTCTTGGCAATACATTTTCCTATAATTATTGATTTTGATTGTTTAATTCTCCCCCCACCATTATCATTCCCACCCTTCATACATTTTTCATCTCTGGTTACAATAATGTGGTGATCTCAGTGTATACATATCTGATCCCATTGCCATATATCTCACCTTTAAATATGATTAATGATATTAATGAAAAATGAAATGCCTTTTAGGCAGTATAAATAACAAAGGATAGGACAAATAACTAATCACTCATCAAAGTTGAAAGCTGCTATGAGTGAAACGCACATGAGATAAACAAAAACATACACGATATTTCAGTTTTACGCTTTATTCACGTGCTAGGGAACAAGTCATATGGTTTGGGAGGTGTGCTGAAGTTTACCATGTGGTAAACTTCAGCATGTGCATTCTCCTGAAACAAATGACTCTGACCCTAGCACATGAATAAGGTGTAAAACTGATATATTGTATATGTTTTTGCATTATCTTAGTTCTCTGGGTGGAGCCACGTTGATTTATTTAAACTTAACCTGCCATCATGCTGTGGCTTTCATAAGAGGATTCTCTGATGAAAGCCACAACACGAAGGCAGAAACGTTAGGTTTAAATAAATTGACTGCCTTTCAACCTGGAGAAACAAGTAATATACACAGTGACTGCAGAAACTTTCGGAATAATTTAATGAATCTCAATGGGGAGAGTATTTTAAAAATCTCTGATGAAAGTCACAGCGCAACTGGTGAAACGTTAGGTTTAAATAAATCGACACAGCTCCACCGAGAGAACCAATATAATGCATACAGTGACCGCAGAAGCTTTCAGAATCATGTATATGTTTTTGTTTGTTTCATATGCATTTCACTCGTTGCAGCCTTCTACTTTGATGATTGATGAGTCATTTTTCCTATCCTTTGTTATTTATATTGCTTAAATATGATCAAAGTTTATACAAAAATATTATAAAGAGTGTTTAGGTTTGTTCACCACTTACATCAGTGATGTGTGACAGGTTTACTATCCTGTCTACTCCTACACACATATGCACAGATGAGCTTAAGTTATCAATGAAAACAAAATTCCTTCTGCCTTATGCTGTGATTAAAAGTGTTTGCTTTTTTCATTCTTGCCCAGGCTGCCTTTCAACCTAACCACCAGTATATTATCACCTGTAGCCAAGCAAGCTTAAGAATGGAAAAATTACACAGTTTGTTACAGCATAAGGCTTGGGGAACTTAGTTTTCATTGATAATGTAAGCTCATTGGAATTTATCATTGGTGTCAAAGATGTGTTTAGAAATGGCCATTGACTGTAATGCTAATACTACTAAAGTGGTAACTTTTTTGAGACATTGTGTCTAAATGTAAGTTTTGTTTTGCTTTGATAGGTTTTTTTCTCTCAAAAGATATGTCCTGAGCAATGCGTGTACCAAATTTCAGATCAAATTAAGAATTCTTACTTGGTATGTCAATATTGAACCTCAGCTAGTATTATTTTTACTTGATTTGGGATGAGGACAAGTCCCAGTTGTAATTCTCCTAGTTTCTTTCTATTTCACAAATTTTGTGCAGTTTACCTACTAACCTAACTTTGCCTTTTACAATTATTTATTTTAATTTGCTTCAGTGTTTTGGGTAAATTTTTTGGCACTTTCCTCAAATTTATTCTTTTCAATGACTCTCTCACTTACAAAAGCAAAGTTTCCCACTCCCTTGCACCTAAAGTCAATTTCTAGTTTGTGGTCATTGTCTTTTCTTCCCTTCCATGTGCCACTTTTAATTCTTTTACCAATATGTGCAGGTTGCATTGCCAGTATACACCTTATACACTCCAAGTATTCTTCATCCCTCTCCTGTCTTCCAACAACTTCCAACCAGGCTCTTTTATGATATTGGTTACTGATTGTATCCTGTAGTATTCCCACAAACTATAGCTGCTCTAGTAACTCTACTTTGCAGCACTCCAACTTCTATATTTATTACCCACAATGTGGGTCCCATATTACCTAACCAGTCTCATGCAATGATCTGGTGCCGATTTTGTAATCCAATTCACCCGTTTCCCAGGTACCACATCCCCCCTCCTCTAAATGCATCATTTTTAAACTTATTCTTACCATCTGATAATGAGAACTTACAATAACACAGAACCTTTATTTTTCAGTGTCTCATTTAAGTCCAGTCTTTTAGTATTTATTTTCATCACATGCTGATCTACGCAGCTAGGTCTCCTGTCCAGAACCCCCTAGAGCAGCCGACAGTCTTCTCCTCTTTTGATTGTAGTGTACAACATTGCCATTACCAAACAGTCGGCTTCTAACTATAAGCCAACATAATAATTCACCAGGATAATGAACAACAATTCTCTTTATGTATTCACTTCCACCTCTTTTATGCTGAATTTCCTACACTAACTTTTAGCTTCCTACCTTTAAGAATTCCTCCCTCTAGCAAGTCACATTTTTCATCCACCTTATTTGTTTTTGTATCATTTATTTAACACCATTTTATGGCTCACTTCTTTGAATGCCTTGGACAGATACACCGCTGAATTACCAAATTAGGTTTCCTTGTCCATTTAATCGAAAATATCTTGCAAGGAGTTCACTGAGATTCACATTTTGCCAATTTAGATGCTACTTCCTTTCCTCACAGACTATTCTGAATATGGGTTTATAATTTCTGGTACGTTATAGTCCCTTTTTTGTGATACATAATGTGGGGTATTATATCATGGTTTTGCATATGTGCATGTACCAGTAAATTAGCAACTTCCCTTTCAAAAAAAATAAAAATAAATAAGGAATATGTTTATATTGTTTGTTTACGAAAGTTAAGAGTAATATCTCGGTATGCATGTTTATTACAAGGACACATTTCTAGTTACCTCATGTAGTAAACAGCACAAAAAAAAAAAAAAAAAGACAGACTAATTTTTTAGGCGATATGGATAACTTTGTAAAGGCCCAGACTTCTATAGCACACCAAACAGAGATTGTTCTCATTTAACTTTTCATATTTCATGTCTCTAACATTATCATTATGGTGTAACAAGAAATAAAATTCTAGTTTTATATTCTCATATTATATAAATGTTTTCTGTATGTTTCATCACTTCCCTCTGAATTATCCAGCTTTGGTAAGAATATTTTTGCTCCACTCTCAGTTTGAATCAATACCATAGGGAAGCTACTGTTAAAATCTGTTTTAGTGTGTGAAACTGCTTGAAATGAGAGAAATCTATTTGTAATTCCAGTAGCTGTCTGTTTCATTGATGAATATAAACTACAGGGTGGTGCAAAAAGAACGCATGGATTTGATTTGAGTAGTATAGGTGGTGGGAGCGGAATATAGGGGTGGGGGGATCTGGTGTTTTGTAGGTTATAGCGTCCAGTTTCAGTAGCAATGGCTCAGTGGCCCGTGCAGCATCATTTTTTCGCTGTTGAATATTTTTTTAAAAGTAATGAATCTGCTATCACAGTTCAACATCTTTTCCAAACCCAGTTCAATGGTCTGCAAAATGGTGTGGTTGATGATCGCAACACTTTTCGGAAAATGGAAGTGTCGTGAAGCAGAAGTCACCTGGTTGTCCTTGTACAGTGCGAACTCCAGAAAATGTTGACAGAGTAAGAGCGTCTGTTCTTCAAAGTCCTCGCCGCTCCACCAGGCGGTGCGTTCCAACTCTGGGTTTGTGACTTCTTTTTATGGGGTTACTTAAAAAGTAAAGTTTACTGGAACAAACCTTGTACACTCAATGATATGAAAGTTGCAATAGATGAAGAAATCGCTGCTGTTCCACATAACACTTTGAAGAAAGACTTTTAATGTGTGTACACGAAGAAGGCCATCATCTGTTTGAAATTATCTTTAAGTGTTAAGTGCAATTCATAAACTGGATAAATTACATATTGTATTGATGTGAGTACATTTTCTGTATGACCAAAATAAAGCCAATTAAAACAGCTTGAAATTCATGCGTTCTTTTTGTGCCACCCTGTACAAACATTATTTTGTAGGTCTGATAGTTGCATATATTTTAAATTACAATGGAAAGGAAAATGACTCATCACTCACCAAAGTGCTGCGACAGGAGAAGAACATATATGACGAACACAAGAATACACAATATTTCGGTTTTACACCTTATTCATGCTGTAGGAAATGAATCATGTGGTTCGGGAGGTGTGCACACGCCGAAGTCTAACACCGCAGCCTTCAACTTTGGTGAGTGATGAGTCATTTTCCCTTTCCTTGTAATGTATATTTCCTAAAGCCGTTTCCTTTTTCCTTAGTTTAGTTACATATATTTTAAAGGTTCCTTGAGCATAGCAAAATGTCCTCCATTTGGTTAAATATAGCATCTTTTCTTATTGTATAGCTCTAGAACAAATTTATTCCATATATACAATTAGTGAGAAATTCCTAGATATGCCCTTTAAAACTGATTAGTCTTTAAACTGAAGTTAGTTGTTGAGCAGTAATGCTCTTGCCTCTCATTCCAGAGGATACACATTTGAATCCCATCCAGATTTTGGTTTTCATTGGCTTCCCTAAATCACTCCAGGCAAATGCTAAGGTGATTCCTTCAAAAGGCCATGGCTGAATTTGTCCCATTCCTAGCCTCCAATCCTCTCCCACCTCTAATGACCTCAACATTAACAAGGTGTAAAGCCTTAAATATGTTTAAAAAAATTGTGCTATTTAATCAAACAGTTTATAGATTGGAACAGTAATATTCAATGTTTGTAGAGATACAGTAAAACCCAGTTTGTTTTTAGCTGTATTCAATTTTTTATGACTATCATTTTCCTGAATGCTAACCGAACTTTTACTATATGGAATGAAAAGGATAATTGTCTAATTTTATCACATGCAAATTTAGTCTTAAATCCATTTAACATGTGTATTAAGAAGAAAAAGAAAAAAAAACAACTCTAGTAATATTACTTCATACTGTTCCTTGAGATCCCAAGTTTTAAAGAAACTCTATTAGGATATCTAGAAATGTTCAATAGGTTAAGGCGTCTGACTGGAGGTCGAAAGTCTCCAGTTTGAATCCCTGTTTCGGTGGGGATTTTTATAGGTCCTTAACCTGAACTTCACCTTTGGCACAGTTTGTGAATAGTGCAAAGTATGCCAGAAAGCTTTAGTGGTTAAAAGAATAAAGTAGGGTATGTTTCATTTTGATGTGATGTCAAAATGCTGAGAAATTAAGATAGAAGCGCTAGGAAATTGGTATCCGTTATTTGTTGAATGCTATTCCTACAAAAACTATGGCAAGAATTGTGATGGGATTTTGAACAATGTATAGTCCCAACAGCATACTACAAATTAGTATCCATTTGAAGGTTAGCTACATTAACAGTCCGTGAGAAAGCTGTAGCGGGCAACAGCTAGTTATCTAATTTGTGTATTATGGGTTTACTAAAGGTGAGTCGAGGAAGGGGAATATGTATCAAAGAATTAAGTCGGTTCCCTCTTCTAGGACTCATATAGGGAGATCATCACTAAATGCTCTCTGTTTTGTGAAGCAATTATTTAAGTCACTGGAGTTATATGGAATGTTAGACTAGGTTTTGGGTGTTATTTACCTGCGATGAACTATGATGAACAATGGTTGATCACGAAACTGGTGTAGGAATATGGATAATGTTGGTAGACACTATGATATGATATATATTGTATGTGAAGTAGTAGAGAGGATACCCTTGGCAGTGAAATTGGGAAGCATAGTATTTGTTGTGCAGCCTAATCTGTTACAGCAAAGTGAACTGCGAGCTGTTTTAGGGGAGTAAAGGAATGCTTTTTGAGGTGTAGGTTGCTGAAGTGTTTGGAGGATTACTCATCAAAATTTTGATGTCAAGTTTTGTTTCGGGGAAACAACTATAAGAACTTGGTTTCTGGAAATAACTGTAGTAATTCATGCACGTGGTGGAGGATCTAGTTTGTAGATTTGAATGTGGGGTGATGCATTAGGAATACTGGGCTTCAGCTACTTTTGACTGGACATATTTTTTTTTTTTTATTGAGTGGGACATAATCAAACAATTTGTAGGCCTGTTTTGGGCACAGTTGCAGGATATGAGACTTGTGTTAGATTATGGTAGTTTTAAGTTAGTGTTTGTCAGAATAGATGTCTGAACAATAGAATGGCAAGGCTGTTGAGGATGAGGCACTTGGTTTGAAGTGGTAGTGGCAGCAGTTCTCGAAGCTCACATGGATGTCGCCACACTTGGTACCCCCAAATCTCTGTTCGCTTCATAAGCACATACCTCAGTCAATGGTTTATCATTGCAACTCTTTCCATGCAAATTCTTTTTGCTAAATGGACTGGCCTTTGAAAACAGCCAGATGTTCTTACCAACAGTTCTTTATCTTGACACAAGTCCTCATATCTTGTAATTATTCCGCAAATAAATTTTCCCATCTCTATCCCAATCAACATACCACAGCTAGCACCCACCCTACTCAATGTAGAACCAAATAAACCTAATCTGTTTCTCTTCTGATTTCACGTCTATAAACGAGAACATTTGTTATATTTATAACTTCCTAAGATTGACGATTTTTAGAAGCTTGAATGTTCAGCACTGCCTTCATATATAGTTCTGTTGATCAATGAAGAATGTGAGAGTCCATAAATACTAACCACTTTAACTACCTGAAACAAACCTGTTGTTACGTGAAACAAAAAAACTGTATGTGGCCTCAGCGAACAGTTACAACCCCACAAAGGGGAAAATCTTCCCTACCATTCGACCATCTACATCATTCCTTCATAGTGCCTTGCAGTTTAGCATTAACATTCAAGCATTTGGGTTGAAGTAGGTTCAATCCCAGCCTGGTCATCCAGATTTTGGTTTTTAGTGGTTTCCTGAATTCACTTCAGCAATGGTTCGTAATGACGCTTGTCAATTTCCTCTCCTCTCCTTACCCACTATCCTCCCCCAGCTTTTTCTCATTGATTATATGTAAAGCCCAGGTAAAAATAAATTCTTTTTTTTTAAAGATGTGTTATAATTCAACAAGTACATTAAATTTTGTATGTTATCGATGATGATTTTAGTTCAGAACAATTGGCCAGTTAGTAGCTGTTCCAGCGTGTGTCTGAAAGAAATGGTTAGTTACTATCATTCCAGTCATTGCTCAAGCCTTAATATTTTGCATTTATCCATTTTTTATGTCATGACAGAGCTATCCTACTCAAAATGTGTTCACAACATGCTTCAGAAGACTGCCTAATCTTAGATATCTGTCAATCTGCAATCATGCAGTAAAACAATTACATGGCTTGTAACAGAACCCTCTACCCTTGACTTGCACCACACTTACTTTTGGAGAGAACATTCCCAAGTCATGACCGTCAGTTCCTGTGCATGCTACACATACAGCTGCAGTAACCTAAGTTCCTGCTTCACCTTTCATGCTGCTGCTGCCTTCTTACTTGCAGCAGTTGTTCTTAATAGTTGGGAAATGCTTCCTAGTGCATAATAGGTACTGGCATAGTAACCACCCTCCTCTTTCTTACCCGCAGGGGCCTGGTATGCAAGTGCCAGGTACGGGTTTGGCGAACCCGCGGTGCCCGAGCTGGAAACTTGTGAGCGCCGCAAGTTTCCCACACCGTAAACTCCTACCATGCTTCAACGACCACCGTAGGGCATGGCGGTGGAATGTTGTGTGCCTAGGAAAACGGGGATCTTGGCTTCATCGCCCGGATCGCGAGGACGGTAATAACCTCTATAAAAAAAAACCTCAACCTCAAGGTGAGTAACGTGCCGAGGAGGTGGATGGGTGGTGAGGCAAACCACCCGCTAGCATACAATCTCAGGGGCACCTGCTGCACCTCTGTTGTATTGGGCTTGGTGGCGTGATACGGGGGCTCCACGTCACTCGACTTTTAGGTCCTCCGGACTCGTGGGACAAAATAACAAAAACAAAACAAAAATATCTCATCTGCCTGCGGCTTGGGCAATCCGCAGGGCCAATCTTCCGCCCAAAGAACTGGCAAGCGGGCGAGGGTTGAAAGCCCTCCTCCTGAGAAAGAAGACTGTAACAGGAAGGGTTATCTTATAGAAAATGCCTTCATAATAATGGGAAGAAAGGAGGGATCTTTCGAAAAGATCTCTCCTTTTTATATAAACAAATGGTTAGAAGGTATAGCTGGAACACTAAAAAGTGTGAAAAAGTTGAGGAACGGGACACTGCTTCTAGAAACGTCTACTTACAAGCAGGCTGTCTTACTCCTTAAGTGTGAGAAGCTCGGGGAGTTCGCAGTGAAATGCGAACTCCGTAAGACTCTAAACTCTAGTAAAGGTGTGATCACCTGTAAAGATCTCATTGACATAGAGTCTGAGGAACTCCTTAAGGAGTGGCGAACAGAAAATGTGGTTGAGGTCAGGCAGATTACACGAAGGGTTAGCGACAATCTAGACTGCCACCTTCGTCCTGACGTTCAACACTCCAACGTTGCCCAAAGCCATCAAAGCTGGCTACTTAAACTTAAACGTTCACCCGTATGTTCCGGACCCGATGCGCTGCTTCAAGTGCACGAGGTTCGTGCATACGACGGCGAACTGCAAAGGCAACGCCACTTGTGGGAAATGTAGAAAGTCGGTGCATGAACCGGGTGCAAGTTGCACCCTTCCACAGGTGTGCATTAACTTCTCCGGGCCACATCCGGCCTGGAGCAGGGAGTGTCGCGTGTACCTTCAAGAAAATAAGGTACAGGAGCTGAAGACGAAGGAACGTTTATCGTATGGCGAGGCGAAGAAATGGTTTAAGGTGCTTGCGCCACCGGTCTTCGCCACTAGTTTTGCCAAAACGTTGCCAGCTCCCATCAGGAAGCAAAGTGTTGCAATGCAGACATCCGTTGTAGACACGGGCAAGAGCACCATGTGCTCGTGTCAGTGCAAATGTGGCGCAATACCCATTAAGGTCCTAACACCAAGGACCGCGGACGTCAGCAGCAACACCTCTGCAACCACGACCACTAAGACAGCAGGTACAACAGGTCCACCAGCAGAAGAACAGCCATCTGCTACATTGGCTGCAAATGTGGGTCTCACTGCCACGGGAGAGGTAGCTCCAGCAGCGGATACAGCTCCTGCAGCTGAAGCAGTAAAGGCTACGCCATTGGCTAGTAGTGGATGGCAAACAGTACAGAAAGTTCGGGGTCCGAAGTTCAGACATACGGACCCCTCTATGTTCGTCAAATCCCCTTCTGCTTCTCCTCCCAGGTCTCCAACTGGCGGGGGGAAGAAGGGGACAAGGCCTCGGCGGATGAAAGATCCGCAAGACGCCGAGGCCTTAGAACAAAAGTCGTCTTCGGACCCCGAAGATGATGTAATGCTGGTGGACGAATCTGGTCCCGTTCCTCAGCAGTCACTATCAGAGGACCCACCCGAACAGGGGCGGGTGGTTTTAAATAGGAAGAATGGCTCCCATACTACAGTGGAACGTCAATGGCTTTCAGGCTCACTAAGAGGAAGTCCAACTCTTAGCACGGTCTAATCCATTGTGTCTCTGCTTACAGGAGACACATTTTAGACCATCCCACCAACCAGTGCTAAGAGGATACGACATTTACAGAAAGGACGATACCAAGGGTGATAGAGCTAAGGGAGGAGTGGCTGTGTTGGTCCTAAACACCGTCCACTCTGAACCCATTGCTCTCACCTCCACACTACAAGCAGTTGCGGTGAAAATACACGGTCCAATCCAACTGACCGTATGCTCTATCTATCTGCCACCCAGTGTGTCAGTCGCCTATGACGACCTGGTTGGCATTATACGACAACTCACTCGGCCCTTTCTCCTTTTGGGAGATTTCAACGCCCATTGTGCGTTGTGGGGTTGCTCCACCGATTGCCCCAGGGGCCGAGTGGTTGGTAGATTGATAGAGCAGGAGGAAATTTGTATCCTGATGCTCTATCTATCTGCCACCCAGTGTGTCAGTCGCCTATGACGACCTGGTTGGCATTATACGACAACTCACTCGGCCCTTTCTCCTTTTGGGAGATTTCAACGCCCATTGTGCGTTGTGGGGTTCCTCCACCAATTGCCCCAGTGGTTGGTAGATTGATAGAGCAGGAGGAAATTTGTATCCTGAATACCGGGCAAATGACTCATTTCACCACTGCTACCGGCACGTCTTCTGCCATTGACCTTTCCTTGTGTTCCCCCTCAATTGCGGACTCCGTGCAGTGGGACGTGAATCGCGACCTACATGGTAGCGACCACTCCCTATTTGGATGCACTTCGAGTGTGAACATGGAGGAGGAAATAACCGATGCAAATGGAATGTCAGTTGTGCAGATTGGCAGCTCTTCGGCTGATCAGTATTACCAGAGCCCTGTGAGACTATACAGGAGACTATACAGAAGTGATTCACCGTGCAGCTGTCATTTCCATGCCGAAGAGCTCCGGAACGCTGCGAAGGACGCCTGTCCCCTGGTGGAACGATGAATGTCGTTCCGCCATCCAGGGTCGCCGACGGGTGTTGCGTCGTTTTAGGTTGTGCCCAACATCTGGCAACCTAGCAGCGTTCCGTATTGCCAGAGCTAAGGCGCGTCGAGTTATTAAGGAGAGCAAGAAGAGGTCATGGCAGAACTTTGTGAGCACTATAAACCGTTCCACACCTTCGTCGAAAGTATGGGAGTCCATTCACCGTATATCTGGAAGGTACTCCCACCCACCAGTATCTGGGTTACTGGATCACGGACGTATAATTACTGACGAACGAAGCATAGTGCAGCTGATGGCGGAGAATTTCGCCACCATCACTTCGTCCGCTAACTTTGACCCTCGGTTTCAGCGACGAAGAGTCGCTGCCGAGAGGCGCCCGATGTACTTCGATTCGTCGAATACAGAGGCCTACAACTGCCCATTTACATCTTGGGAGCTGGAGTCAGCATTAAACAGCGCAAACGACACTGCTCCATGGCCTGATCTGATCCAGTATCAGATGCTGAGGCATCTTAATAAGGATGCTAAAGAGTACCTTCTAGATATTTTTAACGATATCTGGACCGGAGGACACTTCCCCGACTCGTGGAAAGAAGCAACATTGATTCCTATTTTAAAGAATGGAAAGGATAAGTTGTTGCCAGGTAGTTATCATAGTATTGCCCTGACAAGCTGCGTGGGGAAGACACTGGAGAGGATGGTAAACCACCACCTCGTCTGGTGTCTTGAATCCCGTAATCTTCTGAGCCGCTTTCAGTGTGGATTCAGGAAGTTCCGTTCCACCTTGGACAACCTGATCCTCCTGGAGGCGGCAATACAGGATGCGTTTATCCGCAGCCAACACCTTGTGGGCGTCGTTTTCGATCTCGAAAAGGCCTACGATACTACCTGGTGGTATGTTATTTTAAAACAGTTACATGAATGGTGTTTTAAGGGTAACCTGCCCCGTTTCTTAAAATCATTTTTATCCGGTCATTGCTTCCGGTACCGAGTCGGTAGTAAAGTGTCGGATCTTTTTATCCAGGAAAACGGTGTTCCTCAAGGGTCAGTTTTAAGCGTGACTCTTTTCGCTATTGCGATAAATAGCATTTTAAGTGTTACAAGGAGTCCTATAGGGTACTCCTTATATGTGGACGATTTTTTAATTTTTATTGCATCATCCAGCCTGAGAAGCGCCAAGCGGGAGTTGCAACTCGCGCTGAACAGGCTGGATGAATGGTCAGTGCACACCGGTTTTCGTTTCTCTGCCGAGAAAACCCGGTGTGTACTTTTTACTCGTAGCAGAAGCCTTTTATCAGAGCCCCAACTTACCTTGAGGAATACCGTTTTACGTTTTACTGAAACAGTTCAGTTTCTGGGCCTCATTTTAGACAACAGATTATCCTGGCTACCACATCTCGAAGATGTGAAAGCCAGAGCCTCAAAAGCTCTAAATGTTTTAAAATGTCTGTGTGGCAGGTCATGAGGCGCTGACCACCCCTGCCTGTTACAATTTTACAGAGCCTTTGTACGGTCACGGCTGGAATATGGTTGTATCGTGTATGGTTCGGCACAGGACAGCTATCTCCATATACTGGATAGTGTCCACCATGCTGGAATTCGGCTCGCCACGGGTGCATATCGAACCAGCCCTATTGTCAGCATTTGTGCTGACTCGGGCGAGCCGCCGCTTACCATCCGCCGGCAACTCCTCATGGTGCGACACTACCTGCACGTTGCCATAACACCTGGCAGTCCCGTGTACGGCGTAGTTCTACACCCCAACTACAAGCGGCTCTATACCAACCGGCATAGAGCCACTAAACCGTTCAGCTACCGTACAAAGGCTATTTTAGAACAATACGGATTCGAGCTTCCTTCTTTTTATCACCAGGGTTGGAGTAAATCTCCTGCCTGGCTTTTAAAGAGGCCCAGAACGATTTTAGAACTATCGCGGCACAACAAGCTGTGTACTGCGGATAATGTTTTTATCCGAATTTTTAGAGATGTCTTAAACCAGCATCATAATTTTCCCCCGTATTTACGGATGGGTCTAAGCAGGCTAACTGAGTTGGCTGCTCCGTCGTGTTCCCTCGAGCGACTTACACATTAAAACTAGATGGCAGGTGCAGTGTTTACACCGCCGAGTGTTACGCAGTGTTAAAGTCGCTCCAGCATATGAAAGTAATGTGCGATAAGAGATTCATTATTTGCTGTGATTCCCTCAGCTGTATTCGGGCATTGGAAAACATGTACCCAGCAGACCGTCTAGTCCAGGACATCTGGGTACCTGGCCATGTGGGAATCAGGGGGAACGAGGCAGCTGATGTAGATGCCAAGTTAGCCTGCGACAAGGTCAGAATTGACTTTGCTCCGGTCCCAAAGTCAGACCTTGCCTCGGCGGCGAAGAGAATTGTTTTTGAGGTGTGGGAGAGGCAGTGGCTGGAAGTAGAGCATAATAAGCTCCGGCTGGTCAAACCGACCGTTCAGCCGTGGAGCAGCTTCTTCCAGTGGGCGAGGAGGGATGAGGTTCTCCTTACTCGCCTCCGTATAGGGCACTGTCCTCTGATGCACAGCTTTCTTCTCCACTGGGAGGACCCACCGGAATGTGATGCCTGTGGCGTACCTTTGACGGCACGCCACATTTTAACTGATTGTATTTTATTCTATGACTTAAGGGCAGACGTTGGCCTAGCCAACGATCTGTCCCTTATTTTAGGTAATGAAGCTAGCAATGTGACTAAAGTTTTAAAATTCTGTGTTGTGGGCGGTCTTATCCCAAAAATTTTGGGAAGACCAGCCTAATCTTTTAAGGTGGATGAGTGGCCATTTTACAGCCACTCATCCATGTACATAGCTCTTGTTGTGTTTTGTCTCATTTGTTTTCGTTTTACTATTAGATTTAAGTTTTTATGTCTGGCTGGCCTCTTTACAGCCAGCCAGACATGAGCTGTGATGTTTGTATTTTAATGGCCCCTTTACAGCCAACATTTTAGCATTTTACTCCATTTGTCATCTGTGTGGCCGATCCCTCTACAGTCTGTAATACAGACGGTAGAACTTGGATTTTAAGCCACATTGCTAAGCCGGTCATTGTTAGGGCGCTAATGACCCCGCTGTCAACGCGCCCTTAAACCGGAACAACAACAACCTCTTTCTTAATCTTGTATTTCCTTTATTTCCCTCCTCCTCATCCCTCTTTTGCATTCACAACATAAATAATCCAGTTTTTCTGTTGTTTTCTCTCTCTCTGTCTTTCCCAACATGAATCACTATTTTCAGTATTAGTGTTCTGTTATTGGAATTTTCTTGTTTATTTTTGAAAAATGTTTTGTTTATATCTGTCTCTCTATTTGAATGTTGGATCTTCATTCCTTTCTTTCTCCCTCCCTAATTTTATCTTTCTCCCTTTTCACACACTTGCCCAATTCTATATTTGGAGTTATTTCTTTTCTGAGGCACCCTCCTTATATCTTGTTCTTATGTTGGAAGGGTGTTTAAATCAGAAAATTATATTGCTCTGTATGCTTTTTGATTGTTTGATCCTCTGTTATTCTTCAATTATTCGTGTCTGGTGGTGAACATTTGTCTTTTATTGAGTGTGTTGGAGGAGCTGCAATGCTCTGGTCTCACATGTGGGAGGACGTGGGTTTGAATCCCATTCGGCCATCTAGACTTTACTTTTCCATGGTTTCCTGAAATCACACCAGGTGAATGATAGTATGGTTCCTTCAAAATGCCACGGCTGATTTCCGATTTTCTTAAAAGACCTGCTTCTTGTCAAATTTCTCCTCACTGTATATTGTGCTTTTCCACACGCCCTCAACCTTCACCCTCCCAATCTGCATCTGCTAAAAACAATCTAGGCTCATTCATGGTGCAAATTCCTTAGCAGTTGCAGTGTCAGGTTTATCTCACTTCCTATCAAACGATTAAGGAATTCCTTAAAATATTGTGTATTTTTATTTGTTGTTATAGTCATAATAACTTTAACTTAGGTACGTGATCCATTTACTTTCTCTACCCTTGCAAAAATCTATATTATCTTTTCACATTTCTTGTTTCATATTATTTTCAATTAATGTCAAGTGTGTGACAGTGTACCAAGGAATCAGTTGGTCAGAAAAATTTACTAACTGTTTAAAAATGTTTTGTTAACAATGATAGATTTGTTAAGTGTTGTCCAGTGAGGTCATCATTTTAAGGATTAAACTATTCCTGTATATGAAATCAATGTTCATACACAAGCATAGGCAATCTTCAATTTAACCAGTTCTGTAAAATGTTGATATGTGAAATGACTTTCTCATTCATGATTATTTAATATACCTAACTTGGGATAGGCAAGAACATTATTTAATTTGGTACCCAAGGTCAGTAGCCTGTAAAAGTTTTATCTATTTGTATTGAAAATATACTTTAGTAAGGATTCAGTGTATCAAGAATCATTCAAGTAAGTGTAACACATACAAACTTTTATCAGAAATTTCTTATTGCACAATTTACTTCCTGGCTATCAACTTACAAAAAAAATTATTATTCTTAGCTATTGACAAAACAATAGTCTGAAGTTTGCAGATTCAGATGAAAATATTTAACCATGTCCACACAATCCTGTAATTATTGGCATACTTCAACAATCACTAGTTGTGTATGTTTTTCTTTTCAGTCCTGCAGCTTGTTATTCTTGGTTTCTTGCCCATTCAGTAGTGTTTGTACTGTTTGAATCGTACAAACACGGCTACCAAATCTCAACCTACATATTGAACTATACTGTACCCTTTTGCCTTGGCACATTTCATTGTTCTGCTATTTTGCTTTACTGAAATTCTTCCATTCCCTCTTCGCTCATGGAAATATTTGCCGCAACTGACTATATGTTCACTTTGTAATGTCTGTGACACTCTGTAGCGACCCTCGATAACAAGTGAACCATTCAATTCTCAGAAATATTACTGTCCATCAAAATGTATACTGCTGGTATACTGTAATGTCACAACCCCTCCCATGTATATATTTAATTGAGCTATTGTTAGACAAACAATTTAATAAAAATACCTATAAGCTAGAGTGCCGGTAAGACATACCTCCATCACTTCCCATTGCTTTCAACCCAGGAAGATTACATCACAACACTGTATTGCATGCTATGTCACATCATTCTCCTAAACTAAAAGATCAGCTTCATATGTTTGTGGCACGTGTTAAGGTGGCATTGGCACTACGTTATTCTTTATCAGGTAGGTCAAATGCTGTTGTTCTAATGCAGTTTGCCTGCTCACTTAACACTCTTGCCTAGCATTGTTCCATGTTGCTCTTTTGCAATCCATGACTCACTCCACTGTAACACTTGGTCAGCCCATGGGTCCACCCTAGTAGATACCCTGAGCTTCCTGATACAATAGTAAACATTACACTCTAGAACTCCTTATGTTAGTAAACCTGACTGTTAGACCCCTTCCACACCCAAAAATCATAGTAAAGTCCACTCTAAATACATATAAATGGTTCGATGATATTCATAGAAGAAAGAACACTTAAAAGATCTGAAAGAATGATTTCCCAGTGTATCAACTGCATACAGTTTTCGGGTCTGGGGAAGAAAGTCAATCTGGTGACGTTTCGAAGCCACATTCTGACCTGGTACATGAAGTCGGAGAGCGTTTTCGAAATTTCACATCAGATTGACATGCTCCCCTCTGTGGGAGGCCTGAGAACTTTTTATGCATATCAAAGATTTATTTACAAACACAACATAAGTATGTAGAAGATATGTTGATGGGGTAACTGGATGTCAGGGTAGGCTACCCTTACACACATCAGCATTGATCCCCTGATTCCATTTTAAATGTTTTTAACCAATCCCTCTTCAGTTTCCTATTTCACTTCTGTCTGTCCACCCCTTCCGTACCAACCACTCTTCACATTTTTAGTAGGTTCTTTGCTCATCAGTAGCAATTTTATCCCAAACTACTGCTGTCCAACTGTCCTGCATTATCTCTTTACTTCTAATTTTCTCCTTATCATAATTATTTCTTCCTTGATCCTTCTTGTCTTCTGTAAACATAATCTCTCTTAATCCAACCCCTTTCTTCATTGATGGAAATTTCCTTTCCTCCTACTGCACAACTTCGTGACAATCCCTTTCATCATCTTCTTCCTCCTCATTATTTTCGTGATCGTGATTCAGCTCTTTTGGATCTTCTATCTCAATAATCATCTCTTCAACTTTCAGCTTACCTAGCCGTGTTGAAATCGCCCCTTCCACTTCAATCTTCACTATTTTCCCTTCACTGAGGCTGAACATAATTTTCTTGAATTATTTGTATGCAACTTTGCAAATTTGCTCATATTCTTCAAACATATCGTAGTCTCTCACCTCTTTCTTTATAACTGCTGGTACCCATCGATTAATTTTCTTTTTAAACTCGCAGGCCATTAGTGTGACTTTGTTCAATCTTTCTGCCGGGCAGTGAAATTTCTTTATCCACAGGGGCGTAGCTATCGGAGGGCTAGGTGGTGCCGTGCACCGGGGCCCTCAAGTGGGTCCAAAATATTTTTTGCACCAGGGCCCTTCTTAACCTAGCTACGCCAGTGTTTGTCCAGTCTTTAACTGCTATGTTCTCTTCATACTATTGACTTCTTTCTCAACGGCTTTTAATCAGAGGACTTGGTATCTGTTATTCTTTGGTGGTTGTGCTTGTTTTTTTTATTTTTTTTATCGTCTCTTATCTATATTGCTCCAGCTTGGTACTCATTTCATCCCCCTGTGTTGTTGTTCTATTTCTTTTATCACATTGATGAACATCTTGTCCAGTTCAACTGCAAATTAAACCAGAAGAGCATTTCCTTTTATGTCAATATCAGCTTTAATACTTTTTCTATACTCTTGTATAGTTAGAAAATTTCCTTAGATGAAATTATTCTTATCTGAAATTTCTGGCTGAAGACATCCAATTTTTCTCAAGGATAACACTGAAGTTTTCTCGGAAGGAATTACTCGTCTCCATAATTCTGATTTGAGATTATCTTATAGGGCATTTTTGTTCATCTTGTCCATAAACTCCACCAAAATTTCTTATGACTACATGATTTCTTTCTGCTCTGTCACCCCTTCCACGTTTACTTCCCCAAATATCCTTCTAGACAATCCCGCAAATAATCTCCCCAGCTGTTAAATAGTTGGGACAGTCATTCCTTCCTTATAATTCGAAATGATATGAACACAAACATTACTGTCTGTCAACTTAATCTTCGATTGCTGCAAAGATTTGTTAAATGAATATTTCAGCCATTGATATCAGTCATTTAAATCATTAGGATCAAGCATCCAGTTTAAATTCCACATGTATTAATTGTAGATATAGCCACAGACGGCTTCCCGGGAACTTAAACTTATTGCTGAAAACAAAACATGAATTTGCTTTGATTTAAGCTTTCACTATCAATACACAAATCTGTACGCAAAAGAAACAGCTGCTGCCACGCATGTTCCTGGTGATGACATACAAATTATAAAGATTATTATAATAATATAATATTTAATTAAATTGTAATGGAGCGCACGCTCCAGTGGCAATTTCCCTATACACCATCCTTCCTGTCTTGCAATGAATCAATCCCATTCCAGCTCTTTTATCATATCTGTAACTGATTGCATTCTGTGGTAATTTCCAGAAACAAATCTAGCAGACCTTTTTTGCACCCTCTCCAACTCCTGAATTTGATACTCAAAGTATACTCAAAGTGATGGTCCCTTACTAGACTACCATATTCAAGCAATGGTCTGACCAAAGTTTTGAAACCCAATTCCTTTACTTCTCTCGTACATCCCCTCATCACTCTCTCCAACAAGTGCAGAATTTTGAAACCTTTTCCTACTACCTGACCAATGTGTCATGCCCAGTTAAGCTTGTTATCAAATGTAATGCCAAGATATTTACATTTCAAGTCTTCAACAAGTAATTCTTGCCCCACCTTATAATCATAATCAACTTTGTTTTTTTATTTGTGTTTCTAATAAGCTGACTCCTCTTTGCATTTATCTTTATTCCATGTTTACCAACCCAACTAGATATCCTGTCCAGATCACCCTGCAGCTGTTTACAGTCCTCTACCGTTTATATCCTTTTTTATATAGCATTATACCATCTACAAACAATATAATTTCTGATAATAAACAATAAACACAATTATTCATTAGAATAATAAATAGCAACAGTCCCAATACACTACCTTGTGGTACTCGCATTTTTACTTCCACTTCTTTTGATACTGCATTTCCTACCCTAACTTTCTGTTTTCTATCTTTAAAAAATTCTTCTACCCAGGAAATCACTTTCTAGTTTTTACCTTATTTACTACCATTTTATGGCTCACTCTGTCAAAAGCCTTTGAAAGATCTAGTGCTACACTATCAATTTGGCCTCCTTTGTCCATTTCGTCTGAAATATCTTGCATATATACCACCGAGATTCGCATGAATATCCTTGCCTAAAGCCATGTTGTCTACTTGAAAACCACTTACGCTCCTCCCATATATTTCTGATTTGGTTACATCAATCTCTCCATTAATTTACCTACCACTGATGTCAAACTGATGGGCCTATAATTTTCGACTCTATTTCTCACCCCTCCTTTATGTACTGGAACAACTATCGTACTTTTCCAGTCCTGTGGTAAACAGCAAGTATCCAGATTCAATTTAAATAATATTTCAAGATAAGGTACAATGTCATATCCGGCTATCTTTAAGATATCTGTAGTAATATTATCTACACCAGGTCCTTTGTTTTTTCAGTTTTCTTATTGCCTTCATAATATCCTCGGAATGAATTTCAAATTTTTTGGTCTATTCATTTTTAATTGTGTTGTTAAACTCATTCTCTGAGTTAGACCCTCCCGTTTCTGATTCATTGTCCTCAATGCTCTCACTAATCCAGATACTTAAACTCTCTGCCTTTTTTCAAATCCTTGGTAACTTCTTATCCATCCTTATCTGTAAGCATCTCAACACCCTCCCTTCCCCTCGGTTTTCTAACATAGCCATAGAAATTTCTAGATGCATCAGTCAATGGTCCCCCTGCACTGACAATACTCTTCATAAACCCATCCTTAGCCACCTTCATAGCTATTATTAAGTCCTTGTTTAGTTGTTTTAAATATTCTCTACTACCCTGCTGTCTCTTAACTCTGTTATGTTCTCTTCCTACCAACCTCTTTAACCTCCTCACCTCCCTATTATAGTACACAGGTTCTTTACTTCTCTTTATTTTCTGTTTTGGAATAAATTTTTCTTCACCCTTTTTTATTATCTCCTTGAGCTCTTCCCACCTTGACTCTATTGTACTTGTGCCTTAATTCCATTTGCTGAAACGTTCTATGAAATATCTCTTCAAATTTGAAATTTGTTCCTTTTTATAATTGTACCTATTTCCCCCTTCAATTTTGGCTGCTGGTTCACTGAATTCTCCAATATCCATCAGCACTGCTTCATGATCACTTATTTCTTCGGTTACTTGACACCCAACAAGGTTATCATCGGGCTTTATTAGGAATATATCCAAAATATTTTGTCCCCTAGTGTTACGCTCTACCGATTGTGTAAATCCTCCTTCCCTTATTAGGGTATTTGCAAATCCGTATTCTCTTGTGTTATTAAGCTTATTTCCTACCCAGTTTATACCTGGTAAATTTAACCCCCTCCCCCCCCCCCCCCAATAATGACAATTCTATTCTCACCTCTGTAATCTGAGTATGAATTTAATTTTTCCCCAAGAGCCTCATCTTTATCTGTTATTCTTCCAATGTGGTAAGCACCCAACACCCAGATTTTTTTCTTTTTTATAACCCCAGAAATCTACTCCAAGTAACTTATGGTCATGATATATGAATGCCAGTGAACTATGGTAATTTTTGTCAACAAGTATGAAAACTCCTCCACCAATTGCTCTTCTATCTCTGCGGTACACTCTTTAACCACTGGGAAAAACCTCACGGTCTAGTACTTCTTCTTTTAACCAACTCTCTACCCCAATTATTACTTGTGGTTTGTGTATCTGTATTAAGTTTGCAAATTCGACTACTTTGCTCATTATACTTCTACAATTCACCAATAACACCCTTATTACTGGCTTTATATTTTCAGCATTCACCCCCTCCTTCCTAGTTTTACCCTAGTCTGTAGTTTTACCCTAGTCTGTTATTGTTTCACTAACTTCATCTATGTCTTTAACATCTGTGATTTTTCCCATCATGAATCTACAGTCAGTATTACTTTGATATTCTATTTTCATTCCTTCAGCAGCAGTCACTATCTTAAAAAAGGCATAGTCCTGACCCCATCATCATTGGAAATGGGCTCCCTTACTGCTTTTGCCAGCAACTCACAACAAATGTGTCAAAATGTATTTGAATAAACTGTGGCAATCATGTAAATGATTAATACATTACCTTGGTTAGTAATTAAATTTTCTTATATAAATATTTAACTTTCAAAACTGCTTTCATTACAGTTTCTGCTCTTTGGCATTGAATCCTTGAGGGGAGATGGGATATGTTTTTACATCAACAATTGAATTAGTAATACAAATGAGCATTTATCCATACCCCAAACAAGTCATTTAAATGAACAAATTATTAATATTGATTATTTATAGTGTTGCCATCCCATACATGAGACTAAAAATGTTAAGACAAAAGGTGAACAAACAGTGAACAAACAGTGAAATACAAGAACATGAATACTGGGAAAATATTGTTCTGTCTGGTTACTACTTACTAGCGTATTCTAATATTACAGTCTGAACGACATGAGAAGCTCTTATCAGATGAGTTTCTTCATCCAGAGTCGTGATCGAGTCTTTAATTGTAGAAACCAATGCAAGGTTTATGGAAAATAATGCCTTGTCATTGCTAAGAAGTCTTTAAGCTACGCCTAAAATATCTCCCTGCATTATTAAAACACTACTGAACTTGATCATACACTATATCAACGCTGCCCAATACCAGGCACGAAGTGGGTCACCAGCACATTTGAATTTGCCTTTCAACAATATCACTCTAGAAAATGTTTGCTCAAACTTCTGTGAAGGTCTTATTGATGTTTTTGATTATAACTGTATAACTTATACCTTTTTTATATTGCAATGTCTACTGTAAGTAGAGGCAAGTATTATGGGGCCCGCAGGCTAATTGTGGCCCATCTCCAAAAATGGTTGGGCAGCCTTGCACTAAATCTTACTCGACCAATGCCTTAAGAATACAACAGTTTGCATTTCAAAGACATAAACAAGAACTCGGTCAGGTCTACTGCAAAATGGTGAGGGACTATTTGCCACACGTCCGTCTTCTTTGCTGTTCTCTTGATCGTTGTCTATCAAATCCTTCTTCACTATGCATCTATCGACCCCCGTCACCACACGGAAATTGAAAAAAATGTGCTTAGTGTAAATGTCCCTGTATAAATTAGCATTACCTTTCTCAAATTTTACACACTGAGACCAGTACCGGAAAGCCACGTAGCAAGAGTTAGCAAATGCTACGGGTCCCGCTCCTTCCAGAGGGCTTCGCGCCTATGCTTCTTAAGGTGCATTCCCACGATCCTTTGTAAACGGAGGCGGGACGGGACGCGACGGGGCGCCATGCCATGGGAACAGGGCTGCCTCTGCTAGCGGAGATGAGTCGGTAAACATCACAGGCGTGTGTAGCGGTGCGCTGTTGCCATCGGTTTGCAGCAGCGGTGCGCACTCCTTCTGTTGCTGTAAAGTGCTCTGTGCCAAACGACAGTAGGCAACGTGGTGGGGAGGTGGCGGAAAGGTGAACTAGGACTAAACTGCGGCCCGCGGTCGTCCCTACACTTCGCTAATGAGGTCCCGTCCCGTCTCACCTCGCCTACAAGGGATCGTGGGAATGCGCCTTTAGTGATCTGACTTTAATGAGTATATAAAATATTTACATCATGGCCGGATTAAGACATCTCGAGTCCCGTAGCAAAAGGTCGCCCATCTGGCCTGACTGGGAGGCTCCCGGAATCCTAGGCGGGGCCCCGCTATAGAAGGCGTGGGGCCCGTAGCATTTGCTAACTCCTGCTACATGGCTAATCCGGTACTGATTTACATAGAGAATTGTTTTGACTACTGTTATCTCTAAATTTTCCCACATTATTTCACGAAAAGTAGTTTTTGTTAAGTGCACCCTAAACTGTAATAACTAAAGCAAACCAAGAGTCCTTTGTTCGCATATGCTACAGGCTCCACGCTATCGTGATTAAGAGATTGTAACCAGCAAAGTGGGATCCCGCAATCCCGCGGGGATCCCACATTAGAGAGTCTGGCGGATCCTGCGCAAAATTAAACGGATCCGCAAAATGGGGCGAAAATGCGTGTCAGTCTGTGTGACTCGCTGCCCCCACTGGGTCTCTATCGGATGTATTGCACTGTTTGCCTGTATCCTTGCAGTTGCCATTTGACTCATGTGAACAAACGTTTGTTTTTGTCAACCTTCGTCATTCGTATGTAAATTAGGGTTACCAGACGTCCCCGTTTGCCTGGTACAGTCCCCGTATTTAGCTCTCTGTCCCCTGACAGATTTCGTCCCCGCAATGTCCCCGGATTTTTACTGATGTCCTCAAAAATTTTTTTAATCAAGCGAAAGATCTTTAAAAACACTGATTTGCCAATGCATTCGTTTAAAGCAAGAGATATGAAGCGCCCGTCTTTCCTTGTACGTGCGTAGGAATAAAAGAAAATTACAAGGATACTGCGTCTTGGACACAACAGCTTTATGCCATGGAGGAAGGAATATATGGAGACGACGCAAGGGACCTTGGCCACATACTGGAGTGAAACCGGGTAGAGAGAAGTGGGGAGGGGAGGCCGCCTTATTGCTTGACAGGGGAAATACGGGAAATAGGCACAAAAACCTCAAGAGAATCATAAGACAACCGTGGCACCGCAATTTGATGATGGATTATTATGTAACTCGACGAGACACGTCAAAAATGAAGAATAAAATTTTTTGATATCGTGCTTAGTTCTCGAGATATACTGTCTCAAAAGAGTGGAGTTTCTGGTTGAAATTCAGAAGAAACGTGTCCCCAAAGTCAAATTTGGTGGTAGATTCTTATGTAACACGACGATACAAATCGAAAATAAAGAATAAAATTTTTCGATATCTCGCTTAGTTCGCGAGATACACTGTCTCAATAGTGAGGTTGTTAGGTTATGAGGGGATTCAACGATAACCGTGGCGCCGCAATTTGATGACGAATTCATATGTAACTCAATGAGAGAAACTGTAAAGAATAAAAGTTTTTGATATCTCGCTTAGTTCTCGAGATATTGTACCTTAAAATTGACGTGGTTAGGTTAAATGCGGCCTGTACCAGAAAAAAAAATATCGCTGTATCCATATTTGATGATGAATCCGGACGTAACTTAATGAACAGGTAATTCTTTTTAACTTGAGCTACGGGATGCAGCCACGAGATGCAGAGATGCAACCAAACCGGTTTGACCCCGTCTATGGCCGTGTGCACCGCCGACCAATCAAAGAGCAGCGTGAAGCTCCCCTTGACAACAGGCTATAAATAGGAGCCAGGACTGGCTCGCGAGTCTGTCTTGTCCTTGTAAGTGAGATTTAACCTGATGAAGGCAACGATGGCAGTTGCCGAAACGTCGTTAAAAGATCCAAATAAATCTATTAACCGGCAGAAAAACCCGAGAGTTACTTATTTCAACAAACTGTTTATTTCTAGTCCTTAAATTTTAGTTGATGTTCAAATAGGTTATATTTTCACATTCTATTTCAGTAATTGAAAAGAAAGATTTCAAAATCTAGAAATATACTTGTAGACATATTTACAAACAGAAACAAGTCATATCTGAAATTTTAAAAATAGCACAAGTCAATGTTTAGAACTTTAAAAAAAAAATACTTCATAAAACCTCATAGTTTCTGAGCTTACTTAGAAGATATTGTACTGTTAGTGGCATATATCATTTTGCTAGAAAAATCAGTGCATTCATAAATCAGAAGCTAACAGCTAATAATAAATAAATTGTTTGTTCTCTTCTGGTATACACCGCATTTCAACCTGCCAACATTTCCATTAATATTGCCGCTACAAAACCAAACTATGTAGACACAACTAAACACAAGAAATGCATCGCGAACTACATTTCGGACAACAAAGTTTATTTCTTTACGTTTAGTAGTTCGCACAGCACAAATTATCACAATTTCATCGTGCTCTTTCAGTGTAAACTTAAACGTTAGTAATGCATGCACTATACCATATTCACTGTGTCGCGATGTAAACATGATCCGCTTAAATTAAATTTCCAACATTTGTCTACAATAAGGCTAGCTTTTCAGGTGCAAAATAGTAACATATGATAATTGTCTACACTACACCAACAAAAATTTGAGAATGATATGATCCTATTGAGAGCAATGAATAAATTTATAGCGAATGGCACTAATGTTGCAGTTGCCTGTCAAATACTTCAAGAACGATAGTTACAATGTGACTTACTTATGAAACGCTATTCCAGGTTTTTTCCTATCTCGTCTGTTTGTGCAACCATATGCATCACAACTTGGCACTATATAAAACTTTAGAATATTAGAAAATGAAATATTCTTAGCAGCTGACACAGTGCAAACAGCCCAATGTTTTGGTACTCCTACGATATCCGCCGCGCAAGCGCAGTTTTTTTACGAGGTTTCACGGATTTAGCGTTATCTCGTCTCCATATATTCCTTCCTCCATGTTTTGTGCTGTGTGCAACATGGCTGTCTGTGATCCTCATTTAAAATACAAAATATAAACAATTATTGCCTTTTAAGTTAACCCATCCTTTAATCATATAACTTATGAAAGTGTAACGCGTCATCAGACAAATGCTGAAAACGTCCCCGGATTTTTGTGAAAAAGTTGTGAAGTGTCCGCGGATTTGGAGAAAAAATTCTGGTAACCCTAATGTAAATAGATTCACTTTTACGTATTCATTAGAACTTGCGTTTGTTTTGAGTACGCATTTCTATAATTTGAGTTATGTTGCGTATTTAGTACGATTTTCTAACTATTTAATAAGTATTATTTATGTGTAGCACCCTCTATCTGAACTGCACAGTTAAAGCTTTTATTCTTGGTTTCATTATTCCCATTTTCTGTATTTGGAGATAAAGCAATTGTGACAACTTCTGTATTTGCGGCTGATAATTTGATTATTCGTTGGTACGAAATTAATGTTATCATAATTTTAACGATCGCATACCTATTTATTTAGCAGCTATCTAAAGGCAATTGTATATTCTTTGATGAAAGCCGCCTGCTTCCATGTGCCTCTCTGGCTTTCGATATACCCTCATGGGATGAATTGATCAATCGCCTCAATACTTCTTGAGTGAATAGCATTTGTCCTTTCAACTCATTATTTCGACTAAAGGCAAAAAAAGTTATAATGAAGTCTTCACGGCTGTATTGCCGAATTGTGTTGTAAAAACAACACACCTCGACGGCTGCCTCCGCCGTCTTCCTCGTGTGTGAAATTTCGTCTTTTTAGAACGAAATGCGGTGATACACCCGTGAGGACTTCACTGCAATCATACGTCGAGAAATTCTCCTGTCTTGCATAATAAAATAATTTCCACTCTAAAAAAGTCGTTACGCCACTTAGAGTAAAACTGAAATACTTGACAGTTTACATCTTGGTGAGTAGTTTCTTTTAATAATATTGAATCAACTATAAGATCAATCAAGGAATCAGGAGACATAATAATGAACGGCACAAAAACAATCTTGTAAAAATTTGAAAAGTCTCGTGCTTGTGCAGTGAGAAACAGCTATGAGATCTTGTTCTGAGCCAAGTTACACTTAACAGCGTATATTCACTTCACTTTGTGAAAGAGAATTCTTTCTCTTGGTGTTATAGAACGTTTATTTAGAATTAAAAAAAAACGCTCTGGTTACTTGACGATTATGAATACCATATTTTTAATCTGAGGTGATGTATTGTAAGGCACATAATATGATCTAAGACTGAATATTTGATTATTTATTTAAAAATTGGTTTAGATTTTAAAAAAAATATAAAACCTCGAAATATACTTAAGACATACTAAGTTTTTAATGTCATTTTGCCAATTAAAACATTATTTGTTAATTTTTATCATTTAACATTAAAATTAATTTAATTAACAAACGTTTATTATTTAATTTATTAATGCTTTAAATAATTATGTTTTAAATATATGCGTTAAAAACTGTTGGCGCCAATCCTTGCAATCCTTAATCCTGATCCGGCGGGTGCCACCACTTATCCAGGCCGCATACCACTGTTCTCGACTGTCCACATGTATTTGAACTATTTACACACTGTCCCGTTAAATTTTCTCACCTTTATATTGTATACAGCAAATAACTCTAGTCTCATTGCCTAGTTGGTGTTGTTATTCTTCGAAATAAAAGGTGACCACCGTTTTTAATTTTAAATATTGCGTTAATTAAAATACAATGTAGTGGTTTTATCCACTTCATACTCAAAAGAAATTATTTTGCGAGTATAGTCAGCTCGTACCTCTGGAAGAAAAACAACGCCTTCAAAACTTCCATATTACTTGCTAAATAATTATGAGATTAAATAAATATTTATGACGGTTCGAAATGTTAACATTTACAAAGTGATTTTTCCTTGACTCTGTTGTGGAAGCTCTGGTGATATTACCGGAGTGATACCACAGTTAAACAATACTTATTTCTTTCAACTACAATTGTTCAGGGCCATTAATGTACAGTTTACTAAGAATAAAAATGAAATTTCCCTAGTTAATCCACTGCTTTTGTCTGTTAATTTGGGTGTGGATCGTCTTCTTCCCAGTTGTGTGTTGCGCTAACCGATATTCAGCTATAGATCTGCTTTTGTCGCTTCACCAATCTTTCCAGGTATTCTTCACGCCCGTCAGCCGGTCTGTTTTTTTTTTTTTTTCCGCCCGTTAACGGCGTTGTGAAGTTGTTTGCGGTGTAGATCTGTTATTGATATAGTCCTCCACCGTTTTGTTCAGTATTACTGCGTCGTCCTGTGTAGTGCCGGATCTGGCAAACTGGAGCGACGATGCCCGGGGAGGCGACGACCCTTTTTTTAAACTCTACTGCCACGGGCGACAACCTCAAGGGCGGCAAATATGACGGTGACTTTTTTTTAGCTCAACTGCCCAGGGCGGCAATCAAGTTTCTGCCCCGGTTCAAAAAATTCGTAGATCCATTACTGCTTCTTCTACTGAACTGCTGTTTTATGGATTGTCTCTGGCCCCCTCGTTACACTGTGCTCGTTCCGTGTTGTAGTCCTCTCTCTGTACTGCCTCTTCATTGCCGTTTGTTACATTGCATTCATTTAACGTTCTTGCGTTCGCGCTTGTTCCCGACGAATATATGTTATCTTTCTTTTAATGTTCTCACTTTTATTGTCTTCTTTTTTTTAATTGTAAGGGACAATTTTCAATTTTCTTTTCGTTACTGCTTTACGCCTTGTCGACGGCTAAGGTCATTAGAGGCGGGATGGGACTGGGGACAAGGAATGGGAAGGAATTCGGCCATAGCCTTTTTGAATGAAGCATCCCGGCATTCGCCTTGAGTGATTTGGGGAAACCATGTAAAACCCAAATCTGGATGCCCGGACCGGGATTCGAACCCGCGTCCTCCCGAATGAGAGGTCAGAACGTTAAACGTTCACCCACCACGCTCAGTCTTTTATTGTCACCCTCTCTCTTGACCGTTTCTTATTTTCCACTATTCTCCCTTGATATTTTCGTCTTTCACTTTCCACCTCTTGTTATCGCAAGATTGTCGCGGTCGCCATTTCAGATGACCGTCATTTGATACATTAAGCTTTTACTGTAGGCCCATTAGAAATCACTGTTTATACGCAAGTGTGGATTATTTAATAAACCTAAATTTGGATAGGCATCGAGACTTCGTAATTTATTTAATTTGGTTGCCAAGATTGGTAGCCTGAAAAAGCTTTGTCTGTTGGTTATAAACGATTTTAAATTGCAAATGTACATTAGTAACGATTTAATATATCCAGAATCACTCAGGTTAGGGTAGCACGTACAAAATTTTATCACACTGCACAAATTACTTCTGCAATCAAAAAAAAAAGTAATTTGTTATTCTTTGATATTATCAATACCGTCATCCGAATTCTGCAGATTTTTGAAAGTGAGAATGTTTAACCATGTCTACACAATCCTTTATTTATGTGGCTCCATTTTGGTCTATTTTTAAACCTAGCCTCCGCCTCTCCCCCATGTGGAATTAATTCCTTTAGACATTTTGTGCTGTTTTATGTGACAAGACTAACGTAAAAACTTTTTGCATATATAATGAACATGCCCGATACATTGACTCAAATGGTGACACTAGCTACTCCAGCAAATGATCAATTATTGGCAACACCTCTTTCTCAGTTACAATCAGGGATCCTTTTCTTCTTGTGGTGTTAGTAAAAATCATTCTCCTTATTCATCATTATTTATTAATCGATAAAATAAAACAAACTAAACACGTCGCGTAAAAAAAAAAAAAAAAAAAAAACTACTACTACTACGAAGAGCTGCTCTCTGTTTCCTTTTGCTGAATTCCTGTCACCTTTCTACATTCCCAAGGAATAATTCTTTACAGTACCGGATTAGCCACGTAGTAGGAGTTAGCAAATCCTACGGGCCCCTCGCGTTCTGGGGAGACCGCTTTTTCACATTTGCTACGGGCCCTGCGCTGTTTTATTCCGGCCCTGATTCTTTGCCGTGCTCGTTGACGCCGTTTTGGCTATTGAAAACTCGCTGGAAAAACATTTCCGATAAGCCTCGTAAACTTGGTTGTACAGCGCCATTTCACACCAAATTTTCAACTGGGAATAATACTTCAGAAGGTAGTAGAATTAAAGATGTGCTGAGATCCATTTGACGGAACAAAATTAGAATTATTTTATCTGCGAGCGGTGTGGTGACAGGTGATGAACATCTTTGTTTTAAAACAATACAAACTGTCACTGGTGGGAGAAATCCTGTATGACATCTGGACGTGAATTTAGTTGAAATGCCCCGCCTCTGTGCCACCCGAACAAATGACCAAGTCACACGCTTGCGTGGCGCTGTCGATATATAGGGAGACAAATGATGGAAATAAATATGCAAACGCTGTTGTGTATTCTGTACACTATTTTAACTGTGGCAAATGAAATGAATGAGCTACGTAGCTTAACCCGAAATCTCCCCCCCCCCCCCCCCGCTTTCCCCACCACGTAACCCAACATAGATTCCTGCCTGTTAATGTTGAATTGTACCTTTTTCGCCTAGCATATTTCACTGTTCTAGCTTTTCTAATCTTCTTCCACTAGAGATGGGTCGTTCGCGAATGAATCTTCTTTAGAACGATGGGCGCCCATATGATAGTTTGTAAGGGGGGGGGGGGGCAAGACCTGATCGATTGGGGTATTTATAATATCATACCTATACTGAATTTTTTTTTGCTGATTCCCCCCTCCCTCCCCTCACCCCGCGAAAAAAAAAATGAATTGAAAAACAATTATCGCTTACTAAATTTTCGCTGTCCATGCGGTCAAACTTCAGAATATGCCATGACGTTTTAACTTATTACTTTTTAACTCTTGACACACTGCAGAGAGTATCTACATATACTACTGAATGCTTCAACAAAATTACATCACCCCGCGACACATAGTGCAGGAATTAGGGACTTGATAGATACATATACGCTTCTAAAACTACCTTCTGTTTACGTTGGAATGCAGTAAACACAACATCATGTCTGACGTTTTAATTTATCACTTTTTTTCTACTAAAAGATATTCACAACTTATTTTACATATGGCATATGTCAATGTATACGTGCATACACGTGCACAATTATATCGCTGTACAGTAAATAGTTGAGGATAGATGATGTCATAAATAATGATATGCGATAAAGACGTGCTTTTCCTAAAAATGGAGCGAAAATTACCCCTTAAATATTCATCCAGTGTTTCATTATGAGAGCACTTCCAACAAACTTTAAGCACAATTTCAGTAATTTTTCAAACATTTTCTCACTTACATGTTTATCGTCAAGAATAACGGAATTAGAGGGCGACGCGCTACCCTATGTCTCCCCCCCCTCTCTCTCTCTCCCCCCCCCCCCTCTCTCTCTCTCTCTGAATAGGGTAGGCAATTTAGTTAAAGCCTCTACGAGAAACCTAATTTAAAAAACCATGACTGCGCCTCATGTGAAGTATTGCTCAAAAGTGCAAATATGCGTAACGTTTTAAATTATTTATCTACTGACGAGCGAATAAAGCGAAATATTTTAATATTTATTTTTAAAATGGTACGCGGAATAACAACTCCAGAAATGTGCGATCGGATGGAATACGTAGGAAATCGGACAGGGAGAGTTACACAACAGAGCAATCATATTGCTCTGCCGTTTAAACGCACCTTGTCCAAAACAAAAAATTTTGTACAAATTTTACTAGTTGAGAAAGCTAAATAAAATGATTTCTTTCTCTCTCCCTTTTGTTTCTACTATTTTTGTTGAATGGGGAGACCACGCGGCCGACCTCGGCCGCGGCTTTGTACTGGCCCTTTGTAACAAAACAATAACACGTTAAGTACTATATTGAAACCATTTAATATTTAGCAACCTAAATGCAGAAGCAACTTTAATACAGAATGCAAACTCAAAATACACACCTCAGACGATTTTACACTAGTAGTGATATAAAAAGCAAACTGTGAAATAAATTATTATACATTGGTTGGTTTATGGATTTAACACTAATATTGATGTGAAAAAGCAAACTGTAAATTTCTTTTCTTCTTGCCGAACAAATCAATCACTTTGTCCTGGAAACCAGGGTTTTCCGCTCTTTTCCTGTGAACGCTAGAAGCAACAAGCTGGACAGACGGTCCTCGCCAGTAGTACTTCTCAGCCACGTCTTCACTCTACGCTGTGTGCTGAAAGAACGTTCTATGGTGCAAGTTGTTGGGGGTATGGTCTGGTAGAATACAAGCAATCTCCTTACAGCTGGGTAAAACATAGTTTCTGCAAGTATATCATTGAGCTTTGTTTTTTCCAAACACTCCTTATTTGTCCAAACGTCATACCAAAATCTGGCTTCTGCTTCAAAGTTGTCTATTTGGTAAAACCTTTGCAAACTTTTTATATCTCTCATGAAATAAACTTTCTTCTCTTTTTTCATTAAATGTAGATGAAGAATCCCACCTTTGAATGGTATGTCTTTGTCTTTTTCAAATCTTGTGATAGTGACGTGATTATGGAATCCATGTACGGATTGTAAATTGCCACCTTTAAATAGTCTTGGGGTGATGAGTAATGGACATTCACATTGCATCTGAGGGTCTGCCTTCCAGTCAATCTTGGTATTTTTACATCTATGTCAAGTTCCTTACAATCTTCTTTCACTGCCTCGAAAATGTTTCTGAATTCGTCATCGCTGTCTCTCTGCTTTTGAAAATTGGCTATCAAGTCGGTGTTGACGAATCTGTAAACTGAGTGGAGATCCATATCAGTACTCTGAGTTTGTTCACTATTGGTTCCAGATATGAAGAATACCTTGATGTAATGTGTAGACAAACGATAAATGTAGTTGATGCTGTTGCATAATCAAGTTGGCTGGCACGTGATCTAGTGTCTTGATTGTATTCACTGTTATATGCCAGGTGATTCAGACTATCCTTTATTACCAAGAAGTTTTCTTTGAATATCCTGATTGATTTATATTTATGGGACCATCTAGTTTCACAAAACAGTGGAATGTTAGGTATTGTTTTCCTACGCAATATACTTTCCCTATAGAACCTAATAACTTCTTTTATCGTTCCGATTGTGTTTCGAATTTCCTGGACACTGTTAAGATCATTGACAACTAAGTTCAGTCTGTGCGGTGCACAATGAAAATAGACAGCTGAAGGATACTTCCCTCTGATCCTGGCCTGCACTCCAGTTTCATGGCCTGCCATTGTCGAACAGCCATCAAAGCCAATCAGCTTATTCATATTAAGCCCTAATTTTTCAACAAAATTTAAAATAGATGAAAAAATTCCTGCAGCGTCCAATGTAGTATGCTCCGTAAACCCTAAAAATTCTTCTTTTACTGTAAAGTTCTCTTTCTCGTCTACAAATCGTACTCCCACAGACAGTTGCTCTTTTCCACTAATGTCAGCCGTTTCATCTGCCAGTAATGAAAACGCTGATGATCTGTTTACCTCATCAGTAATTTCGTTTTGTATCACGGAGCCACATGTACTTATTAAATCGTTTTGCACTCTGTTTGATGTACATTTCGCTTTTCCTCAATAGTTTTGCATATGATCCGCCAACACTTTGTCCCCCGCACTTACTCTAAACAAAAGTAAATCCTGGAAGTTTCCTTCGCTTGAATTCTTTCCTCTGATGGATATGTCATGAGTGCCACAGAAAATTAAAGTAGCAAGAATTGATTTAAGTTTTTTTCTGTTGGTATTTACAAGCTCCGTGATCCCACTATCTAACTGTTCGATCACGTTTTTCTTTCTCATTTCTAAGGACTCACAAAAACTTTTAGCCTTACTCGTAGATTCTAGATGCCAACTGCTCTTTTCATGGCCTCGAGCATCTTCATGAAAATGTTTGTAATCTTGATGAGCCTTTATCACGAAAGCACCAAATATTCATCTTTTTTAAAACAGGTTTGAAAAGACTACAAAATTTACAAAGACCCCCCTTCAACTTGGGCGAGTATACTAGCCATGAGTACTTTTGTAGCCAAGTTTTTGAAAAGGCCTTTTGATAGTTTTTTTCTCATCAATGTCCTTTTTGAAATCATAAGTCATATTTAGAGCACGTATGTTTGTTATTAATTGATACTTGACTTCGACTGACACTGAATCATTTATGTATTCACCTAAATCAAAGCTGTGATTAACTGTTAATGAACTACTAACGAACTCTGGCTTGTTAACGTTGGAAACCGAAGCGGGCGGGTTGATGTCATCCATGTCAGTAGCATCAGGAGTAATGATATCAGCAGACTCAGGGGTAATGGTGGAAGGACATTGTTGCAACGTGAAGTCAGGAGTTGGTGTTGAGAATTTAGAAGTAGTTGTGGGACGCACTTTCGAAGGTATTGGATCTGGAACTTTTAGTCATCGAGGTTCCTTTTCTGTGTAGCAGTATCACCTTTTTTTCCAAAGAAATTCCTGATATCCATCCCTGAATTAAATATTCCTGACTCGATTAGGTCAGAACGAGTGAGCCACTATATTGCGAGATCAATGTGACTGTATACTCATCAAATATTGAGAGAAAAGATGAAGCCTGATACTGGCAATGAATGAACACGGTGGTATTGCCGGTTGAAGGTCGACAGGGGTAAGATCAAGGTTGCGACGATGTCTCTTCCTTTCTTCGAACCGCTGAAGAACGACTTTTTGATATATAGCAATTTCGGCGTATATTTTATATATCCACTCGGTGCCTAACTTCGACTGCGAGCGCGACGCACAACATAAAATGTGCGTTTCCTAGCGTAGCTCGTAGCCCGAAGGTATATAGCAGGGATGGCCAATCTGTGGCTCGCGAGCCACATGCGGCTCTTTGAATGATTATTTGTGGCTCTCGATAAATGTACCCGAGTTCCCTTTTCAGTTTTGTGTTATTATATTTTAAAAAATTATTATCGTTCCGTATGTGTTTCAAAATGTCTTTTAAATTACTGATAACAAAGATGAAAAGTTGAAACAAATTTCATTTCCGTCCAAGTTAAGAATGATATGACTAATTGAAAACTGCGCGAACGAACATAAACAGTTGCCTAATCTTCCACAATCGACCGACTCCAGACCGATTTTGAATTTGTAAACTTTCATTGCAACGGACAGTTGACACTGTGCTCTGGAGGAAATAATTTGTATCACTCTTGCTACGGGTATAATTTGTAATCTGGATTTTTTTTTGTAAATTAACTATAATTTGTTTCGTAGTATGCAACACGTGTTGTTATTGTTTTAATAACACAAAACTTGTATTTTCTAAATTTATTTCCAGTTCTTTTAAAAATATGACGACAGAGAACGAAAATAAAAGAAGAAAATACGAGCAAGAAAATAGAAGTTTTAATAATAAGTGGGAGGAGAATTTCTTTTTTATTGACAATAACGGAAAAGCATTATGTGTTATTTGTAACTCTACGGTCAAAAATTATAAAGCTAGCAATTTACGTCGACATTATGAAACCAATTATCCTCAGTTTTCTAATCAGTATCCACCAAATTCCAAATTAAGATCAGATAAACTGGCTTCTTTAAAATCAAATTTAAATAAACAACATTCAATTTTGATGACCTTTAGCAATGAAGCTAATAATGTGGCTGAAGCCAGTTTTGTTATCGCCTGGAATATTGCTCGTGCAAAACGCCCGTATGGAGAGGGAGAGTTTATTGAAAAAAAACTTTTGAAGATGTAAAAGTTTTAGATTCAAATAATGCAGCATTACACAGAGTTGTTTCGCAAATTCCCGTCTCGAGACACACAACCGAACGACGCTTAACTGCAATTAATACATCTTTTGAATATAATTTAAAAAATGATTTGAAGAACTGTATTGCATTCAGGTTAGCCCTCTATGAATCGACAGATATCACAGATCTTCCGCAATTGGCAGTTTTCATAGGTTTTATTTCACTTGACTTCGTTGTTAAAGAAGAATTATTAGATTTAGTAGCACTTCAAGAGTCAACCCGCGGTGTCGATATTAAAAATTAGATTCCATAATGAAAACTTTTAATGTACCTCTTAATAAACTTGTAAGCATAGCAACTGATGGAGCTCCGGCAATGCTGGGTAAAATAATCGGTCTTATTAGGCTTTTAAGAGATGATTCTCAAATTCCACAATTCACACCGATTCACTGCATAATTCACCGAGAACATCTCGTTATAAAATATTTAAAATATCTTGATGTTATGAAAACAGTGTTATACATTGTAAATTACATTCGCACTAATGCAAAAATTCATCGACAATACAAAAATTTCTTTTAAGAATTAAAGGACAAAGAACTAACAAATGACATTAATTTCGTTTGCATTGTTACATGGTTATCTAGCTACAACGTATTAAATCCATTTGTAGATTTTTTTGATCCGATAACTGCATTTCTAAAAGAAAAGGACATAACCTATTCAAAATTAGACGATGACGAGTGGTAACAAGACTTAATGTTTTTTACTGATGTCATGGAACATTTGAAAACACTGAATTTACAATTGCATGGGAAAGACAGAATAATATCTGACCTCTCACAGTGTATATTTAATTTCAAAGTGAATCCTAACTTTTCAAAAGGACATTAAAAATAAAACATTTTGTCATTTTCCTCAAATTAAAAAAATTTGTTCCAATATTAAACAAGAAAAACTCAACGAGTATGTAAAAAACCTAGAAGGAATATTGACGGAATTCCAAAATAGATTTCAAAACTTGAAATATTTTAGATCGTTTCTAGATTTTTTTTCTAAATCCATTTGAAATTAACATAATTCAAGGTGAGTTTTCGATTTCCAATATAATTATGACCTAAAAAGCACCTAGAGAATTAGAATTAATAGAGATGCAAGAAGATCAAGCTCTACAATTAAAATTTAAGTCGACACCGAGTACTGAATTTTGGAAATTTGCACCAGAATCGAAGTATCCTGAATTAAAAAAAGCTGCTTGTCGAATTATTTCAATATTAGGAACAACGTACTTATGTGAATCATTTTATTCCACCAAAAATTCGTGAAATCCAAACACCGATCAGTATTAACTAACCAGCATCTCAATGAATTACTGAGAAGTGCTGTCACCAATTATTCGCCAAATTTTAAAGAATTATCAAGATAAGTAAAATAAATGTGTTTAATTTTTAATATTTAAATTCAATACACATATTTTGTACTTTTATTCATTTGTTTTCATTAAATATTACTTCCGTAGAAAAAAATTTAATACCTTTTTTGCATACCTTTTAAATACTTATTTAATTGCGGCTCGCGAAAAATTTCAAATTTTGAAAAATGGCTCGGACCATCAAGGAGCTTGGCCACCCCTGGTATATAATATTGCTTAATTGGCGGTTGATTTGAACCAGCATTATACGGCAGTTATGCTAAACTAGCATGTAAATACTGCATTATTATATATCAGATTGACTAAAAGAATAAATAAAAGATAGTCGCTTGTATAAAACAAAATAAATAAAGCAGTTAATGTTGTAACCGTGAACACTATATATATTCCCCGAGAACTAGGGGGGAGGGCCGCGGCCCCCCCCCCCTGCCCCCGGGCATGGGCGCCCCTGTTTAGAACAGTTCTTTTGAAAGAGCGAGTGAGCTGTCGCTCACTAAAAGTGAACGGTAATTCTTCTTGGAATCCGTAAGGGGCCATCCATAAATTACGTCACACCTTGGGGGGGGGGTTTAACAAAGTGTGACAAGAGAGGGGGGAGACGTTTCATAAACTTTGTATCACTTTTTGGTTCGTGGCGCAAGATGATGATGATGTTGACACATCGAATGTTCCCAACACTATCGAAATCAAGAATGAAGTGAATATTATGCCAATAATAAACAGTATCAAGGAAGGGGTTCAAAATCCATGGACACAGGATGACTCAATTTTGTATCATTAATTCGATTTTTATGTTTTTTTAATATTTTCTTAAATGTTTGATTTATTGTTGATATGATTTTTTAACTAAAAATACATAAATCATTTTGGAAATGGTGTTTTAATTTATAAATTTAAAATTGCAAAATGTGACGTCACACCAGGGGAGGGGGGGGGGTCCTACAAATGTGACAACCTGTGAAATGGGGGGAGGGAGGGGTCCAAAAATCATGAAATTCGTGTGACGTAATTTGTGGATGGCCCCTAATGACGGTGGTGTCAGTCTCGATTGAACTTAGCTTCAATCGAGTGTGCGCCACCTATAAGTCGGTTTCGGCTATGCCACTCTCGCCCGCGGCCCGACCCATGTTTGTTCTCTGTTCCACGGCGTTCATTGTTTATCCACTCGGAAAAATCCCAGAGATCCAGAAGAGCTAGATCGCTCGCGACGTTCTCAAATTCCAGCGCTGAGGAGTACGACTGGGTAGTGGGGAGCTAGTTCTTTCGAATCTAACGTCCCGCTCAGCTTCTCTTTCTGCTTTTCTTTGTATATTCCGACTATAAGCGTGCCTTGTGAAAAATTATTTTCAAAAGCTGGAAAAATTTGCACTGAAAAAATAAGTAGGCTGCTGAATGGCAAAATAAGTATAATTTTATTTGTGAACAGTAACGTTCAAATGAGCACAGCCCATTTTTTTTTTAGTCACTTTGCCCACCTCTATCTTCCACCAATCAGTAATATACTTGCCGTGATCATGGAGGAAGGAAGATAGTGGAGGCGACGCATGGGACCTTCACCACGCACTGGAGTGAAGCCGAGTAGGGAGGTCGCCATATTGGATGGCCACAGTAACACGGGGAATAGGCACAAGCATCTCAAGGGAATCATACGACAACCGTGGCACCGCAATTTGATGATAGATTTTTATGTAACTCCACGAGACAAATAAAAAATGTTCAATAAAATTCTTAATATTCTGCTTAGTTCTCGAGGTATATTGTATCAAAAGCGAGGTGTTTTTGGTTGAAATTCAGAAAAAAAATTTCCCCAAGGTCAAATTTTATGATAGATTCGTATGTTACACGATGAGACGAATCGAAAGTAAAGAATAAAATTTTTCGACATCTCGCTAAGTTGTCGAGATATGCTGTCTTTAAAATTCAGAAGCTTAAATGGGAGTAGTTTACGTTGCGAAACGCGATACACGTTGTGTCACTAACATGATGCTCATGAAATTACTAACAACTAATAATAAATAAATTGTTTGTCCCTCCTGGTACAGGCAGCATGTAAACCTACCCACATTTCCGTTAATATTGCCGCTACAAAAACAAACTATGTAGACACATCTAAACACAGGAAATGCATATGCGAACTACATTCCTGGTAACATCAACCTTTACTTCATCACGTTTCGTAGTTTGCACAGCACAAATAATCACAATTAATTTCATCGTATACTTTCAGTGTAAACTGAACTGGAATAAAGCTACAGAATACCATATTCACTGATCGCGATGTAAACTTGACCCGCTTAAATTAGACTTCCAACACTTGTTCACAATAAGGCTAGCCTTTTATGTACAAAGTGATAACATGCTGATTGTCCACAATAAACCAACAAATATTTGAGAACGACATCATTATATTGAGAGCAATGAATAAATTTATAACGATAAGGCCTACTCTTCCAGTTACCTATCAAATGCTTTAAGAACAATAATTACAATGTGACTTAACTTGTGAAACGTTATTCCAGTTTGTATCCTATCTGATCTGGTTGTGCAACCGTATGTAGCACAAGCTGGCATCATAAAAAACTTTGAAATATTAGAAAATGTAATATTCACAGCAGCAAACACAGAGCAAACAGCGCAATGTTTTGGGGTTTTTATAATGGCCGCTGCGCATGCGCAGTAAGACGAGTGTTTCACAAATTTAGCGTTATTTCGCCTCCACTAATTTCCTTCCATGATCGCTATGTTCACTTTGTAATACCTGTGACACTGTAAAGCATTACAGCGCCCCTCGGATGACAGCACGTAAACCATTCAGCTCCCTCCTCCACCTAAATGTGAAAATGTGGCATTGTTATGTCACAATCATACCATGTCTTGGGGATATTCTTTAATAAGGGGATGGACTAGTCAATACACTTTTGACAACATTCAGAGCAATTTGCAGTGTACTGTCATTAATGGTGGAAATTTTTGAAGTTTTCATCATTAATAGTGAAATGTTTTGTTGACATAGAAAAATACACGCTCTTAATTAGAAACCACCATTAATCCTATAAATAATGTCAATTTATTGAACTGATTTACATTGTATAAATGAAGTTTTTACATTTCTCTCAGTCATTTGTTAGGTGTATTAAACTTAGAGAAACTTTAAGTCATACCTTTATCATTAGTTCCAATTACTTGGAAAGAAATATCAGGTCTGTACTGATGAAGGTTTCTGTGGTCGATGTCATTGATAATGCTGACAGTGCATCACTTCTCCTGCTGCCTAGTTTCGATTTTCTTCTTCATGCCATCTTGGTATTAATTAAAATCTAGGAGAGGACAGCAGCAGTAAGGGTTGCCAAGTTTTTAGGAAAAGAAGTATTTTTGCCATTGGAAAGGGAAAATAAAAAGTATATGAAAGAATTTTTTAAAAAAAATTTCGTACTATTATTTTTTTGTTTCATTTCAACGGATTTAGCTGGTACCACAAACTAAAATTATGAATAAATAAATGTGCAACTCATTTTTCATTAAATAATGTTCTGTTTCTCCGTTCCCGCCATTTTGCACTAATTATTCTCTCGTTAGGACGGAAGCAGGTACGAAACAATAGGCTTGTGTCCACTAAGAATAAATCGGACGCATAGCAGTTTTTAGTGATTAATCATGCTAAGGAGATAACAAAAAACGAATTTATTAATTATAAAAGATTAAGATTATTATTATCTTTAGAAAATAAATTCGCCAAAATCAGGCATTCAGTCACGTGACCGCGAACGCCAATGATAAAGCATTACGTCATACCACCCAAGACGCCAAAGTTATTGACATTTTCGTGGAACAGAACAGGTGATTTGATAAATTATTCGTTTGTAGGAACTTTTGTCACGTTAATACAGTTGTTCTCAGTTATATGCTGAAAGACAAATGTAATACGCTGTGGAATGAGGATATAGCAAAGCAAACTGTAGCAATTTGCCCAAAATTGACGCCGTAACACTTGGCAGATTTTTCGCGTCAAACATCGACTTTTGCAAATCGGAATTCCACAATGTTAAAACTTCGATGTATACACAAGTGGCAATTAAACATTATAAGCTTAAATAACATTATTTCAGTTTTGTAAACAATTGATACTGGTATGAGGTTACATTTGCGTTGTATAAGCAAGTGCTAAATAGCTAATCCAGATGGAAGACCTAAGCGAAATAACAAAAGACTTAGTTCTTCGCTTCGATACTATCTCTGGCGTGAATATTGTCATTGGATAAGGTTGTTGTTAGGTACTATTATTTCTGTGCCGTGCCCGTATCGTAACTTTTCAGTTGAATCACGTCTAACTTGGAGACCATCAGACATGTTAGGAACGGATTTTGATCCACCGAGTATATGTTGAAGGGTATCTATTCCAAAAATGAAATAGACTACATTCTGTCCAATAGCCGACATTTTGTTCAAGACGTCACTGTTCTAAATCAATTCAACACCGGAAGTGATCACAGGCTGGTCCGAGCGAAACTTAGTATCTACATAAAACAGGCTAATAAAAGGAACGAATAAAGCATCAGTATATATAATCAATCTCACCGAAAAGAAAGACATTTTCCAACGCACACTATCGAAGAAACTAGCTACCACCGCCAATGGAAATTTAGTATCAGCTATTAACACATTAGCCATAGCAATTGCATGCACTGTTAAAACCACCAAATTAAGTAAAATTAGCAATGATAAAAAAAACCTCCAAAGTGCACAAACAGCAATGAGAAGACTTGGTGCAGAAGAGGAAGATATACACGATCGAAATATCTGGAGGAATATTTTGAGAAGATGAAGTCAAGATCTATGTTCCGAGTTCTTTATTGTTGTGTTGGAGAAAAACCTCTGTAGTGAAGAAAATCTCTTATTATTATTAATACAAAAACTCTCCTCAATAAACGAAGGAAAATGAAAGTAAAACCTGAAAAAAACCTAATTGAGTATGCTGAACTGTGCAAGACCATTAGAAAAGAAATAACAGCTGACATCAAGAAAAATAACGAAAAACTGGTCAGATCAGTTATAGAGAACAAGAAAGGTCCATAAGAAAGGAAAATAAAGATTAATGATAGGAAAGAAACAAATAATAGCTTTAGATGATGATAACGAACGTATTACAGACAAAACGGCAGTATTGGACCATATCAGGAACGTCTATCAGTCCTTATACAGAAAGCAAGATGAAAATCCTTTAATCACATCAAGCCCAAATTCATCAATTCCTGAAGTCGTCCAATCTAAAGTTAAAAGGGAATCAGCTAATGGTTATGACGGCCTATCCATTGACGTAGTCCAATTGACTGAAGAAGAAACCTACAGGCACCTAGCTAAGGTGTTTTCACAATGCCCCAAAGAGAAAAAATCCCATCCAGCTGGAACAAAGCAATGATTGTGATGCTACACAAAAAATTCAGTCGTTACAATAGTAAGAACTACCGCCCCGTCAGCCTCCTTCCTATCATATACAAAGTATTTACGAAGGTCGTCAATAACCGCATCAGTTCTACCTCGGACACAGTAGGGGAGACTAGGTACGGTTGTGATAATTTTCATTTGATCACTCGTAATTTTCTTAATATGCCAGTTACCTAGAAGAAAGGTGATTTTTATAGTAAAATGTACATTTTCCTACGTATAAATACAAAAGTTTTGTCCCTAAGTACAATGGTTAACTCATAGCAGCAAATCAGAAAAAAAAGAAAAAATGTCACAACCGACCACACCCCAGGGGCGGTTGTGCCAGTGCTTGGGGTCGGTAGTGACAGGTTCAAAAATACAACAAAATGGTCTAAAACCACTTTTTTTCAAACAATATCAAACATTATGTAACATAATCTTCTTATGGAAATATTAAATTTTTACATAACAATAGAAATTAATCTGGGAACACCTTAATCGCTTATAACTAATAAGACATTGTAGCATCAATAGTAGTTATTATAAAAGTCTTTATATAGATTATTTTGATAATACCTGGTATATCGTAGATTGTCATTGTGTCTCCGCATCTATCCATCACAAGTAGTATTTACAGATTTTTTAAGGGTCCGAAGACAGGTCGAGTCAAGGGCTGCAGGTTGTACGAGAAGTGTGGAGGAAACGAAAGCAAAGTGATTCCATTTTGTTTACAAAAATCCAATGTATTAACGTGGATATGCGAGGAATGGTTATCCAGCACTAGCAAGACTCTGTGCGTTGGAGAAGCATTAGAATTTTTTAAAAAAAATGTTCGAGAAATCCTAGGAACAATGCTCGTTGCATCCAGCCTGAAGGATTTGCAGTACCAAACGATCCTACTGGCTCGTCGCTAACAAAATGAACGTGATAACTAACCCGTGGAAATATAAGTAAAGTATGGATAGTATTTCCCAAGGCATTTGCTGCAAAAGTAACCGTGACTAATGTGCCTCGTACAACTGTCGGTCTTCCTCAAGCGTTTTCTCGGCATCAAAAACAAACAATTACTTGTCACAATCGTACCCAGAAAATGTCACAACCGTACCCATCGCACTCCTTCGCAAAACAACAATCGTCATGACAATACAAAATAACCTACGTACAAAGCAATCACTGCTATTTAACTACTAATGTATAACTTATAACGAGGAAAAACACTCATTACTCTATCTGTACACATACAAGAACAATTATTAAAAGAAATCTAATAAAAATACATACTTTTGACTATTAAAAAGTAATGTAGGCCTCTACGATTGTTAACGTCACGCGATTTCTGACGTGATACCGTGAAACACGTTCAATCAGGCACGCCGCTCCTCTCTACCCCCTCCCCATCCCGGTATTCCTTATAGTTTGGCTAATATGACGACTGTCACAACCGTAACCTGGCACAACCGTACCCAGTCTCCCCTACAGCCAATCGAAGATGCCACTCTGATTGGCCTTTATCGATTTTGAAAAAGCTTTTGATTCAGTCCATCACTCAGCAATCATGCAAGCCCTTCTAGAACAAGGAGTGAATTCAGGCTATATCGACTTACTGTACAACATATACACCACTTCCACTGCCTTTTTCAACATTGCTGAAGCCACCAAAGAGTTTCCAGTAGAAAGAGGGGTAAAACAAGGAGACACTATATCCCCCGAGCTATTCACATCAGTCCTGCGGTTGGCAATATCAAAAATCCAATGGCAAAACAGAGGGCTGAGAATAAATGGAAGAAGTCTCAACAACTTAAGATTCGCTGATGATATAGTTTTACTCTCAAACAGTCTGGAAGAGTTCAAAGAACTGATAAATGAACTAGAGGCAGCTTGCAGCGAAGTGGGCCTTAAAATAAATATATCAAAAAGCAAAATCATGCAAAACAAATGGGCAGAAAAAGATTAAGACAAGACAGACACGAAAGATGCTGGTATTGAGTCTGTAAATCAGTACATCTGTCTTGGCCAACTGATCAACATGAATGGCGACTCAAAGCCTGAGATCTACAGACACAAAGCTGGGCTGGAGAACATAAGAAAGAAATTCCATAGTTTTTAAATCTAACATGCCAGTATATCTTAAAAAAAAAACAAGTATTTGAACAATGTGTATTACCGGTCCTCTCATATGCCTGCCAGACTTGGACCCTAATTAGTCATACGAAGCAAACACTGAGAACTGCCCAGAAAAACGGGCGTGCCCATTCGTTTAATAACTAAAGTGACAGAGATCTTAAAAAGAGTCATGACTGACCCAAAAATGGCAATGGGCTGGTCATATTGCTTGCAAAAGAGATGGACTACGGCAGTACTGAATTGGATACCAAGGAACCTGAAAAGAGCAAGAGGAAGACCCCGGGATCGCTGGGATAAGGATATACGTCGAGTTACAGGCGTGAACTGGAAGAGGGTGGCTCAAGATCGATCAGCCTGGAAAGAACTATAACAAAAGTATGTAGAATTAAATTCAAATATATAGCTCATTAGACTTAAAGAGGTTACATCCTGAAATAAGGATTGATATAGCTGCAATAATAATAATCTTAATATACGGATATATTTTAAAAGTCATTTACGTATTTTTATTACGCGAAATAATCTTTAAAACATAAAATATTATATAATGTACAGCCTCAAAATTTTTAGAACATAATTATTTTATTGTTGATAAGTTTATTTTTTAGGTGTTTTCTAATGAAACATGTATATTTCATTTTTATCATTTGTTTACTTGTCTCTCTACAGTTAATATTTTAAAGTAAATGTATACCATCCAAAAGGGGACTGACAGACTCCACGATATAGAATGATATCTTTGAAGATGGAGCTTGCTCATGCACATTAAAAATAATTCCTCCCAAATGTATGCCAATTGTGCAGTGTTAATTTTTTTATTTTTAGACAAAATCATTTGTTAGGAAAATCCAGAATGCGCCAACACTACTGAAATTACAAAAAGAAATATATTCACGGGAAGACGTGATTAAAATACATTCTTTAATCATGCATCAACTATACGCACCCGTATTCTGCCCAATGATACAGCACTCTTGGTATGGTGCGCAACTCATAAAAGAAAGAAGTATTTTCAGGAACATTAGTGGCGTTTGTTTCTCAATGTCTTTAATAAAAATAATTGTGCATGTGGCGAAAAGGCATTTATCGAATGCGCTTGGTGCCAGCTATAAATATGTTTTGAATGTTTCTACGATAATTACCATCCAAAAATATGTTCAACAGGGGAATTGGAAAATGAACCAAATATACATTTTACGGGAATATCATTATAGTAAAAATGGTTTATTGTATCTATTGTAACTAATTATATTATTGTAAGTAATGTTTTAACCGTTATTTCACGTAATAAAAACACGAAAATTAATGTTAAATGAAAAAAAATCAATACTCAATGGGTTTTTAACATAAAAAGGAAATAAAAATATTTGGAAGTATGGGGATTTGAACCTGGGTTCGCTAAATGGTAAGCAGGCACCTTACCACATAGACCACAATAAAACTTTGGGAAAACGATAAACAATCTCAATATTTAAAAGCTGTCCGTATATTTTTGCACGCAAATTTCAAATTTCTCGAAAATTAGGGTTCATTTTGAAGAAATAATTGTAACACAGGCATGTGGAATAAATACCCTTCAACATATACTCGGGGTATCAAAATCCGTTCTTAACATGTCTGATGGTTTCCAAGTAAGGTATGTTTGATTTTGCCTTGATATACACCTTTTCTAGAAAAGTATATCCTCAAAAACAGGCGTTGCAAATTTTAAAGCTATGCCACGGCCAATTTCCAGTATGCTCTAAGCTTCGTATCAGCCACCTTTCAGTTATATCATCTCGAGAACCATAAGAGATATTTTTAAAAAAAATATACATTTTTTTTATTTTCCATTTGTTTCATCGAGCTGCATAAGAATCTGTCATCAGATCGTGGATCAAGGTAATAATAGTGCTGCCAGAGTGTGTTTATTAAGATTATACCATATTATGTTGTCAGTACTTGAACAGTAGTGGTTCTGCAAAATTCATCAGTTTTGCTTTAGATTTAGAAATATATTGTGCACAAACACTTACATCAAAATGATCATCACAAAAATAGATTCTTGAATCTGCAGATTAAACTATTAGCATCCTCCCTCCTTGCAAGTTTTAACCACTTTTCCCCGTATCTGTTCATTGTTTGGAACATACATAAATAAGGGAGCGTGAACAAACTACGTGGTTCGGTGCAAGGGGGGGGGGGGAGGGGTTGGGTGGATTGCTACGCTGGGCTACGTGGGAGGAGGAGGAGGGGGGAGAGGGTTTTGAGCCAGGCCACGTAGCTTTCCTTTCATAACATTTTTCACAGTTAAAATGAGAAACAGCACACACAACAGCACGTGAATATTTATTTCCCTCAAATCAATTGTCTCCGTATGTAATTGACAATAGTCTGACAGGAGAAAACAGTACAAAATATCTTTAGGAATCAAAAGGGAAAAAAGCTACGTGCTACGTGGGGGGTGGGAGATGATGGTAGAGGCAAAAGCCACGTAGGGCTACGTGGGGGGGGTTCACAGGAGGCCAAAATGGAGCTACGTTGTTTATGCACGCTCCCTAACTTGTTTGGCGTTTTAATTGTTGTGCTTTCACACAGGGCCACTACATTTTTAATTAAAAATCATTTGACACCTGGCAAATACATACACGACTGCTTTGTTTTGGTTGTGGTGGTGTGACGTCATTCAAGACGCCATGACAGTCTTGAGCGTTTTAGCGGTAAATTTAAATTCGTTTTTTAAATGCAAAATACATAATGTAATTGTTAGTTTTTTTTTGTTGAAAATAATACGTTTTTTAGTAAAATAGATAACAAGGTAAAGTATTAACTTTTTTTTTCAAATTTAGTCAACTAGTCAATTATTTTTAAATTTGATAAATTATCTCGCGTATTTTCAAATGTTGTGTAGTTGATCAATAAGGTTTTTCGTCTCTCTCAGAAAAAGACGATTCCAGAGTGTGCATTTCGTTTCATCATAAGCACTAATACGTCGTTTGGAAATTAATAACTCACAAGAGCGTTCTGTTCCAAGACTTGTATACTTTACCACAAGTAAAGTATTTCCGCATACTTTATGGTTAGGATAAAGTATAACGACGAAAAATATTGTATGATAGTTTTGTACAAAGTATGATTAAAAACTTCACGCCTCTGGCCAGTGCAGCACAATTTCACATTAAATTACAATTTATTCAACACATCATGCTCTCAATATTCTGACTGACTTGTCCAATGCCAGTTGATGCAATGTTAAAACTCGCATCGCAGTTACCGAATTTCGCGAAGAATTTATTTTGAGGATCTCTCGTTATCCAGTTACATGTTGTTGTTTTTTCCCACAAATCTTTATATTTTTGTAATTGTTTAGGTTTCTTCACTTTTTTGTATCAGTATAACAAACAGAATCTGAATTACTTACCATTTTAAACAATCTAAAAGAAAAATAAATGCAGTTGAAAACTCCAACCTCAAAACATCGAGGAACAGAAGAAACCGCGAATTTTCCTCTTGTCGGTGACATGATTGACATCCACTCTTCACTTCAGAAATAACGGCGAGCAGACAAGAGTCGATACGAATGCCACAATATGGATGGTCTGCCCTTGTTGCCTCGCCTGCCAAACGCAAGTATACCGATCAAAGAACAAATAATTCTTACTTGATATGCAACTAGCATAAGAGCGTTACGTTCCATGTATTGTGCACTTCACTCGAAATATTTTGATATACTTTATTGATATGAAAAAATATGAAGTTTGAGGAAAAATAAAATATGGTACTCGATGAAACAAATGGAAAATAAAGAATATAAAATAAACAATATAACCAAAACAACCTCAACTCATATCTTATTATGTTGTCAGTACTTGCATAATCGTCTGTGAGTGGCCATCATCGCCTATAATCTTGAGTAATTGTGAGCGATCGGTTAGTTTTCGGTACATCAAAGGAATGCATGCCGATGATGGTGCGCGTGTCCACACAATTGCACATCATTCAGTCGCACGCAGAAGTCCAAAATACGACTTATTTCGCAACCAATGGAGTTATTTTTTGCACTAGATATTCAAAGTCGCTTGATGATCGAAGTTATCAAATTCTGATGATGGTTCTGCCAAAAGTTCGGCTAGTTTATTCATGGTTTGTCTGGGGAGAAAAAAAAATCATGTGTATGGACGGAGAAGTGAAAACGAATCGCAGGCAAGAGTTGCCTATTACCTAACACAATAATAGGAGGCTCTGCACCTTGTTCAGTTGCTGTGAATAGTTAACATGCATCATCTGCTCTTCCTCTATCTATTTTACATGACTTTTCTTGTTTTTGATGCTCATTCCGATAATGACTATAATTATGTGCTAAGCAAATAGATAGCAGGAGCCTCTGTTATTTTTCTTTGTGTATCGTTTCTGCCTGTTACTTATTGAATGTACCGGTAATCTCTTCTTTAGTTACACGGTCGCCTTTTCTTCTTTTTTAAATACGTTATAGAAATTATCTGATTAGTGAAAGATTCGTAAACCTTTCTTTGTACTTATCATAACTTTAATTCAGTAAATTAATTATTTTACAATGTTCCACCAACACTAGCCGAAACTACTCAGATAACATTTACATCGGACTTCCTTCTGAGGTTGCACGATTCGTAAATGGAATTTGCAATGATTGAGTAAAATATTACGACTCAGCCATCAGCCAACATAACAAACAAAAACCTAACTAAAACGAAACCTAACGGAATCTATAAAATTATGATTGCGTAACATAGATTAACTTATTAATCCGTAATCACCACAAGCCGCTATCATTTGACATCCATTTTCAACAGACAACAGTCTGCAAATGAAAATTCAGACAGCAACTCATGATCCCGACGATGATGACCACTTTTTTAATCCCCCATCATGGGCGATTGTGAAGAGGAGCCATCACGATTGTGTAGACAGCAATGCATGATCGCGGCGATGATGACCACTTTTTTAATCGCCTATCATGGGCGATTGTGTATACGAGCCTTTACAGATTCACATAGGGTGGAACATGTACTATAAACTCTTCCATTTTGTAACCAGAGAATTCATGGAAACACTACAGAGACCACGGAGGAAAGAAAGTACATTTTTCCCTCCATGGCTAAGATCGTGGGAACAAAGTACATTCTTTGCGTCAGCTGAGAGGCTACGGAGCGCCGCAAGCGAATTTTTATGGCTTAACTGCTGTTGCACTGTCAACCGTCAACGTACTGTGAAATAATTTGAAAGTATAAAATCCGTTTTTAGCTCGAGAGCAGTAATAAAATGGATGGCGCACTGGAATTGGACAACGAACCCTAGTTTGCCTACACCTGGTCTAGGCCATTATTAGGCTATATCAACAAATCGTAACTTTAAGAAACATTCCGTCTACACCAGGAAACCTAATTTAAGAACAGTTTGTGTTAGTGTTTACGGTTGTGATCCCTCTACAGCCGGAGCAAAAATCTTTATTTTCCTGTGCGAAATAAAAACACTTTGTCACAATTATAATTTAGTTATTGTGCGATGATGTGATTTGTCAACAGTTCCTGCAATTTATATTATTTTGGGTAAAAAGAAAAAAAGGAAAAAGAAATCGTAAATTCTGTACGAGACCAAGTCTTTTGGAGAGAAATCAACGCTGAGTCGAACGCCCCCTGGATTCATTAAAAAAAAAATACGATCTATTATCAGAGCATTTTAAGGATGGACACATCAAAAACTTTATTCAGATGCCTAACACTGATTTAGAATTGTTACTTTCCAAAACTGAACCATTAATTCAAAATACAAACTACAGGGCCGCAGTATATCCAATGTAACGTTTACTGCTGATTGTAAGATTCCTAGCTGCCGGAGTTTAATAGATTTCTTGGATACCGAACGTGGTGGGTGAACGGTAACGCTCTGGCTTCGCATTCGGAAGGACGCTGGTTAAATACCAAACGGTCATCAAAATTTGGTATTCCATGGTTTCAAAAAATCGTTCCATGTAAATGCCGCTATGGTTCTTTCAGAAAGTTAATGGCAGAATTCCCTCCCGTTCCTTGCTCCCAGTCCTTTGCCGCCTCTAGTGACTAAGGGTCCGACCGAAGGTTCGGCCACGGCCACCTTCGGCCAAAAAAAGCACCTTCGGCCGCACATTCGGCTTCGGCCAAAATCAGCCGAATGTTTGGCCGAAGCCGGAGTTTTACATCCAGCCGCCGAAAATGAACCACCTTTTACGAATACCATCAACGTAGCGCGCCAACAGACGATATCAAAGATAACGAACCATTTAGAAAACATCGTAAAAATGAGTGGGAAGTCTATTGTGAAACCAGTGTTAAATACCAAAGCTTGATTAAATTAAAAAAAAAAAAGATCTTGTATGCACTCCAAGATTTTAAAAAGGGAGTTTAACAATCCACTTTACGCGATATCGTAGAAAAAAGTAGCGCCACCATGGCCCAATAATCATCAGATTTCTTTGCGGATTAATGTATGGACCTCGTAAACATGCTTCCGTACAACCTCGTTGAAGGAGAAGCACTTCCCAAACTTAATTTTACTGTTCCTCAAACTCGACCAAATACAGACAGAAGCGAGAGAAATATTTTTGAAAGTCTTTGTCAGCTACTTACAAAAAAGTAAATAGTATAGTCACATTGGTTTTAGAAAAAGGCTGAATGCATCAGATTTACCACGAACATATGAAGTGATCAAGCAAACACGTTTTTGAGTGTCACGGCATATGGCATTTCCAATGGTTCCAAAAGGAAAAAAAATAAACTGGCCGATAGTTTGTTCGAAGATCATACAGGGCAATATATAGCACAAAAAATAACAAACTGTTACCAAATACAATACAAAAGAAAATATCCATAGGAGTATACGTAATAATGCTTCAAATATGAATGAAACCATGCGCTGCGGAAACTTCGTTTTTATTGGTTTAGTTGCTCACACTCTACAGCTCATGATTCACAACGTAATTTTTAAAGATATTGCTATGATGGCAATAGTGAAAAAGTGTCGTAAAACGTAAGAAGAGTGAACAAGGAAGCCACTCGATATCTTAATAAACGGAACAGAAAAATGCAGTAAATCTGTATATGTCAGTACGTGGTGGAATTAGAAATTCCAACTGCAGAAGAATGGATACAAATGAACAATAGTATAACCGCGCTGAAGTGTTTTTATTAAGCAAAAATTTATATTTCTAGTGATTTATCATCAGTATCTTTAATTATATCATTGATTGCCATCTTAAATTCAAAGTACGAAGACTGATCATATAGTACTGCTCAAAAGCCGTCTGTGGTGTTGGTCTGTTAACAGGAGATTTGCTTTCGCAAGAAAAACCTTAGTTATCGATTGCCGCTCTACTCAACCCACGGTTTAAAACTAAGTATTTGACTAGCGACGAAACTGTAAATACGAAGGCTGAAATTTTGGCATTTCTTCGTCAAAATTGTGCACTGACAATAACAAATAAAACGGATCATTTGAATGTTGGTGAACCTGGACCCTCCTGTTCAACACCAAATTCTACTCCTAAAAATAAATTCCCAGCAGGCGATTTATGGGATACCCTTGACAAAATGAATTTGACTGAGACTGAATTGGAATATTTGGACAGCTGTCACCTGCCGTTTGAAGAACATTTGATTTGTTATTTAAAAGACCCTTTGCTGCTGAGGACCGCTAATATTTTTCAGTATTGGGCTTCCAGTCTGTATATTTATTTACGAGTGATAGCAACCAAATATTTATCAGCTCCTCCCACTAGTCTTCCTAGCGAACAATTGTTCAGTGCTGCCGGTCAAATCTATGACGACAGATGAGCTAATTTAAACGGCGAAAATGTTTTAAAAAACTATTAGTTTTAGCTATAACATCAGGTTGTTTGGCTTTGATTATTAAATCTTATTTTATTAGTGCCGATCTACTTTTCGTTTTATAGATATAGTACATTTTTAATTAATCTGTATACGTGAAACTACTTTAAAAATATTGGTATTGATTCGGTTTTAACTGAAAACTAGCTGAGGGCAACCCGCTTCGCTTGGTATGTTTTTATTATTTTTATTTTTGTTTATGTTTAGTTGTTATGTTTAGTTGTTTTATATTTAAAATATAAAATGGATTTAAAGATATTTGTTTCTTGTTTTATTTTTACTAATTTTCTACATAAATATCATACTCATTAAGTATACAAAAATCCTAGATACTTAATAATGTTATAGAAATAAATTTTTATAAACTATATTTGGTGTTTTGTTGTCTGGAGCATAAACAAATAGATTTTCTGCTTGTCCCGACACGTGAAAAAGCAACATAAAGCTGACCGTGTGAGAAACAGGATTCTTTCAAATTAACTCCGCAATAGTGGAAAGTTTGACCCTGAGCCTTATTTATAGTCATACTATAAGCTAATCTCACTGGAAATTGTAACCGTTTGAAACAAAATGACTAATCGTTTGAAATTAGTGGGATTCTTGGTATGAAAACCGATTTTCCTTTTTCTTTTACGGTTAGGATTACCGCCTTCAATGATGTTGTTTAGCAGCTGTTTTACGCTTAATCTTGTACCATTACATAATTTAGGCGAATCAAAGATTTCGTAATAGTATAACTGGTGATCCAATTTTTAGCTTCAATATATGGAAAGGCATACCGGGCGGACTTAATGAATTTGAGAATTCAGTCGGATAGTTCACACTTTCATCTTGATCCATAATGGTGTCTATTGATTTATATATTTTTCTTCCCCCGGTATATCATCTTGTATCTGCTCATTTATTCGCTGCACTACATCATTCTTTGTAGCTAAAATCGTTCGCTCACATAACCATTCTTTATTCAAGTAATTTTTTTCTATAAATGGATACACTTTTTCGATAAGTTTTCATTCGTGTCTACCACGTTACATAATTCTGCTGTTAAAATAAGTCTCCCAGAGTCCGGATCCAGTGGATAGGTACCATTTCCAATTTTCAAAAGATTTTCAGCAAATGATTGTGCTCTCGGATCTCCTGTAATTTTTGCACGCATATTTTTCTGATTAGAGATAACTTCTCAACGCGATCCCAAACGTTAATCGCTTTAAACATGCGTTTATTTCGTCAGCCGATGTTGATTTTGGAATTACCGTCAATGTGTCGAAAATCTCCTGATAGTAACAATAAAATTCCTCCCATTAGACTTGTGTTCTTCCGAAGATCCTGTAATGTTTTATCTAGTGCTTCGATTGACTTTCTGTGGGCCCATTGTACATCATCCCATATTATAATTTTGCAGCGCATTAAAATCTGACCACGTACAGAAGATTGGGTTATATCACAGACAGGATTCTCTTGCTCTGCTACATTTAACGGTAATTTTAACGCAGAATGTGCCGTTTCCCGCCTTACATTAACGTTTGCAGCGATTACAGATGATGCCAATGCTAATGCGATTTGCTTTTTTCAGTCTAATTTTTAGCTAAGATCAAATTAATAAGAAACGTTTTACCAGTTCCTCCTGGTGCATCTAAAAGATTATTTCCTCCTTCATCTGTTTTCAGTTACGATTAATGATTCTGTCGTAAAATATGTGTGTGTTTGGGTTAATTTCGGTTCATTATCCTTTGATGTAACGATCCAATTCTCTTATATTATAACTGAGCTCTTTCGTCAATTGTGAACTAACTACGTCTAACTCTCTTCTTACGGGAGACTGTAATCCAAGTTGAATTAAAGTTTGATTGCTCATCGCTAAACATCGATTCTCTAACATTATCAGTGCTTCATTGTAAATATGTTCATTGAAAGTAACATCCAAATCCGGATTGTCTCTCCTCACTCTGTTTAAAATGTCGTCACTCATGCTATCGCGATATTTCATCCATAGTATATTAGGGTTTGAGGGATTACACGCTGTTAGAATTATTACAAAAAGCTCTCGTACTTGATCCGCTCTTGCTATTTGTGCGGCCTCTCTCATTGCTTGTTCCCAATGATTGTCACTTTCTAATAGACCGCGACGCTGACATGCCTCCCGGTACGTTTCGCAAATGTAACCGTCTACTGCTCGAAGATATTCAAATGATGTTGGTCCACGTATTTCGTGAAGTAGTAGACGTAAGTAAAAACATTCAGCGTTTTTTGGATGAACCGTGTATACTCGACCAATAGCATTACCTTTGAATATTCCTTCAAATCCTTGTACAGGAATTCCTCTCTTCCGTCGTTTGAATATTTTTCTTGACGCGTCCCATATGTAATAATTGGGAACTTCTGCATAGAAAAGTGTTGTTGCAAATGGGTCATTTTGGCACAATTCAAAAAATGCAGTCAGGGTCGTATTGGCGGGATGGTTTGCAACTCTTTGTGCGGTTTGACTTGTAAAATACACTCGTTGTCCATTCTCAAGATGGACTGCTAGATGAACAACTGCTGGATCTCTGTCATGAATCGGAAAACCTAATATACGCCAAACGGCCTCATTACTATTGATATATCGTCCCATTTGATATCGCAAAATTTCATCATTTTTGTTTTCATTTGTTACTCCAAAGACAGCCATATCACTTCCTTTGTTAATATATTTACACACATATTTAATTGACAGAACTGCAATATTCTACGTTGATATGAGCTTGAAACATCCTCGATAATAGTGGATTGTATGGCACTACCCACTGATTGTCAATTTCTACTTCTAGGTCATTTCTCAGCTTGATTTTCGCCGTGAATCCTCCTTCACTCGGTTGTCGACGTCTGTATCTTCACCGGTTTGTGTTTCGTTTAAAAATGGTTTGGGATACCGCTTTGAGCATCTGTTATCTTTCATACATGGTGATCGCATGTTAAGTACTCCACATGGTCCATGTATCATATTTTTTACGATTATTTCATACAACACGGGATCTTCAGTCGGATTTGGAAGCTCGGCCTTGACAACGTCATCGATATCATTGGAACGAATTTTCTCTTTTAGCCAAATTAAATTGTGTGAATGTGGCAATCCTCTTTTTTGCCATTCTACTGAATACATCCAGCAAATGACGCCTCCAAAAATGTGACTCTTCACAATCGTATCAATGAATTTGACTTGCTTTTGTCTGAACACTCGTGCGATTAAGTCATGTCTATTAGGTGGTGTTTGTCCATACTTTAATTCATCTTTAATCTCCTTCCACGATGAATTACACGTGAAAGTTATAAAAAAAATCAGGTCGACCATGTTTCTTCACGTAAGTCAAAGCGTCTTGTGCATATTCGTGCATATGTCTGGGGCTACCGGTGAATGTAGAGGGTAAGATTACTAATTGTCCAATATTTTCAATATTACCATCACTGGCTATTGCATCCCGTAAATGAATGTATTTATCTGTTCGTAACTTGCTTTGATTTTGGCGAATGTAGAGTAGTCTTTCTGACTCTATTTTTGCATACATATCAACAATAAACTGTTGAAATAATTGGCGACAGTTAATTACATGATTATATTCGTTTTCTCTGTCCATTATGCGATAAGCATAAAACTGTTTCGAAGTTACTTTTTTATCTGTCGTTTTATTCGTTTTAGGGTTTACTTGTTGAATATTAAAATGGTAGCTATCTTCTCCTTTCCAAAATATTAATGGATATTGCAGGGCATCATAAATGCGATTAGTTTCTGCAATACGTTGTAAGTGATTACTCCTTCGTTGTACGACAATGTCCCGGTAGCTACTTTCATTATCCACGATTACTACCGCCACTTCATTTATTTGAGGCGCATTGAATCGTCTTTCATGCTCGCCGATTGGTCTTTTATCAGCCCTAATTATTATTTTGTAGTTATCAGAGACCATTTTATCCATTGCAGTCTTGAACATTCTTAATAAGTCATTATGCTTATGTAGGAAACGCTGTAGATCAAGTATTACTTCTCGACTCAATCCTGCAATATTCGCAGAGCGTTGATCTACTTCATCATCTTCATTTCCTATGAAGTAAATTTGTAAAAACTTCGGCGTTTCATTTGGAACTGGTAATAATGACCCTATTTTATGATGCACTTGCCCTTGCACTCTAAACACCGGATTAAATCCTTCCTTCTCCGTTACTGCTGTTGCTCCAAACGATGTCATTTGGAAGCATGAGTTTAACGTCTAATTTTTTGTAAAAAGTCTTTAGATTTCGATGTTTCTCCATTCATATATTTAAAAAATTCAGGCGGCGGAAAATTTAGTACTGGCAAAATAATTTTACCATTTGAACAACATACACTTGACGTTTCTCCTTTGAATTTTTTGGCTTTGCAAAAATTACATACTATATCCATTTTCCCAATTACTACACTTGGATGTACAGTATAATCTTTACTTGGTTCATAATGAAACACTTCCCGTTCAAGACTATAACGTTCTCGTCTTGTTTGGCGCACAGCATGCACAGATGTTTCCAATAATTGAGAATGGACCTGCATCCCTAATCGAAGATTACTAATTCTATCTCTATTCTGTTTATTTATTTCATTCGTCAGTGCACCTGGTTCTGTTTCTCCGGTTAATCGTTGGCTTATTCCATCTACTTCAATTACATTTTCACGTCGTTCTTCTGCCTGAATACCTCTGTTCCGTCGATGATTTTCTCGCCGCAGTGTTAGACGTGCTTCTCTTTCCTGCTCAGTTTCACTTTCCCCTCACAATCTTTCGCCTTTGCGATACTATTCGAGAATGCAGATATTCTCTTTTACGTTTTGGCATTTTTATATTTTGAATTTTTACGTTTTTCTGTACGCATACAATTCACCTCATATAATGTCGGAAATCGGCCACAACACTCACGTATCTTTCTTCCTCAGAATGGTTTCTGAACACCATGTTTTACCTATGCACTTTTTTATTATTATATTTTTACTTTTAACACTTCACTATTTAATTTTTAAATTTTCTGTTATACATACACTTTTATTTATTAAAGTCAAAAGATCCATATGCGTCACGTTTCTTCTTATATAACTATGCATATGCTTGTATGTAGGAAAGATACGATCGGCATCGCAAAAATTCCTTTTCCACTGGGCGTTTTTGTCTTTATATTTTCACTTATCACACTTCACTATTAATATTTTAATTTTTCTGTTGTATGTACACTGTTATATATAAATGTCAACTGATATACATTTATTTTCCACACTTCACTATTCACTTCCCAACTTTTCTGTTATATGTACACTTTAATTTGAAAAAGTCAAAGATATGATCAGAGATAACAAATATGCTCCTTTACACTTTTCATTTTTTTATCGTTGTATTTTAATATTTTCACGCTACACTATGCATTATTTAATTTTTCTTTTATATGCACATCATTATTTATAAAAGTCAACTAATATATTTTTTTCATTGCAGACGTCTTTATTCATTTTTTAAGTTTTCTGTTATACAAACACTTTTATTTATAAAAATTAAAGATACTATCCAAGATAGAATTCGAGATTCCCAATGGAATTTTTTCTTTATTTATTTTTTTTTTTTTAAATTTCCAATACGTCATTTTTTAATTTTTCTGCTATACGGACACTCTTATTTATAAATTTCAACTTATGCATCGCACCACGCTTCCCCTTAAACAGTTATACGTAAACTTTTATTTATAAAAGCCAAAGATACGAATCGAAATTGCAAATTTTCACTTTTAACATATTGGCATTTTTCATCTTTATATGTTGCGTTTTGATACTTAAACACTCTTTTTATAATTTTTCAGCCACACAAAAACCAGTGCTTTGCGCTAGAAACTTCAAAATAATACTTAAAATACATTTTTTGAATTAAGAAACTGTTCTGAGACCACATTTGTCTAATTCTAAATATATACCAGGTCGACCATTTTCATCCCCCATATCTTCCACACCCCCACAGCCACAGACATCTAACAACCATAGTGCACGACAACAGACACGATTCTACTACCACACATAAACACCAATGCTCTATGCTATGTAGTCGTGGCAGAAAAGTGAAATCTGCGGAGACACATGCCTTTCGTCGAAATACGAAAATATCCTTGGTCGACCACTTTCAACCCCCATTTCTCCCACACCCCCACACCCCCATAGCTACCGACATCTAACAACCATAGTGCACTACATGAGATACGATTCTACTACCAAACACAAACACCAATGCTCTATGCCAGGTATGGGCAACCTTTGCTTAGCTGAGGGCGTAATTTCGGGACTTAATCAGGCCGCGGGCCGTAGGTAAGAGATCGCGGGCCGTAGGTAAGAAATAAGTAGGTAGTAGTGAATAAAAAGGCGATAGAAATTCACACATTTTTTTTATTTATTAGAATTACAATAGCATAATCAAACATACAAAAAGCAAATTAACTAAAACAGAGAGAAAAATCAAATGAATATTAATGAGAGATTTGAGTTTGAAGCTTATTTGAAATTTCTGAATCTCTCGCGGGCCGGATTGAAGCTGGTGGAGGGCCGGATCCGGCCCGGGGGCCGGGGGTTGCCCATATATGCTCTATGCTATGTAGTTGTGGCAGAAAAGTGACATATGCGGAGACAGTCGAAATACGAAAATATCCTTGGTCGGGCCACTTACAACCACCATATCTACCACAGTTTCTGAAATTCGGGCCGCTGTTGTCATCGAAAGGTGGACTCTGTGCTACTACTAACACAAAACGCCAGTTATCTGTGATCTATAGTTTTCGCTGAAAAGTGATACACCATGACACACTTGTCTTTGGCAGAAGTCTGAAATTGCCACAGGTCGACCACTTTCAACCCCCATATCTCCCACACCCCCATAGCTACCGACATCTAACAACCATAGTGCACGACAGGAAAGACGATTCTACTACCACACACACACCAAAGGTCTGTTACGTAGTTGTGGTAGGAAAGAGAAGTATACGGAGATACGAATTTATGGTCGAAATATGAAAACGCCCTGCACTGACCAACTTTAATCATTATATCTCCCACATCCCCACAGCTATCGGCATTCGGCCAACGTTGTGCACGACAGGAAACTCCATGCTACTTCCACCCACAAACATCAGTGATCTGTGCTAGGTAGTGGTGGCTGAATAGTGAAATATAGGAAATAACACGTCTATTTTTATATATATATATATATATATATATATATAAGATTTAATATGTGATACTAATTTAGACAGCAGGATATCGTATTTTACAAGCTAGAATTATTTGGTAGGTAAGAAGATTGAAACTTGTTTTTATTGTTGTTAAGAAACTACAGTATTATTATATTCAAGCTAACGGCTATTTGATTTAGCAAAGCTAAAACTCCAAATAATTAATTATTAATTTAATCCACGAGACAAATTATTCTAATTTAATTCGGGCGGTTACTATTAAATTTTATAGTTTCTTTTTATTATTACTAAATAAAAATAACTGCATTTAATTTTGCTAAATTCCGTTGCTCAAAACCTGGTTTGGTACTATTTTACTGTTTTATTTTATTCTAATAAATAAATATTAAAAACTGTGTTTATAATTGAAAAGGTGCAATTTATATCAACAATATTACATATAAAACAAAATAACAGTTCAGTATTTGCATGTCAGTATTTTAAGACTAGCTCGTACCCGCGACTTCGTACGCGTGGATTAAGAATTTTTTTCCAGGATTGAATATAGAAAGTTGTTGGTAACGAAAGATTGGTCCCAAACAATATCGAGTCGGCATAATATGACAGGAAAGCTATCACTATAATCACTCTACCGTCGAACCTGTCTCTTGAAGAGAATCAATTTCCAACATTTTTCTGTCACCATTCGATAAAGTCTCAAAATTTCGTGACTACAACTGTTAATCATACTGGAAAAAAATGTCCTGTGCACATCATACAGATTTTCTTATCAAATTCCATCAATATCGATATAGCCATTTAGTCTTCAAAACGACACACACACACACACACACACAACACACACACACACACACACACACACACACACTCTGACTGTGAACAATACCTGACGGATCACTATAACGTAAAAAAGTGCCCACCTACAGCATTGCATGACTACCTACGATTTGCCTCGCATTGCACCCCTAACTTTGTGTTATCTACAGTTAACATTCATCCGAATAACCTACGGCACAGGCGTGACTCTTACGATCAAAAACAATTTTTTTAAAATCTTAGCCTCCACGGAGATTTGAACCGGAGACCACGACCCAAACATTTGTAAGCAAGCGCTTTAACCACTTAGCTGTCTGACCGCTACACGGAAAAACACTCCAGAGACGACCATATCGAACGCGTCTGTCTATCGCCGTTCAATAGTATTTCGAAATTATGAGACAACATGTGTTATTTATACAGATAATTTTTCAACCAAATGTGGACAGTATTTTTCTCCTTGTTTCAGTGTGCAAAGTTTCATCGAGATCGGATGAAAACTGTGGATTGTATGAAGAACAAACAAACAAACAAACATACATACATACATTCATCTTTATATATAGATGGATAGATAGATTACTGCACATCACACACCACTGACTGCGAACAACCCCTGAGGTATCAATATAATTTACACCTACAGCATTGCAAGACTACCTACCTACGATTTGCCTCGCATTGCACCCCTAAATTTGTGATATCTGCAGTTTAATATTCAATCTGAACAACCGACGGCCCAGGCGTGACTCTTACGATCAAAAAACAATTTTTAAAAATCTTTGCCTCTCCGGAGATTTGAACCACTTAGCTGTCTGACCACTACACGGAAAAACAGTCCAGAGACGACCATATCCAACGCGTCTGTCTATCGCCGTCCAGTAATTTTTCGAAAGTATAAGGCAACATGTATTATTTACACAGAAAATTTTTCAACCAAACGTAGACAGTATAGTATTTTTCTCCTTGTTTCAAAGGATAAGTGTGCAAAGTTTCATCGAGATCGGATGAAAGTCCAGTGCCCTCCCTAAAGATTTTCTCGTCAAATTCCGTCAATATCGATATAGGCATTTAATTGTCAAAACGTAACATAAGACAGAGACTTACTTCCGCATTTATAGTATATCCTACTGCAGATCACACACACACACACACACACACACACACACCACACACACACACACACACACACCACACACACACACACACTGACTACGAATCACCCCTGATGAATCGATATAACGTAAAAAAAGTGTACATCTACTGTATTGCAAGACTACCTACGAATTGCCTCAGATTGCACCCCTAAATTTGTGATATCTACAGTTTAAAATTCAATCCGAATAACCTACGGCCCAGGCCTGACTCTTACGATGAAAATCAATTTTTAAAAATCTTAGCCTCCACGGAGATTTGAACCGGAGACCACGACGTTTGTAAGCAAGCGCTTTAACCACTGAGCTGCCAGTCCACTATACGGAAACACGGTACGGAGACGTCCATATCCAACGTGTCTGTCTATCGCCGTATTTCGAAGTTATGAGACAACATGTGTTATTTATACAGATAATTTTTCAACCAAATGTACACAGTATTTTTCTCCTTGTTTCAAAGGATAAGTGTGCAAAGTTTCATCGAGATCGGATGAAAAACTGTGAATTTGTTTGAAGAACAAACAAACATACATTAATCTTTATATATAAAGATATGTAATTATTTTTGAACCTTCGGCTTAGGCCGAAGGTTACCCCAAGAGCAGAAAATTCGACTTCGGCCAAAAAATAACCTTCGGTCGGACACTACTAATGACTCAATGTCGACGAGGCTGAAAGCCAAAAAAAAAAAAAAAAAAAAAAAAAAAAAAACGAAAAAAAAAAAGTTTTTTGATGTACCTATTTGGAATCTCGAAACATTATCCAAATTATGTCAGAATTTGGTGATTACCAGTTCAAGATCAAATATATGAAAATTCAGTTTTAATTGCTAACAGCTAATTCAAGCTCATTAATTGTTTTGCAATTTAAATTATATTTTCTTTCTAAAAATTCAGTTAAATTTATCATATTTTCACTCGTCTACTTGAAATTTTTGTAGCAGTACATATGCAACTGAGGTATCAGCAACAAGGAATAATCTGACTACACCAAACTAAAACAGTTCCAAATGTGATCATGTTTACTTCTGGAAATAATCAACTTGAATATCTTTTGTTTCTGTTGACATAAACAATGAGAAACATTGAGCAACATGACGGAAGCAGCTGCGGGAATAAGAAACATCAACAAGATATTCTTTGTGTCCTCTTTTTTGTGGACGTGCCTTAACACTAGTGATATCAGGTCTAGATTGTTAAAAATCAGGACTGAATGTCAAAAAATCGGGATTTGGGGTTACAAATCGGAACAAAAAAAATAGGTTTTTATATAATTAACGTTTATTTTTATAATTTATGGAGGACAGGGATAATTTCTATAGCTATCTGTCCATCATATGATAGGAACTTATGAATCTTATTACTAAATATTATTATAATAGGCTGGTTGATTATGACTAGTAACAAAATACTATGAAAATGATGTATTTTTAAGTTGAATTGTAAGTATTTATTTATTCTGTTAATAAGTATAAAGTAATTATTTTATTATTAAAATTGCATTTAGTGTTGAATTTCATTACTTTTCGTAACTTTTTTTAAATAACTCAATTATACAATTCGCTACAAGACAAACTGAAGCTGGTTTTAATTTGTATCTCTGTTTTGACAAGCTCCATTGATTACACTGGTCAACAACATTTTTGTTACAAGGAAAATGAATGGTGCTCTTAGCCAAGTCGTGGGTGCTGAATTCGAAAATGAAATCAGTTTTTGTCTATCGGGCTCAGTTTTCGTGTGACACGCTACCCTGTGTCTATCGACATCGGCATAAGTCCTTGAAAACACTCCATATTGGTTATTCTCCTGTGGCTTAATTTATTATGCTGATGTAATTGTTGAAAAACAATCGAAATATGTAAAATTAACTCCCATACATTATTTATTTATTATTTACTTACGGACTTTACGTCCAATTAAATCTAATACATTCAATACATTTAACAATATCAGTCCAGTTTATATCAAAATCATTACAATTATAATCTGTATTTAAATTCAATCAAATAACATGTTACACCTATTGTGTTTATGTTCGATGTCACTTTATCTTGGGAAAACGTGGCCTGTTCGGAATGAGCTACTGCCTGGACAGAAGAATGTGGTAAACACTTCTCTTGTTGACCCTAAAAATGTGTATGGATTCAGCTTGGGGAAGATGAGGTTGTACTTGGGCATAGTAGGTAAAAATATTTATGATATTCGATTCATTTTCATAATAGTGCGATTTTAATTAAATCTCGTATTTGTAGCTAATGCTTTTGCCAGTGACAAGATTTCAGTAATTTTTTCTTTTGGAAACATTTAATTTCCATTTTAAGATGTTTAGCCTTAAAACTATTCATAATTGATAAGCACAGAATTTATGCAATTCCATGAAACATTTGAGTTACAACTTGATGCCCGGATAACTGTGATTTACCATTTTTTTAATTCAGTAAATAAAGAAAATTCGTGCATTATTACGATCTGATGGCAGAGTTTCTATTCGTCACTACCGTGGCTGCACCTACAGTATTAACCAATTTTCGAACCACGTTGCGTCATCGTCTGATTAAGCAGAACTCTTAAAAAATCTTGGCTCCAGCGGGATTTGAATCCAGGACCCTCAATTTTCAGAGCAAGCCCTATTACCACTGAGCTACCAGGGTTTACTGGCCATTAAGGCCTGCAGCATGGAGTGACATGTTGGTCTGGACAGCTCTCTTACTGCTGACCTCGGATCGTTGCTTTGTGTTCGAAGTGCTGAGACAGGCACAGTCGTGCCTCCGTAATGGGATCGATATCAGCAAGCAGGCACGTTCCCCGCGGGTGCTTGCTACCCACTCGTCGCTCAAGTCCTTCCCCTGGACGATAGGCTCTAGTGCTTCTCTTAAAACCGACACGGCGCCTGTTTTGTTACGATGCGATCGTCCGGCAGTGCCGACTAGTTTACAAACTGTCAAGAACAATAATTAAAAAGTTCGTTTTCCTAAATAGTCTTCGGGATGCTTTGGATCCACCATTAGCACTGCTGTTTACTTTTTTTCATGGCTTCCAGAAATCAATTGAGGCTTGTGTTTTAATGTTCGTAAATTTAGGTTATGCTTTAGTTCTTTCTTACCGATTCTTTATCTTTTAATTACTTGATTCTCAAGGGGCTGTAAAGCATTAAAACGAAGATTAAGTAGCTGAAAATGGAAGCAACAAAAATGAAACTGTAGAAATGATGGATTTATTGTTCTGTGTGGTTTCTATGGTGTTTCTTACGGTTATTGTGACACAGCTAAGAGGAAACGTGAATGAAAAATTAATGGTTAAAGTAATATGATAACGTATCTCGTAGAAAACCAGTCTGCGCTCTGAACGCTTCGGCAGCAGGTAAATTTTTTTCGTTTCATTGCAGATATTCTTTAAGATACTGAATTCAGCCAAATCATTTTCGTCATTTTAAAGATACTTTCACAAGAAAAGTTCGTAAAATTTAGGTTAGATAGATTTGGAATAAGCTGCTCTTACGACATGACTTAATGTGGTCATACAGGATCGCCCATCCATCCAACTGGAGTGATGGCACTCCATTATCGTTTCGTTTGTGTGGAAGTTGATGTGGATGACGTGGACTGACAGGATTATTTAGATATCCGGTCAGTCCAATATCCAGCAGTTTCGTCCATCATGCCATCAAGCCGACTGACGGTGTGTGGGGAAAATCACGTAAAGTGACATCAACCCATCACTCCAGTCGGCTCGTGTATGGTGAAACCGCCCAGTGATGAAAATTAGTAACTGAGAAGTTCTATTATTTATGCTGGGATTATAATAAATTGAATTATTATTTTTCTGGAATTGTTATAGCTATATTACTTTCAAATAAATAATTATATAAAGAATTGTCAGCTGGTACAACTTCTTTAACCAGAAGTAAACAAACTTCTATCACAGCCTAAATTCATTTTATTAAAAAAATTATACAAAAAATGTTTAACATTGATGCAATATTTTCTGAATAGTTTGAAACTGGTTTTCGGAATATTTAGAGCAGTTTGGAAGGGAAGATTTCAGTATTTGTAATTATCGGTCAGTATAACTGTATTAGTTGCGGTGCTTTGAATAGTATAGTTCAAATTAAGTAGTTAATACTGCTCTTTTTATTCCTAATTGTGATTTAACACCTCTGGTATCTCATCAGTACTGTAAAGGTTGTGATAAACATATTGCTGTATGCATTACTACAGTAACGGCAATATAGGAGCGAACAAATTAATTGAAGACAGTAGTAGTTAGTTAGTTGCTTGGAACACCCGGAGGACCAATCACAGCTCGGCTGTGACGCAGCTGTTTGCGGACGCCCATACGTTTCCTTATTGGATTGCGCAGGCCACTTATCTCTGGTAACTCGGTAGCTCTCTGCGAGTTTCGTCTTCTTTTATTTAAAAAATTCACGATTTTGGTAGGCAGGTAGCAAAATCGCGGAAGTTGTTCCTCTCGTATATAAAATTTTCACTGGCGTTCTGTAGATTTTTTTGTCTCTTTTTGGCATTAATTCAGATATCAGTGTGATACTGGTGAGGTAAATTCTGTTTAAAATAGTATAGTTTTTTTCATCTGTTTATGTTTAGAAAGTTCAAGTAATTTCTTTGTTCTGTGCTATACTAGGTAGAATATAAATATAGTAGAGTTTAGAAGCAAAGGTTTTCTATGAACAGGTATCTCATAGTTGTATAAGTAGCAATTTAGATGTGAACGGTTTATATTAAACTTACAAAAATGATCCTTTTAACGACTGCATACAAGGTATCAATACCGTTTCAAATTGACATCTTTCTCTACTAAGACTCGGGAATGGTGTCCTTGAGTGCTCAGTACCTATATGCAATTCATGTTTAGCTGTAGTACAGTTTCTGTGGATGATTTTTTTATGACTCCTGTACTAATTTAGCAGGTTCCTATGTAGAATGTATGGTATCAACTGTCCAATACTTAACGCGTAAGAATTTGAGCTTTCTTGCGTGTCTTTAAATTGAAATTATTCCTTGATAATTGTAGTTACTGGAATACCTGATTAGCACACTTCATTAATCATTTAACTTTCGGAAATATATTGTGGTTTGAGTAGACTAGTGCCTGTCGGTATGTTAACCTGGTAAGATGCCATAATCTGATTTCAGAAACGTGTTTTCAACCGAAACTACATTTATCTTAAGGTATCTAATTTCATTTGCTTGTAATATAGTTCTTTTAGGAGGTTGTATTCTTAAAATGAAACAGCAAATAGTTCGATATCGTTAAACCGCAGCCATTAAAGAGTTAGGGTGCTGCAATAGCCTCTAGCTCAATTCCGCCACCGGCGTAATAGTCATTCAGAATATAGTCCTCCATAATTGTCTTTGAAATACATTATTCACAAACAGAAATACACAGAAAACATTACCAAAAGGTATTCACGATTTCAGCTTTCCTTCCATTGTACTTCGCCCTTCATAAATTTAAGGGAGGGGAGGGGACAAGTCCGGCAGTTGTACTTGTCAGCATGTATCTTTGTATTAGCACATTGTATTCGTAGCTCAGCTCTCCAAATTACATGATATTCCAAATGTATGGTTCAGATTGGAGTTTTCAAATAAGACATACGGATTTCCGATTCTAATCTGATTGATAACACATTTTCTATACTTTGCGATTGTATTAATGACGGTAGAAAAATATCATAGTTGGGGTTTGAGTTACTTTTTACATACTTTGTTATTCAGATAGTAACCATCAGATCATTAGGCTTGTCGTTGGTACTGTAGCCTATATTTTTCAAACAAGCCTGAGGGCAACACTGTTATCAGACCGAACGTGGTGGGTGAGCGGTTAACGCTATGGCCTCGCATTCGGGAGGACGCCGGTTCGAATCCCCGGACTGGGCATCCAGATTTGGGTTTTTCATGGTTTTCCCTAATCACTCCAGGTTAATGCCGGGATTCTTCCTTCAGAAGGCCATGGCTGAATTCCTTCCAGTTCCTTGCCCCCATACCTTTCCCGTCTCAAATGATATCGATGTCGCGTAAAGCCTTTTTTTTTTTAAATTGTTGGCAGCTTATTTCAGTCTGCTTATTTCGATCGAGACTGGTGGACCTGTCTCAGTGTACTACAGCTGTGATGGCGACTTCGCCTCATGTTTGTAATAATAGCTCAGTTACAACATTTTTCGCACACTAAGTGGCTAGGTCTAGGGAGAGGAGAGGAGATTGGACAGAAAACTACGTTGGACTACAAGGGGGGGGGGGGGGTCGGAGCCAAGTCGCGTAGCTTCTCACTCATTTTAACAATGACAGTTAAAATAAAATGAAGTACAGAATGCACAACAGTATGTGAATATTTATTTCCGTTATTTAATTATTTATATTTATTTCCGTTATTTAATTATTTCACTATGTAATATAGATGTTATATATAAAAATGGGTGTTGGTATATATATCAGAGATTGATAGACGTCGACACCGTTTAACCGATCACCATGAAGGTTGGCACATACATGTATTTTTTTCATGGAGAAGGTTTCTGATCAAAAAATACAAAAACCATCCCCTCTCCCCCTTTACAGCCCTTAATTTTTAGACAAACCCACATTTTTTTATCCCATTTCGATGGAAATTTGCATACGTATACTTTAAAATAAAGAGAAAAATACTGTCAAAATTTGGTTTGCAAAAACCCAACCCCTTAATATTTGCCAATGTTCTTATACAAAACTATAGTAGACACCATTTGACCAATCACCATGAAAGTTGGTACTTACATGTATTTTTTCATGGAGAAGGTTCCAGACCAAAAAAAAATATTAAAAAACCACACCTTCTTCCCGTTTACAAACCACTTTTTTTATCCAGTTTCGATGGAACTTTGCACACGTTGTCTTTAAAACGGAGAGAAAAATACCGTCAACATTTGGATTGCAAAAACCCAACCAATCTTCCCCTTTTCCATTCCCTTAATTTTTGCCAATGTTCTCTGCACAAAGCTACAGTAGACATAATTTGTCCAATCATCATGAAAATTATTTTTTTCATGGGGAAGATTTGCGTTCAAAAAAATCCAAGCACCACCCCCTCATCTCCTATGCACCCCTTAATTTTTATACAAACTCACAATTTTTATCTGATCTCGATGGAACTTTGCACTTGTATACTTTAAAACAGTAACAAAAATACTGCCAACATTTCGTTTTCAAAATCCCAATCCCTCTCCCCCCCTCTCCCCCCTTTACACCTCCTTAATGTTTGTCAGTGTTCTTTACACAAAGCTACCGTTGACGCTGTTTAACTGATAACCATGAAAGTTGGCACATATATGTATTTTTTCATGGACAAGGTTTTTGACAAAAACCACCCACTCGCCCCCTTTACACCTCTTACTTTTTATACAAACCCACATTGATTTTATACAAACCCATTTTGATGGAATTTTGCACACGTATACTTTAAAACAAAGAGAAAAATTCTGTCAACTTTGGCTTGCAAAAACACAACCGCTCTCCCCCTTTCCCCCTCCTTAGTTTTTGTCAGTGTTATTTATACAAAACTACAGTTGACACCTTTTAAACGATCACCATGAAAGTTGGCTCATGGAGAAGGTTTCTGACCAAAAAAAACTACCCCGTCTCCCCCTTTTCATCTCTTAATTTTTATACAAAACCCACAGTTTTAATCCGATTTTGATGCAGCTTTGCACACCTGTACTCTAAAACAAACAGAAAATTACTGTAGACGTTTTTTTTTAAAAAAAAGTCCAATCCCTCTTCCCCTTTCCACCCCTTAATTATTGTCAATGTTCTTTATACAAAGCTACAGTTTTTGTCAAATTTTGAAGGAAGTTTTCAAACGTGTACTTTAAAACACAAAAATATTGTCTACTTTTGATTTACAGACACCCAACCTCTGTCCCCCTTCCCACCCCCTAAATGTTTTTTTGTACAAATCTACAGTTTCTACCCGATTTCAATGTAACTTTGCACACATATACTTTACAACAAACAGAAAAATTCTCTCTACATTTGGTTTGTAAAATCTCAACCCATCTCCTCCTTTACTCTCACCCCTCTCAATTTCCAATATTCTTTACAGATACCCACAGTTATCAGATTTCGATGGAACTCTGCATAAGTATACTTTAAAACAAAGAGAAACATATTGTCTTTATTATATTTACAAAACTCATCCCGTCACCCCCGTTATCCCATTCTAATTTTTTGCAAATGTTCTTCTTACGGAGTTAGTTTTCATCCGATTTCGATGGAACTTTGCACACGTATATTTTTAAAAAAAGAGAGAAAAATGATAACCACGTATGCTTTACAAAAGCCAAATTACTCCCCCATTAGAACTCCTTAATTTTTGCCAATCATCTTTTTACATATACTAAAAGTTTTTATCCTATATCAATGGAACTTTACACACGTATACTTTCAATCAAACAAGAAATCTGTCTACATTTAGATTAAAAAAGGCCAATCCCTTTCGCCATTTACCCCCACACCTTTTAATTTCCATCGTTATTTTTTTTTTATATAGAAACCCACAGTTTTAAATCATGTCAAAATCAATTCAGCGGTTTTTAAGTTAATATTCATAAAGTAAATTGTCCTAATGTCTCGGCATGTATGTCATATTTTAACTTGGACCTCAACCTTTCACGTTGTGAAAACCAATTAAAAATCTGTATTTTTTGCTTGATGCCGGTGCCAGCAGATATATTTCAGATACATATTTATATATGTGGTAGGTATTAATGCCCGGATGGTACATGTTTCTATTATCGAGCAGCAACTTTAACAGATATTGTAATTAGGTTGAAATGCAGCCTTGACCAAAATGTAAACTAACATTCTGTATCACAGCATCCAATTTACCCCGTTCTGGGAATTATTTGGGTATATCAATGTTTAGTTTACTTCTGAAAATGATTTGTACACATCGGAAATATAAAGACTACAACCACGCATCGCCGGGTACTCTGCTACTATTCTATATGCTGCGTATGACTGAAGCCATAGCGTTAATTTGCACACGGCCGGCGCATTTGAACTGACGAACACGTGACGGTGCTTTATATTAAAAAAAAAAAAAAACTTTGTGCACGCTTTACCTTGACTCAAATTCGTTTACTGACGTCACCTGGGATTTTTTAAGGTAGCGACAGTTCGTATTGTTTTCATGGTTTGAAATAAAGCTGTTTTAATTAGAATTGCTCGCGTGTGACCACCGTTCGTTGATAAAAAATTCTAATTCAGTTCTGTTAAGTGAATTTCAGTGCAAGTTTAATTAGAGTGCTCTCTGAAGTGTTAATTCACGTTCGAAGTGTGGTGTGAAATGGTGCTGTACAATAAACTTAACGAGTCTTTTCGAAAATGTTTTACCTTCGAGTTTTCACTATCCCATGAATTATAGAAATCTTTTAAGCTAATTTGTTCAGTTTTATCAATTAATGAACAATGATGAACGAGATAACACCTCAAGAAGAAAAGTATCCCTGGCTGTACCCGAGAAAGAGGGGTTTCCCAATAATTGATCATTCGCAGGAGTGGCTAGTGTCAACATTTCATTCAGAATATTTATCATTATAGAAAAGTTTATAACGTAAATATCAGTTGTGTTTATCATATACGCAATAATTTTATCGATAGTCTGTTTAAGAGAAAACGGTACGAAATGTTTTCTAGAGTTAATAGGGGAGAAAAGCTACGGGTTGGGGTGGTGGGGGTGGGAGGGGGTATCGAAGCAGAAGCCATGTCAGGCTACGGGGAAGAGGGGAGGAGGGCTTTAAGGGGAGGCCAAATGAAGCTACGTAGTTTATGGACGCACTCTAACGGCTTTAATGTAATCACTGGGATGCCAAAAAGAATTCTTGTTTCGGTCTGAAAATTGTTACACCCGTTCGTTAGATTAAATTATTAAATATGTGATGCTCATAGAGCTTTTAAGTACATATATACCTCACAAATTTCACTTAAAAGGTGCCGTAACGTTATGCGACGAGCGACTGTGAGAAGCTCTATAGCGACTTATAACGATCATGCATACGTTCCTTGAACGATGTTATTTGAGAATATGTTGCTATTATAGCCATTAAAAATTTAAATACGAAACATATTACACATTTTAAAAAAACTGCCACAACTTTGAACCGTAAGCTACCGATAGACGCCATATTTACGGACACACATGCGATGTCCAACGATAATAGGTATTACATTGTTAAGAAACATATCCTCGTGTTATGTCTGAGATGTTAGATTTCTACGGCATTTATCAAGGAAATATTAACGTAGGTTATGTTTAGGTTAAAGAGCGGTTATATCCTTGGTTCACCATGAGGTCGAAGGAATTTTGTTTTTATAAATATTTTAACCTGAGGTTGAAATGCAGCCTATAGCAAAATGGCATTAGATATCGCCAGGGAAGTTCTACTTCAAAAAGATTACTGTAAACAAATTTTTGATATTAAACACCTTGCTTCAGGCATAATTTATCATTTCATACACACATTTATTTCTGTGATTCAGTGATTAAGGCGTCTGACTGGAAGTCGCAAGGTACCCGGTTGGAATCCCGGTCTCGGCTGGGACTTTCAAAGGCCCTTAACCCGACCTTCACCTCTAACACAGCTTGCTGTGGAATGTGAATTACGCCAGAACGCTTCCGTGGTTCGGATTCAACTTTTAGCTGTAGGTCCTAGGTCGTCTATACCTAGCAGGATTTCCGGGTTAGATTATTTAGCCACGACAATGAGCGCATTGCGCGGAAAATCGAGAACCCTGTCATCTGGCAGCCGAACAATCCTTGGGAATCTCCCGGCCCACAATGCAACGCTGTTTTTTTTTTTTACTTTTGTAAGAAGTTCTGATAAAAATCTACTTATATGCTTTATTATTGTTTATCAGAGATTGCAAGCATCCTGCAGGTTAAAACATACCATTTTAAGAAGTTTCTTGTACGGCAACGTTTTAACAGTTTTCTGAAATATGCGTTTCATATGCTGATCTGACCTGCTAATAAATCACTTCTTTCAAACTACGTCTGTATCCCCAGATTAATTTCTCTTTGTTCAGGAGCTCTAAATTCAGTTTTCAACCTTGATTTAATTACTTCTTCTAGTGAGAGAAAGGTATTCCAACTAGGTAACTTTGACATCTTAATTAACAGTCGATTCAACGAAGTTGCGTCCATTTTAAATCGAGTCTCTTTCACTTTGGTTATTGCGTCAAAATTTTAAACATTACATTTTAATGTAGGCTACATCTTGCATACTGTTTAATTAACATCTGGCGTTCCGATGGTACTAACCATCGAGCTGTCTTTCGAAAAGCGCATATCATTGGAGGTGTACTGTCACCCTTGAAGATTTCATTGGATGGAATATGCTGCTTCTTTCGAGTTAGCCCGAATTAAGGATTTTATTTGTGTCGTCTGGCTTCGAAACGGTGGCCCAACACCAACAAGTTGTTTGCATCTAGATGTGAGAATACTTAATACCTACATATTCCTTGGTTGCCGGGCTTAAATGATAAAATTCAATGAAATCCCATCTTGTCTCCTAACAGGTGCGGCAAATATACATTTCTGCTGTCCACCCGAAGTCGTGAATATCGTGTGTTCGTACATCCTCGTGACAGAGTTTTCGCATTCCGTCTATTCCGAACCATTCCTAGCGTACACATATTAGCAAAGCTGGGAGCCGGAGAAAAAATCTTTTCTCACGGATATTTCAACCACTAATGGCATGCATCTTAAACCATTTTGTTTACTTTGTGCTATGCGCCTTGTTACTTAATTACAGACAGGGAGAAGCGTAGATAATTAGAGCCTGCGCACTCATAAGGAAGCTGCAAAATAATACTTACCTCAAATTGCTATATTTTATATTTAAATACTTTTATATTTGTGAAATAACTCCGTAAAAAGCCAAATTGCTTCTACACCGTAATAAATATCAGGACTGGTGCGAGGCGTGCTTATTTGCGCGCCGGCGGCGACCAATTTGCTAGATTTTTATATCGGTTACAACCTCCGATAATTAGGGGAATAAATGTCATGAAAAGGGTAGTAAAGAAAACAATCGATGGCTTATGCCAATTCTAAGAAAAAGCAATTGGCCAGAACATACGTTTAGACACTACTAACATAATCTCAAGTATTCATAAAAGATTTTTAAAACAGTTTGTAGGAATGTTTCTAAAAAACATCTGTCCGTGGTTCAGATTCCACGTTAAACTGTAGGTCCCACCACGACATAGCCGGTAACGTGAGGTTTTGAAATTCTTGAAGGACAGTAGAGCTAAAAAAAATTTCTACAAATGATGCGGAAATTTACTTGGGGGGGGGGGGGTATAAGGCCTAAAATCGACGCGAAAATCTACTTTAGGGGGTAATAGCCGCGCATGAGAGCTAAAAAAAAAGTCTAAAAAACTAAGAGGTCGATTGGGTGGGGGGGGGGTCCGACCAGATCCAGAAAAGGGGGGGAGCGGAATTCCGAAAAGCATCACACGTAATTAATGGACGCCCCCTAAAGACATACGAATTTATTTCAGAAGTCCACTGAGAATGCGTCAACTGAAACGAAATAACTTTTTATATATATATATTTTATATATATATATATTTGTTCTATTCCAAAATAAGATAGATGAATTTATTTCTTAATTTAGTTCATTGGTTTTTTTATGCTTATCGGACATAAAACAATTAAAATTTGCTTGTGCTTAGATTCACAAAAACGACGAAAATTGCAGAGGTAAAACATTGTAAATTTTTGTAAAATTCAATGTTATTTGGCTAATGACGATAAGGCGCCTCTTACGCCGTAACTCGTAAGATCTTTGCTAACGTGTTAGCCAGATTTGAGCGTGCGGTCGCAGGTGCGCGTGGGCGTGTCTTCGCATCTCGTATAAATAATTTAGCACCTCATTATTCTGCGCATACGACCGCGAATCTCCTGCGGCAGTGCACACAAAAGTAAGACTGCCTTTCATACCTGTTTCTAAATGATGTCTGCCGGTCGTTATTTCCTCGCAATCTTGATATAGTCTCCGTTCATATGTGGCTTACAGTGTTGCGACGAAATAGAATAAAATGCAGTAAAATTCTTCGTATATTTTTCCTTAGATCGGTTCTGGGAACATAAAAAGCAAAATGTTATACAGGGTGTTACAAAAAGGTACGGCCAAATTTTCAGGAAACATTCCTCACACACAAAGAAAATATGTTAATGTGGACATGTGTCCGGAAACGCTTACTTTCCATGTTAGAGCTCATTTTAGTTTCGTTAGTATGTACTGTACTTCCTCGATTCATCGCCAGTTGGCCCAATTGCAGGAAGGTAGAGACTCTTCGTGCTCGTATTGTGGACGGCTGTGATACAATAAGCCATTCTCCAGGGCTGCATCAGCACATCAGGGATTCCATGCGACGGAGGGTCGATGCATGTATCCTCGCTAACGGAGGACATTTTGAACATTTCCTGTAACAAAGTGTTTGAAGTCACGCTGGTACATTCTGTTGCTGTGTGTTTCCATTCCATGTTTAATGTGATTTGAAGAGAAGTAATAAAATGAGCTCTAACATGGAAAGTAAGCGTTTCCGGACACATGTCCACATAACGTATTTTCTTTGTTTGTGTGTGAGGAATGTTTCCTGAAAGTTTGGCCGTACCTTTTTGTAACACCCTGTATAAATATTTCATCTATTTATTAATCTTCTTTTAGTTATCAATCCGAAGATTGGTTTGTAACAATTCTCCATGCAAGATGCTTCTGTGCCTTCCTTTTTAATTGTACATAGCTGCTGCATTTCATGTGATTCATAATTTCATACAGCTAAATCTTCCTCTGTGGTTTGTTCCTTCTATCACATTAAGCAAAACATTGTTACGCAAAACATATCCTATCATCTTGTCTCTTCTGTAAGTCCTTTCAGATCCTTCGTTCCTCAGAATACTGAATCCTTCATCATTACTGACAAAATCCATCCAGCTTATATTCAGCATTCGTCTGTAACACCACACCTCTAATGCCTCCAGTCGTTTCCTTTCCGCCATCCCTCATTATTATTATTATTATTATTATTATTATTATTATTAATTTACTTGCAATTACTACGCTCCTGTGGCAATTCCCTATCATTCAATTATCACTTTTTATTTTTTATTATCTTATATAATTTGAATGTTAAATTTCTCCCCATCTACGTCTGCGAATTAAAAATTTTAATTTTAAATTGCTTAAGCGTTTTGGTGAATTATTCATCACTTCACTTGGTAATTTGTTCCAATCTCTGATATCCTTACACACAAAAGAAAATTTTCCCACTCCGTTATGCATGAAATCGAGCGCCAGTTTGTGATCATGGTCATCTTCCCCTTCCATGCACTATCCCTAATTCTTCAACCAATATCCCTCCAAGCCCCATCACCAAAATACATATGCCTTGCACATTCCCAGCACACTCTTCACCTTGCTCCTGTCCTCCAAAGACTCCCAATTCAGCTCCTTTATCATATCAGATACTGACTGGGCCGTGCGAAAATTTCCGCAAACAACTCCTGTATTTGATACCCAAAATGTGGGTCCCAAACTACATAACGCGTTGACTGGCTGTTGTTAGAAGTGAAAAGTTTCTTCCGTTTCTCATTTCGTCTGTTCTGCAGCTAATATATTTTTAGTTGTTCGATCAAGATAGGAATATTTCAAATTAGAATTTGCCTTAATATTACAATTTATGTTCTTAATGAAAACTTATCATTGGATTTGGGGGGAAAAGGTTGGTACAGCTGTGACAATGTTTAGTGTGTTATAAAAAATATTGGTAATCCAAATTTTTCACTCATTGTTGCAGTCATAGGCACTTGGTGTCTCACATCGTTCAGAATCTCGCATATAAACAATTCGGTGCTCTCTGCGTTTACCACACATTAGAAATAACGTTATTGTTTAATGTTATAATACGTATGCTTTTGTTAAATATAATGAACGCCCTGTGCAGTAGAGATGGGTCGTTCGCGAGTGAATAAGTTCTTTAGAGCAATTCTTTTAAAAGAGCGAGTGAGCAGTCGCTCACTAAAAGTGAACGGTAGTTCTTCTAGGTGAGTCGGTCATAATCGGCCAATTCCGAATATCAAGAAGAGCTTATTCACGTGGGGTTTGTGGACTGTAGAGCTAAAAAAAGGTCTACTAATTGCATCAAAGTCGTTTTAAGGGGGGTATTTCATATAAAAGTGGGGGCGTAACCGGATTCTGAGGGGTGACCTAAAAAAAAAGATCTCAAATAAAACTGAACTAGTGAACCGTTCGAAAGAACTAGTTCTTTTCGTGGAGTGATCAAATGAACACCGCTCTTTTTAGTGTGTCACTTTGCCCACCTGTACTGTGCAGTATTCGAAGAAACGTTAGTTGGCTGTTATTAGAAAACAGCTATTCTAGTTATCGAACTATCATGAAAGCTGCATTTGTTATGCACCCATATATCTCACATACATGAACACAAAATTTCAGTTAACTGCTTTAAATATTGTGTATCACAAAAACCGTCGTACAGTAGGACTTTAAACCACGGTGCAACTGAAAAAACATGGATAGGTCGCAAAAAAACTTAACTTGAAGCTGAATAATCTGGTATTTATTATTAATTTTAGTTAGCACAAGTTAGTGCAAATTTCAGAAGAGTTATAAAAGAAAAGGCACTGGAAAATAATCAAGCAATTTTAACATGAATACACATACTCGATCTGAAATGAAATAAAAAATTCCAATAGTTGAGATTTTGTCAACTCTTGCATCGCATACTCGTTAAGAGAGAAGATGGTACCGTATTTATTTATTTATTTCTTTATTCTTTGAGCATATGACTTTTACTGTCGGAAAAGCGATGCAAATTGTTCAACTCGCCTTGATTACAGTTTCTGCTTCGCGTTTTCCGCCTCTGTTGGGGAAATTTATTCTAATGGGGAAACCAAACCGTTGCCACCTCTCTGCGAAACTTGTAATTTATTTTGTGAATTGTAAGTATCTTTTTGTTTGTGAAATGTGTAGTCCATGAGCGAAGATGGGGAACATTCTCAGCCTAGTGATGGTCTGATACAGACTTAAAACTGCAATCTGGAGCTTGGCCCGGTTTCTGACCTGGGCCCGTTGTACTCCCGGATCCAGCCAGAGTGGTGGTGTTAACGCATGTATCCACACTGTCTAGTGAGATCTGATAATTCAGTTGGTTGTAAATTTTATAATTGGCTAACAAATTTTTAAATTCTCTTTATGTTAATGTTGCTTTAACACCGAAAGGACAGAGAATCTCCTATTGTAAAAAAACAGGTGTGTAAGTACGGAAGAAATATATTTAAGAAAGCACTTTCATCGTAAACAATGGTGCCACTGACCCTATTTGTAGCAGCCCAAAGGATAATGTAGTTTTAAATTCAAACTTTTACGTTGTAGAGGTACAAAAACAATGTTAATTAATGTTTTTCCTTCATTAGAGCGTAGAGGAGAACGGAGTGATTTCCTCTATGAAAATTTGAGTGTGCGAGTTAAAATGGACAACGTAAAACGTGGGTAAATGTAATTTCAGAAATACATTTACTCCTAGTAGCAAATTGTCAGTTCACAGTTGTGAACTACAACTCTGAATAAACCGTCGAAAGCGTTTCTATCCAACCCATCATGACAGTGGAATTTCTTAAATGGTGTATAAATTATTCGCTATGACACTTTAACTTATTCAATAATAGAGATCTGACCGCTTAACTGACTCCTAGGTATTTAATTATCTCTATTGTAAGGAAAGTAGCCGATAAACGGCTTGTTTCATATTAAAAGCGCTTTATAAAACTTGCAAACAGTGATAGTATTTCCGTGATTTTCAGTTTACGTTTAAATTAAGATAATTATAAAGCTGACAAGATGATCAGAAGAATACTAGCTTACATAGAAACACCGTATTGCGAATTGTACATTAAGGTCAAACGAATGTTATTGATCGAATGGGACTTTGCCTGCAAAGGATCGGGATATTATAGAGTGCAGCATAATATCCTTCGAGACCCATCGTTACATGAAGAGATATTAAAACACTGTTCTGTATGAATAGACCTCTTTCTGGCTATGCTACACGTAAGCTCAATGATATTTGTTAGAAATGAAATATTGTCTGTAATATATGATGTGATCTATTCGCTTCACCCAAATTTCACTGATTTTTTTTTTTTAAATAATAATCTTATATTTATATATATAGACGTGTGTTTTCCTATATTTCACTTTTCAACCATCACTACCTAGCACAGATCCCTGGTCTTTGTTTGTGGAAGTAGCATGTAGTTTCCTGTCGTGCACAACGTTGGCCGAATGTCGATAGCTGTGGGGATGTGGGAGATATGATTAAAAGTGGTCGATGCAGGGCATTTTCGTGTTTCGACCAAAGACGTGTCTCCGTATATGTCACTCTGCTGCCACAACTACATGGCATAGACCAATGGTGTTTGTGTGTGGTAGTGGTATCGTATACTATGGTGGTTAGATGTCGGTAGCTATGGGGGTGTGGGAGATATGGTGGTTGAAATTGGTCGACCTGCGACACTTTCATATTTCTACCAAAAACGCATGTGTCATGGTGTATCACTTTTCAGACAAAACTATCTAGCGCAGATCAGTGGTGTTTGTGTGTGGTAGTTGCACAGAGTCACCCGTCGATAACAACGTTGGCCGAATTTCAATAACTGTGGTAGTGCGGGGGATATGGTGGTTGAAATTTGCCGATCAAGGATATTTTCGTATTTCGATCAAAGACATCTGTCTCCGAATATGTCATTCAGCTGCCACAACTACAAAGCATAGACCATAGGTGTCAAACTCAATTTTGCAGAGGGCCGTATATTAAATTTAGAATGTGTAGGCGGGCCAGATTCAAATAAAAAAAATGTACTGAATTATTATAACATTTTATTTATTTAATTGTATAGTATATACATGATTCTTCTTTCTGTGTCACATGGCGATCGCATAGACAATTGGTGTTTGTGTGTGGTAGTGGTATCGTGTCTCCTATCGTGTACTATGGTGGTTAGATGTCGGTAGCTTCGGAGGTGTGGGAGATATGGTAGTTGAAAGTGGTCAACCTGTGGCACTTTCATATTTCTACCAAAAACGCAAGTGTCATGGTGTATCATGAGTGTGTGGGAGATATGGTGGTTGAAATTGGTCGTTCAAGGATATTTTTGTATTTCGACCAAAGACATGTGTGTCCGTATATTTTATATTGCTGCCTGAACCACATAGCGCAGATGACTGGCGTTTGTGTGTGGTAATAGCATCGAGTCTCCCATCGTGCACTATGGTGGTTAGATGTCGGTAGCTGTCTATCTAAATTCTTTACAAACACGAACGAAGTCTTGGGTACCAGCTAGTAGAAGTATATATCTTTTATAGTCTGCACAATTTTAACATGCCGTCACCGCGTATAAAAAGACTAAATCGTGGTAGAAATTTTGACTGCGAGAAAGCTTGCGCCAGTCAGTAGCAAATGGATAGATTCTACAGTATTACCGAACAATTAAATTAGCCGACCTGTTTCCGACGGTGGTGGTGTCGCGTCCGAACATAAGCTACCAGCAAAGTGTCATAAGCTGTCATTATGCATAGTTTCTTTTAAATCTTTTGATCTGTGCATACACGTACCAAACTTCCAAAATTTTCTCTACTGACAAATGCGTTAGTAAAAATGTGGTCTGGATAAAAAAATATCCTACATGTCAAATGGTAGATAAGTTATCACTGTATGCAGTTGCTCTGAAATCTATTTAATAGTTTTTTCATGAGACGCGCACACGTTCACACACTAAGATCCAAAAATTTTCTGGTTTCGGCATTTTGTATAATCGAGAACTATGTTACTAATAAAGATAATAAGTATCCTATATGTTAAATGATGACATAAGCTATCGTTACGCGAGGTTTCGTTAAATAAGTCCATTAGTTTTTGCCTGATCACAAACAAAAATTTCAAAATTTGTTGTTTTGGACTGTTTTGACCTCTTTAACTTCGGGAAATATGCTGCTAATCTGGCTAAAAAATTTCTTATATATCCTAATAAGCTATCACCACGTGCAGTTCGTTAAAATCTATCCATTAGGTTTTGCGTAATGTCTGAGCATATGTATACATATACAGACTACAGAAATTCCAAATTTTACGGTTTGTCATCTTTGTAATCAGAATAATATTCTTTTTGAAATAAATTTCATTTGCAGACACTCCTTTTTTTTATGTGATTAAATAATACAGATGTAAATTGTCAGGTAAACTGCAGTGGTGACTTACTAACTGTAATGAAATCTGCAATTGTTTTGGTTACTAAGTTTTTTTAATGGAGGTTTGTAATGCTAGGGACTAACTCATGGCATCACTAGGTGCTATAGGCATCAAAGTGCTTCTTCGCCCTGAAGGAAGGAGCCTGTGAAAAGGAACAGGAAGGAGTTCGACTGTAGCGTTTTAAAGGCATTCTGCTGAAGTGATTTCGGGAAACCATGGAAAATCGATCTCTTCTCGGCCTTTGGGCTAAAATCAAAGCGTAGAAAAGTTTTACCATTCCATTTGAGAATCGACCAGCTGCATTTGAAAAAGCTATGTAACTTATATTTTTAGCGACTGAACTGCGCGGGTAGAAGTTGTTGCAGTGATGGTAGGTGCCCTTGGGTCGTGGGATCCCCAGAATGATTGCTTCATCAGGAGGCTCTGTATTAAAAAATGCTTATAAAGCAATCCGTACACACGCCAGTTTCCTGTGCTTGCTTAGTACCTTAGTAAACAATACTGAAATGTGCCTCTGAATAATCCTCAACCATAAAATCTTTCAAATTAGTTGGAGTTTAAAGGGGTAGTAGAAGCAAAAGATGCGCACAAACTTGTTTTAAACATTTGCGTACAAACTAAATTTAGAAAGCGGGGAGGAGATCCAAGAAAGAGGCGGAAAAACGGAGCTACTCCTCTGCTTTGTCCTACGCAGATCATTTTTCTGAAAGGTATTTGCTAATTAACAATACAAATATTAAATTCCGCCTGGACGAAGTCGCGGGAACAGTTAGTCCAAAATGTAATCATACGATATTTGGTATGTGATTATTATTATGATGGATCTTAATTTAAACTAACACATTAAAAAAGCACTTTCTGTGGACCTCTGAACACCAAAATTAGTATAGAAGGAATTGGAAATCATGAAGATTATTCTTCGGCTTCAATTTATTTACAAGCAGAAATTTGGCAGATACATGTAGCACGATTGGTTGCGTTGCCAGGTTTCTTCGACAGAGAGCATGCAGTATTCTTAAAGACATGAACTTAATACGAATTAAACAAAAATATGGGTTGTGTAATGTAGCTAGGACAGTTAAGTCATCGTTAGAAAGGACCGCTTTCCCCTTTAAGTGCTCGGTGTTGCAGTTAGGCTGGGCGTGGCTGTAGCGACAGTGACGTCAGCAAACGATCAATGAGAGAGCATGCCATCCGCATGGCGTACAGGCAGGCCCAAGCCAAGCCGGCCGAGGGCAACTGTTTCAATCAGCCCGCTGGGGCCGCATTGCAGCTATCTCTACGTCAAGCGACGTTTTATTTCGAATTGCGATTGGTAACATCGCTGCATTCGAATGGATCGAGTTAAACCGTGCTGCCCGACTACGACTTGTTTGTATAATGCCTAACTTCTTCTGGTGCATGGTGTAGGAAATTATCAAAACTCACGTATGGAACCGCAGAAATCGACGATCGTTGAAATCTATAAATTTAAATTATTAACGATTAAATATGTTTCCTGTCTCATATAACTTTTTTTTTTACGTTTATAGATGAACTTGTTTCAGATACGCATAACATATATATCAGTATTTATAATCCAGTAATGTTTCCCGAACACTGATTATATAGTAGACCTAAAGAGACTAAAGAAAGAAATTTCGTTAACGCAACCAGGAGACGAGCTGTAGTCACGAACGAAGGTGAGTGGTAACGCTCTGGTTTCACATTCGGGCAGATGCAGATTCGAATCCCCGTCCTTCCATCCAGATTTCGGTTTCCATGGTTTCCTGGAAACACTACAGGTGAATGCCGGGATTGTTTTCTTCATATTCTTTCCCGTTCGTTGTCCCCAATATTTTCTCGTCTCAAATGATATCGACTTTGACGAAACGTAGAGCCATGAGCGATAGAAAAATCGTACTCCCACTGCAAAGTAAAGACAAAGGCGAGTAAGGGACTGTAAGAATATGAATGTGAAATTCTTTCTATGATAGATTTGAATTAACGTCGTTGCCCAATGCTTAAGATGTCAGTGTTAAACGATGTGTACGTTTATTTTTTGTGACAGTATGTTTTAATATAACTACGCATCCCTCCCTTTTATAAATGTCAGTGTGTGTGGAATTCAGATCCATTTGAGATTCTTTAACTGAACCCGGCAGCGCGCTGGTTCACTTTGCAAAAGTCAGCGGTTGGTACTGGCTTCAAGGATGCTTAGTTTTACATTGTAGTTACATAGATATAAATATTTTCCTTTTTATGCTCCGCGACAAACGAGAAAAAGTTTTGGAATATGATCAAATTTACTCGTTCTCAGCATTCGGTGGAGAAAGATCTAACGATATCGATCACATTTCCTGCAACATACGCTACTGAAGAAACAAGTTGATAACACACATTAATTACGTCTGGGCACGCTTTATGTATAAGGCGAGATAGCAGTTCTTAGTTTCTCATTAAGATGCCGCCATTGAGCTTGGAAAGATATTTACTCTGAGGATTTTATGCGGTCATCACCCGCCCTGATCACGATATTAAGTTACTCCTCTGTACGGGTGCAAGCATTTACACAGCGCGTTTGACAGAGTAACACATTAATACGCAACATAAGTGGTTCGTATATGAATTGTGACTCTTATTTCCCTTGTTAGTATTACTGTCTTACAAGTGGACTATCAGACGTTAGGATCAAGAATTTTTCTAAATTTTTCGGCGCATGTAGAAACTCTAAAGTATAATGCTGTGGATTCAGTTTCAAAAAGTTTTGGCTTGACCTTATATATTGGTAACGTTACCACGACTGGAGACTGGTAGCGGTGGCCTAGTGGTTAGAGTCCTGATGTGGGAGGACGCGGGTTCGAATCCCCGTCTGGGCATCCAGATTTTGGTTTCCCATGGTTTACCCAAATCACTACAGGCGAATGCCGGGATGCTTTCTTTAAAAAGGCAATGGCCGAATTCCTTCCCGTTTTTTGTCCCCAGTCCTATCCCGCCTCTAATGACCTTAGCAGTCGACGAGGCGTAAAGCAATAACTAAAGGAAAATTGAAAATTGTCTCTTACCGCGGCTCCACAGCAATATAAATTCATTTTCCATGGATCCCAATATAAGAAACTGGCTCTGTGGGATGTGAAAAGTTTTCAGTTTACAGATGCTCTCTCAAGGGTCTTCTGTATACCCCTAAAATTTTAGAAGAAGCTGTGACCCAAACATTGAAATTTGCATGGAAAGTGTAAAATATTTTAGTTCCTACCATGGCAACGGCAGTATTAGAGAACTTTGGCTTTACAGCGTCATCATACTAGACGGTATGACTAGGTTCATGAATAACAGCCGTACTTTATTTGTGGTTTCCCCGCAATCACATGGGCGAAAGCTGGTACAATCCCCAATTTACGGTTTATAAACCACATAATTCACAAATAAAAGCTACACACTGCACAGGTTTCACAAACGTACGGCAACGCTTAAATCTTCCCTCTGTACAATAAGTGCCCAGGAGGCTGATGTTGCGTAACTTCACGAAAAAAATTACATACGATTAACAGTAAACGTATTGCATCATCGAAGTAGCGTGCACAGGGTATAGGCGAAGCTGTGAAAAGTATTTCGAAGGTAAGAATGTTGAACTTAAGATTATCTGACTGCAAAATCATTGATGAAAAAATGAAAATATCGTAACGTTTGAAACATTCATTTGAAGATCAAGTTCCGAAATTATTAGCACCATTCGTTTTCTTTCGCTGGAGGATATATATCACTTGCCAGTTGTCACTTACGTGGCTATAGTCGTATGTAACGTTACTGTACACTAATGTTGCTCTTGATAGTTTATGTAATTACGCATAAAGATAATTCGTATATAAAAGTGAAAACTTTGTTTTGCAGTCCGTTATTTGCAATCGAATTTTTCCACGAACTAGCACATAAACGACTGATTTTACAGACTGAAAGATATTCGCCATTACTTACGTAAAATTTACAGCAAGTTTACTGATTGAACATTGTAATTCAGTTCTGGATCTATGAAACAGTAATAGGAAAGAAGCAGCCCATAATATCAAAAACAGTTGGCGTGAACATATTTGTGCCAACTTGTTTGTTAACTTGGTGAAGCGTATCTGCTGCACTGAAACGTGTCGTCGTATCTGTTCTCAGATTTATTTCGTTGCGTCGTTCTTATATTTACACTCGTCTATGAGATCAGCTGGGATTCGTACCAGCTCTTTCGTGGGTGAATTGGTTTTGGCGGCACCCCATTGGATGCGAGGGATGCCTTCGGACTTTGAATTGCCGAGCTTCACCTTCGATTTCCAATAATGCCCCTTACCTCCTCCCCCATTCCTGCTTTCAGCCACAGTGGCGCCATGCCAAGATATTACTCTCTAGCATCTGAAATAGTCCTAATATTCTTGTCGAAATTCTGTGTCAGTTAATGTTTCGAAAGATCATTGAACCTATTGATAATACTATTCCTCCTCGTCTCTTCTGAGGTATCGATTGCCGGCACCATGTCTTGTAAATTTGTAACTGGGGAAATTCTTGTGAAATTTAAAATCACGTTCTCCTGTGTTGTCATCACCAGCTGCCTGGAACATTGTAGAGAGATTATATATTCAACAAAAACGTCGTATTTTGGGCCATTCAAACGTTTTAATGATTAAATGCTTGCTGATTTGTAATACTACTATGTACACTTACTTTCTGCGAGTTTAGCACTGCTTCAACGATGTTACTACGAGCGTTTCGGCACCCAACCTGGGGCCTTCATTTGCCTTGATTTATCCACTTCTGACAGCTCGTTACACTACCCCGTCGTTTGCCTGCACCCTTAATTGTCAGCTGTTCCGGAGATGTTGATGTAGTGGTCGTACTGCGTACATTTCTACGTTTGGATTGACTGCTACGATTATTGGCTACTTATTGTGACCTAAAGTGCAGACGAAAAAATTGATGATAATAATCAATTTGAGCATAGCGTCAATAAAAAAATGTAAAAATGATTTAATTTATTAATAGCCGTTTTTAGTGTTTTCCCTAGTAATGGTGTTATTTAAATATGTTTCTTAATTTTTTTTATATGAAGAACACGAGTACACACAAATTGCTTCGTCAGCACAGTAACAGCTTTATGATTTAACTTGTGAAGAACATATTACAGCTATATGGGTTGCAGTTATTTTTTACTGTGATAATATATATTTGAACAGGTTACAGTGCTGTAAGTCACATATTTTTTTTCCAGAAATTAATTTATTGCAAAAGATACTGCAATAGATTCGGGAACAAAAATGTTGTAATATTATCATTTAAGGGATGTCACCTGTATCCAAAGTTAACATAGATTTTTTAATTGAATTAAATTTGTGCAGTGGTTACCACTTTAACCGGCTCATTTACGCCTGGGCTCGAAACATAATTAAATACTGTAATTATAAAATCTGATTGTTTAGAAACTGGTTTTACTGTACCCAAACGGTCACCTTTATGTTGTGGCATCCCAAACCACTCTAATCGGTTTCTGGCGACTTAGATTATTACAGATTGAAATTTGTTCTGAGTGTCGTAAATCTATGTTTCCGGCTTCTAGGTTCTGTGTAATTATTTTGTAGCTGAATGCTCATTTCCACGAGGTAATGGATCTTCGAGATCCATGGAAAAATTTAGGGCTGTAAAAGGGGTTCGTACAACAAATTGAATCGAGACACAATGCTAGTGATACAAGGTGTACAGGAAAACCAGACATGGACAGTTGATGGCACTGACCGAATGTGGTGTCCTTCCGCCGTTGGTATTCAGAACGTCAGTACGGTGTGTGATGACCTCACATGGCAATACAAGATGCACAGTGGTTCCACATATTGTGGATCAGGCAGTCCAACATTGATTGTAATAACCCATCTCATTACTGGACTAATGTGCGTCGAAGGTAAAAAATTAACCGTAGTGGCGTTGTTAGGGAGCGTCCATTAATTACGTAAGGCGTTTTTTCCGGAATTCCGGACCCCCCCCCTCCTCTGGTGAGATCTGGGCGTACCCCCCCCCCCCCCCAAGATGATGTAAGATTTTGACGGGGGGACCCTCCCGCCTTTTCCTAATCGACCTCGTAATTTTTTGATACTTTTTAGCTCTCGTGCTTCCAACGGCGTGAGATATCCGTTGACCTCCCCTCCCCCCTTGGTTTCGTGAGATTTCGCCCGACCCCCCATTTCACCTCACGTAATTCTTGGACGCCCCCTTATGGTGGGCCGCGCTATGCAGCCGAATTGTACGGTTCAGTGGGCTAGCTCTCGCCACCTCGCAGCCACCTCCTCTCTACATTGCTTAGTGTCGCTTCAACTTTCAGCTACCCTGGCGAGGGATAGAGGCGCGCCATCACTGCCAGCAAAGGCGCTTGTTAATAACGGCCCACTGTTGATAGCAGGACCGGTGCGGCCAGCGAATGCACGGGCCGTGGGAAGCCACCTTAGGGGTTGCAATATTTTGTCCTAGATGAGCCATTCATGTTCAATTGGATTTAGATACGGGAAGCTAGCTGGTTTTTATATTTGGCCATTACCATTCATGTCCATTTAAACCCACACAAGTCGGATATACTGTTACAGGATAAATAATAGCTGTCAAAGTAACCTTAGGAGTCATATCTAGTGGCGTGTGTGTTCCTAACATAATGACGCCACAGACGAGAACACTGGCGCCACCATATCAGTCCCTTTCCGCATTATTGGCATGGTTGTAACGTGTCCCTAGGGCGAGCAGGATGAACAGACGACTGGCGTTAGAATCAAGGATAGATCGCGACTAATCCGCGAACAGGACACTACCCCACTGTTCCTCGGTACAGTTGCGGTGAGCAAGACGCAACATTCGGTGAGGGAATTCATATGGCGCGTAGCCGAGCATTCAGAGCAAGCAACCTTCCGAAGCCGACAATGATTGGAGATGTGTTATCCAGAGTCTGCTGTGAGGTTACCAGCCTCTGCAGGGGCCGTACTGGTTGAGTTTGACGCTGGGTTTTAGCACGTGGTAGACCTTCTCCGTATTGTTGTTGAATGTTTCCTCCCTATTGTAATATTCTATACCGCCGCGATATGACGCTTCGGGTAACATACAACTCCTGGCACATCTACGCTGCTGATAATACGACCACGCGTAATGTCATTCATGTGTTCTTCTGCTTCCCTACGACTCAAATATTGTGTCCCAAATGCACATAACACGCAATCAGAACCGCTGCACCCAAGACCTATGCCCACACGGATAGTTTTCCGGCACAGTAAGCAGTCTCGTACTGAGTTGCCAGTTTTGTCACGTGTGTGTTTGTTTTGCAACCACAGTGCAGTCTACACATCACTATTACGCAGTTATTTTTTCGTGAATCCTGAACATCTCTTAACTTGTGGACATGAATACAGATTTTCAAAGTTTTGTGTGGCAGTCTAAATTACAAATTTTGTGTGTATATTTTCTTTTATTCTCTTATAATATCGTTACGAGGATAGGGATTGCAATTTCTTCTTAATGTTGTGAGGAGGGTGCTGGTTCTTAAACTCCGCCTGTTCCAATTGAAAGTGTATGGAGTAAATAGTTTCTCCTCTTTCTCATCATGTGTTTAAAACCAGTTAGCTGCCTGGCAAATAGGCTGTTATACGGTCCGCTGCTAGGAACTCAATTTTCTGAGTTAAGCTAATCCCTGTAAACATTAGTATGGTTAGAAAGCTTATAAACCATAGCACATGAGGTTCTTTGCGTCAGTCGACAGCGGATTTTTATCAGACATTTACCCGTTACCTGTGTGGGTTCACATGGATAAGGTTGGATGAGCTCTTAGAAACTTTTAGATTCAACTGTTTCTTTGCAAAATGCTGCTCTAATACTAAATTACATCGTTTGCATTAATCTCAAAGATGATTTCATATCTGTTTCATTCTTCAAAAATAATTTATTACGTGATTTTCGATGTAAAAGACTTCCATCTGACATTTGTTCTTTCTTTTACCAGTAACATTTTGGAAAAAACTTGTTGTTATTCCCACAGTTCAGATACTTGCTTAATATTCATCCTCTGTTCTTATTCTGTTAAATCTCTAATCATATAAACATAATGTACTTAGCAATAAAATATGTCGTGCCGTAGGACAAGTTATATTTCTTTCTCCGTCTGTGTTAAGTGAACCAGAGGCATAGTTTTGATAGATTATTTCTCATTCAGATTTCCTTAAATTATCCTCCGGAACGTGTTATTCAGTCGGCTTCGACAGAAAGAGAACTAGGTCGATTAGTAGGAACGGAACATCTGGAAAAACTGAGCGAATAGAAAAAAAAGTTGCTCTAATGTGCCTTTCCATTCCTGCTTTTATGGATGTTGCTGCGCTTCAATATTGCAAGCGCAGGGAAACCAAGCTTTTAGCTTGAAATTTGCTGTCACTTCGAAGTATACTTCTAACGCTGAGATTTGCATTGTAAAACCCGGCTGTTGCTCTTTATATGCTCCAGCTAACACTTCCACAATCACGAATTGTATCGACACCAAAGAATAAATTCGAATTTAATAATTTTCACTATAAACTCTTTTAACAGTTCCAGATTCTCTAGTGAGGTAGCAGAATTTTATTTTTATCTGTGAGAACCATGATCTAGAGACAAGTTATTCGTTCCAAATATTTGAGTTCCCGTAGGCTGCAAGACAGTTTTCAACTAGATTTCACCTGACGAACCCATTGTGCCGAATAACGAGCGTGAAGAATGAGCGGCAACGGTCTGATCTAGCATTCGGGAGGACGTGGGTTCGAATTCCTATCCAGCCATCCAGATTTGGGTTTTCCATGGTTTCCCCAAATCACTCCAGGTGAATGCCGGGATGCTTCCTTCAAAAAGGCCGTGGCCGAATTCCTTCCCATTCCTTGCCCCCATCCTTTCCCGTCTCTAAAGACCTAGTTGTTATAGGAGACGTTAAGCAGTTAAAAAAAAAAAATCCAGCCATCCAGATTTGGGTTTTTCTTTGTAACCCCAAATCACTCCAGGCTAATGCTGGATTGCCGGGATAGTTCCAATAAAAGGACCATGACGTATTCCGATTCATTTCCCGCCTCTGATGACCTCGACGTCGACAATACGTAATACCAGAAGCAATAAATAAATAAAAATAAAAAATTTTGCCGAATTGCAGAATATCTTTGTGTATTGCACATGAACAAAGCTAAAAATATCTATAGATGAATTTAAATTTCAGAGCTAGTAAAAATTTCTGACGATGGCAGGGTTTCAAAGTGGGAACCTCTCGATCCCCTGTTAGGTGTCAATCACTTACCCTCTAGACTGGCTGGATTTGTAGTGGGCCATGGGCCGCCGTAAGCGGGCGTGCAAGGCGTGCACCGCACGCGGGCGGCACGTAGAGGGAAGAGGCAAAACGAGTGATCGTCAGTCGCCGCCCGGCGATAGTTGTCACTGCATTGTCGCATTATGTAGCGGGCGACCTTATTATTATTATTTTTTTTTTAAGCTCAACGGCTGCTTCGGGCGGCCGTCATCACTCGGGGTGTCTACAATGGGGGTGGCAAATAATGTTCGAAGGGGCGGCAATCTCACAGTTCTTTGTGACCCGGTTCGGAAATTTCCTAGGTCTACCACTGGCTGTAGTTAGACAGGGGAAGGCATAATCGGTATTGCACGCGGTAGCTCAAACAGCTAGCGGCGGGCCTGAGTAGGCCCTGTGCTTGATGTGACTGGCGAGATGATGGTTGGAAAAAACAGTACAGAGTAGTTAAGTCAGAGGTCAAAAATAGTACATTAAGATACACGAAACCATTTTATACATTCTGCAATGCAGTAACAAACCTTTTTAGAGAATGTACATCAAATCGGTGTAAATATCTAGACTGTGGGGTTCCACGAAAGCTAGGGGAAAGTAACGCAAAACATAAAAGGAATACAAAATGGGACAAGCTGCATTCCTCACCACGGTCTTTACAGTTTCTGTGCTGGATGCAGGTACAGTTAATTTATTAACCCGAATAGCACTAGTGAAAAGAGTTTTATTGAAAAACATAAATCGTTCATTTTCAAACATTGATCTGGGAGTGTGTAAGTTCTAATATTGTAACACTTGAATACTGGTATTCCGGATGCTGTCGATTCGAATCGACTAGGACCGATCTGATTTCTGTTTTAGATATTTTTTCCGAAATTACTTCAGGTAAGTGCATAGATGGCTCCTGCAAAGGACCATGACCGAATAGGACGGCCTGTTCCTCTCCTGGGTAAAGAGGTCCTACAGTTTAACGAGGAATCCGAACCACGAAAGCGTTCTGGCGTACTTCACGTTGCACAGCAGGCTGTGCTACAGGTGAAGATCGGGTTAAGAGCCTTTCAAAATCATGCCGAGACTGGGATTCGAAACAAGGGTCTTGCGTTCTCCAGTCAGACGCTTTAATCAACAAGCCACCAGACCGCTCTGCTGGTAGTCGGATAAACTACGATATTGATGGACGCGGAAAGAAATTTGAGGTAGAGTCTTACAGAAAGAAGGGACATGATAGTAGGTCACATACCAAGACTTGCCAGAAGAGTTAGCGCATCAAATTTGACTGATGACAAAAAAAGGTGGTGCGGACAGCCAAGATAAATTCAGCACCGCGTGTTAGGGGTAGCTTAAAAGAATTCCGAACATTAAAAGTTCTAGTAGTTAACTGCCGAAGTGTTTGTAATAAACAGCCTGAACTCGAAAACGTTATTCGTAGTGCAGATGCTGATATCGTATTAGGCACAGAAAGTTGGTTAAAACCGGATATAAGTTCCGGCGAAATTTTTAATAGTAACATGAACATTTTCCGTAAGGATAGGTTGCATTCCCAAGGAGGTGGTGTATTTATAGCTGTTAGTAAGTACCTCCCATGTAGCGAAATAGATGTCCATACTGTCTGCGAAATCATATGGATCAAGCTCAACGTAGCTAGGACAAAACTTGTTATAGGCTCGTTCTATCGTCCACCCGATGCAAGCGTAAATATTTCCGAGGCCTTGAGAAATAACGTAAATAATATAGCACGGCAATTTCCGGACCATACAATAATGCTAGGAGGTGACTTTAACTTGCCTGATATCGACTGGACTAATTACGTTCACGTTACTGGGGGCAGGGATAAAGCAGCTTGGGAAATCATTCTAGACCTCTTCTCAGATCACCATCTTGAACAGCTCGTAACTGAACCAACGCTATGCCTCAACGGTAACGAAAATACTTTAGATATAGTTGTTACAAATAGGCCCGAACTATTCACGGATATTTCTACCACCGCAGGAATAAGTGATCACAAAGCTGTAATTGCTACAGTAAAACTAACAACCACGCGCAGAAAGAGAAAAGAGAGGATCGTTTACAGATTCGAAAAGGCTTCAAAAGAGTGTTTTAGAGCGTATTTGAGGCATAATTACCACACCTTCTTGGTAGCAGGAGGCACCGTTGAAGAGAGGTGGCATCGATTCCTACATATACTCGGGGAAGGTATGAACTTGCATATACCCAAACGGACAATCAGGGAAGAGAACGATCCCCCATGGTACACACGGGAGGTTAAAAGGTTACTCAAGAAGCAAAGGAAGATACATGCACGATCAAAAAGGACGATGCATCGGACTGATTTAGATACGTTAGAGGAGATAAGGGGACGTGTTAATAATGCGATGTGTAAGGCCTTTAGTAACTTTCGTGAAAATTTTCTCTCTAAGAGTCTCACTGAAAACCCTAAGAAATTTTGGTCGTATGTAAAAAAAGTTAGTTGTAGTGGGGACAATAAGCCAGTTCTAATAAAAGACGGACGGGAGGTTGAAGACAGCCGCGACAAGGCTACCTTATTTAACACCGAATTCAAAAATTCATTCACGCAAGAAAACTTGGAAAACATCCCCACTTTACCACATCGTGTGGAATTAGAGATGGATCCGATAGAAATTGATAGCGTAGGAATTGTAAAGCAATTAAAACTCCTGAAGTGGGGCAAAGCGCCGGGTCCCGATGGTATACCGGTAAGAGTATTTTCTGAATACGCGGAGGATATTGAACCATTTCTGTCAGATATATTCCGTAAATCACTAGAAGAGAGAAAAGTACCTTCTAGCTGGAAAATAGCCCAGGTAATTCCCGTTTTTAAGAAAGGAGATCGGAGTGATCCTAGGAATTATCGACCCATATCTCTAACATCGGTCTGCAGTAGAATTCTGGAACATGTCATATGCTCGATGAGATGAGAACGAGTTACTTACACCATGCCAACACGGATTTCGGAAGAAGCGATCGTGTGAAACACAATTGGCCCTATTTTCCCACGACATAATGAAAGTTATCGATGCAGGTTCGCTAGTTGATGCGGTTTTTTTGGTTTTTCAGAAAGCTTTTGATTCTGTGCCACACAACCGACTTTTAGCGAAGATTCGAGCTTACGGTATTTCGGCTCAGATTTGCGAGTGGATACGTGATTTTCTAACTGGTCGATCACAATATGTCGTTGTTGACGGGGAAGCCTCATCTAAAATAAATGTTACTTCGGGCGTTCCTCAGGGAAGTGTAATAGGTCCACTTCTTTTCTTAATATTTATAAACGATCTAGGTGACAACATCAAATGCTGGTTGCGATTGTTTGCCGACGATGCGGTTATCTATAGGGAAATAAGATGCTCCGACGACTGCTTAGAAATTCAGCGTGATTTGGATGCTATTTTCGATTGGTTCCGTAAATGGCAGGTTACACTTAATTGCAAAAAGTGCAAGGCAATGCGGATAAGTAACAAGAAGAATCAGGTTGTTCACGAGTAGGCCTACAAAATAAACAATTCACCTGTTGACACGGTTGATTCCGTGAAGTATCTGGGGGTGATAGTACAAAGCAACATGAAATGGGACATGCACATAACTTCCGTCGTAGGCAAGGCAAATTCTAAATTACGATTCATAGGTCGTATTTTGAGGAATTGTAATGCTCAAACAGAGGAGATAGCGTATAAAACACTAGTGCGTCCGCATCTGGATTACTGTTGTGGGGTTTGGGAACCGTATCGCAAGGTTCTGATTGACTCAGTTGAGAGGGTGCAGAGGAGAGCCGCTAGATTCGTGACTTGTTGTTACAGCCCTTATGAAAGCGTCACAGAATTGATACATAGATTGGGCTGGGATAGTTTGGAAGACAGACGACGTAGCTTGCGTTCGAATTTATTGGAGAATATGCGAAAAAATTTAAATTTCGAGTGCAATGAAATACTTCTTCCGCCAACCTATTTAGGTCGCAATGACCGGAGGGATAAGATTAGAGAAATAAGATGCCGTACTGATACTTATATGTATTCCTTCTTTCCTCGCACTATTCGGGATTGGAATGGGCGGGTTTAGGATTGGTGCTTAGCACCCTCTGCCACCCACAATGTTTGTGATTTGCAGAGTATGGATGTAGATGTAGATGTAGACAGTACTGGACGAACTGGGAAGTATTAGGGTCAAACAGAATTTACGGAAGTGTTGATCGGACTTAAGTGGTTGCATAAAAGTTTACAAAGATGAGATGGGAAGCACAGTTCAGGATATGTTTCGTGAACAAACGATACACGTCAGAACTTAAAAACAGCTGTATTGCAACATTCATCTAATACGGAACGCTAATTTCGTGAACGAAGTTCTAGATTTTCTGAAAAATGAAGCACGCACATAACAAACAAAATCTGGGACCAATTCATTAACGTGTTTGAATTTACCATGTTATCGCATATGCTTGATTCGAAAAAAAATGGTTTCCTTTTTCAGTTTTCTTCCTTTAATCTATCCGCGTCCTTGACCTCCTCCTCCTCCCAACCTTCTTCCTTACCAGCATATTTCTTGTCTTCTCTCCTTATCAATCCTCTTGACGATGTCATACCACCTAGGTCTCTTCCCTGCCTTCTTTCTATATAATTTCTATATTCCTGTTTTTCCTACATTTTCTTAGTTACTATTTTTGATTATAAGATGAAGACTACTTGTTAGATATTTCATCTGAGTTATAGGATCATGGTCGCACCATTTTTCTTCATTATCCGTATCCTTGCATTGCCAAATTATGGCAAAAGATGGTACGTAGCTTTCATTTTGTGCTTCAATTTACACTCATAATGCGCAGCCCCCCTAAATGAACCTGCGATCTTAAAGTAAATGTTAACCCAAATAGTGGCCAGTTCAATGTCTTTACCACAGACGTGGTAGTAGTAAATGGAGATTCTGCTCAGCTGTCATTACAAGGGGAATACGCCGCAAATATCATCAACTTTTTCGGCCAGTTCGACGCATTGGTCGATAAATCATTTCTCAAGGTTTTTTTGCTGAAAACTACTTGACTCGGAACAGCTGATCTTTTTATGCACCCTGTTATTTCGCAGTTAAGGGGGTTTGTTTCTGGGTTTAGTAATGTGCGAGGCTTTTGGGATGGGTATGCATGATCAGCGTAAATGACGAATGTTACTAAAAGTGCATAAAATACTTGAACTTCAAGGTTTTTTTCTTCGTCGATGCGGGGTCAACTCTATTACCGGCTACCTTCGAACAGTTATTCTCATTGCGGTCCAAGAGATCTATAGCTCGAAAATATAGAAACATCTTCCACAAATGCGAATCAATGCCAGTCGGTTAGTGAAGATCTAACTAGCCGCGACATGAACATAATCCAGCAGTAATAAAAATTATCACCATCCTAGGTAATCAACATGATGTTACTATGGATCCCGCCAGTGCTGGATCTAGGGAAGGCAATTTCAGTGGGGTGAAAAATTCGTACATCCGTCACTGTTTCCTGCGCTGATCTATAACGTGGAACCATGTGTTTGTATCTACTATCCTGTTTGAGACTACAGTTATCAATCGACTGTTTTATATTTTTTGTCTGTCATATTTTGGAATGTCGGGCAGTTTCACAGGAAACTTTACACTTGCGAAATCGAACTTGAAATTGTAAACTGCTTCGTGATATTTGGAAACTGTTTACGTTGCCCTACGCCTTTACTTGAACTGGCAGTATCGTCTTATTGTAAGTAAAACAATGTTCAATCCTATTTTGATAATTGATTGTAGCCTTATTTACAGTGATATTGGACAGAAAATGTATAAATGATGAGTCTTGATATAACAGTTAACATTTTGTTACAAGAATGTCGAGAGATATTAATTGAGATACATACTATTCTCTCGATGCAGTAATTCACTATACCTAGAACCATATTGGCATAGGAAGTGCTTAATAAATGGAGCATTTTTGGCAAAAACCAAGTATGGGTGGTTTCAAAATGATCTGTACATTAAATCACTAACTTACACCTGCTGACATTTAACCGCTGGCGTGGAATGATTCATGATCATGGGGAGAATCTGTTCTTTCTACGTACTAAAACTTTAATATAATCGCGCCGCTCTTTTTAAATTTGCTGGATTTACAATATTACTATTAAACAATCTATTCAAATAAGAAATGGCCTTGAGGTAAAAGTTTAATTATAGACCTAGGGTGGTGAGTGAGCGGTAACGCTCTGGCCTCGCATTCGGTAGGACGCAGGTTTCAATTCTTACGCGGCCATCCGGGCTGTTTCCCATGATCTCCTCAAATCACTCCATTCAAATGTTCATGACAGGGGCCAAAACCGACCGGGGTTTTTCCAGTACATGTGGCAACTTTGGGTTGTTCACCATAAAAAGTAAACAAACTGATTGAGGAAATGGTTTCCATCTCCCTTCGTTTTCGAGTTTGGTTGTGCTAATCTAGTTTTGATTTTTATGTGTCTTTTAAAACTCTGTCATCACTGCGCTGAGTAATTAGATTTTCTGCTGCATATGTTCGACCTAAACGTTTAGTGTATCATTACTTTCATTTCTGCAGCTCTTTGTTTCTGTGTATACGTACTAGCATTTGCTCGCAGCTTCTCTTGCGCCGTTCTAGGTGTGTTGACTTACACGTGTAAGATAGCTTTTTTTTTTTTTACTAGAATAGTAAATTTTAATCCTGAAAAGAAGAAACCTTAATTTTTATGCATGAAATTCCTTTTCTTCCATATATTTTAATGTAATTTAATTCGATTTTCATAAAGCTACGTGAAAATTAGCCAAACTATTGTAATAAGATGTAAAGCAGTAACGTTTGTTGGGATTCTGTCTGATGTTCGTAAAGTAGTATCATTGAAACGTTCATTTTACAGACGAAAATAACAGTTTCATGTATTTGAAGCCAATTGAGTATATCTATTTAAAGATGATGTAGTGAAACATTTTCTTATTACAACTAATACGCAAGAAAAGGTATAACACGTGACCAGTATCGATGTAAAGCATAAAATTAGGTTACGATTTTGTGTTTGGTTTGTAATATAACACCTAAGCATGAGTTTAACAAAATTACATTTTCAGACACGGAATAATATTATGTACAAAATTTTCAGTCAAATATGAAAATTAGTACCTTCTAATGGAGTCTATAATCTCTGACCAGATTGTCAAAATTTCATGAAGTTGTGATTGAAAATTACCATAATAAACTAATATTAAAGTACGAAATTCGCAGAGCATATTTTAAGCCTAATGTCAATATTCCAATGAGCAAATTTTTTGAAGTCTGATCCTAACCTTTTTAGAAATATTGGAGGTTTTTATCTATAACGGTGAGAAGTCGGAATTGTATTAAAATTCTTTGGTGAAAATCTGTTCGGGTCAGTTTACCGGTCACGTAGATACGTGAACTGTATCGCAGATTTTACACTAGACCATTAGCTTTCAAACTGTGAAAGCCCCATCGAAATCGGTTCTGTAGTTTTGCGTGAAACCCTCTACAGGTTTGTATATGCAGAGATTCCAGTTTTCTCTCCTAGAAACTTGAAGATGATCACTGTTACTATGTAGGAAAACAATATCATAAGCAAATCACTGGATCGTGATCCTTTCTATTTGTTTGTTTTTACCACTTTGTTTTTTTCCACACATTTGCAGAAGTGATTCCTCTACATCCTAGTTGAATATAAATCACCATGTGTATGTCCTTGTTACGGGTATGGTCACAGATCTAGAATAGTTCCCAGGTCACGTGTTTAATAGTAATAAATATATCGTAGCAATAAGACTCACCCAAGGCGTTTAAATAGAAGTCCGTTTATTTCACAACTTACACTTTAAAAATATACTATTACAATTCGTTTTGCTTCTCTGCCCGTCCCGATGTCTTAAGCATCGATCGTTCACAGATACTATTGAGCTCCTACACTCGTTCAGAGCTCCTACCCCACTCCACCACCAGGAACAGGGTTATGCTTGCAGAGCTCAATTAAGTGGTATGATAGCAGATTAATAACAATAAAAGAAATAACAACAATCAAATTAACACAAAAAATGAGTAGGTAATTTGATTTTACTACCGGGTGTTCCGATCCTAAAAATCTTCATTCCCTTCTGAATGTGGTGAAGTCATGTTGATTCGTCATCTGGTGCCAGAAGATAAGCAGGTTTGAGTCGATCTATGGACACATTGATTTGTTTGACCTTGATGATCAGGGTAAAAAAAAATTCAGTCCTCTGATGCAAAGGGAAAGGTCCATCGTAAGGATTAACAGTGGTTTCTTGACTCTGTCATTCCGCAAAAGTGTTAATGGACAAATACATTCCTGCTGCTTTTATGCTGGGTAGGAATTGGATTTAGTGTTTCCATTTGCTTTTGCAAATTTTATACAAATGTATCTGGGTCAGCTGTTGTTGTTGGCATTTCTAAAAACTCTCCAGGTAGCCTAATAGTCTTTACCATATACCATTTGTGCTACAGAGCGGTCAGAATTGTCTTTAATTGTAGCTTGTAATCCCAGAAGCACTGTAGGCAGAATATCTGTCCATTTATAACAATCTTGTGCCCTGATCGCAGTTTTTAAAGTCCTTTGAAGACGTTCAATTTTTCCATTGCATTGTGGGTGATAGGCTGTGGTAATGCTTCAGTTTAACACCACAAAACGCAGCTAACTTCTTGAACTGCTCTGACTCGAATTGTGATCCTCGATCTGTGATGTCAACACTTGGTGTCTCAAATTGCGCCACCCAGTGAGAGTAAAATAATTTTGCAACCAAGCCAGCTGTGATATTGTGCACGGGAACTACTTTCATCCAGGAGGTATAACGATCAATACGTGTGAGGCAGTACACGTTTCCATCTGACGGTGGTAATGGTCCAATAATATCAACATGTACAATGCTAAATCTTTCGTCCGGCTCTTGGAATGGGGTTAACGGACTTTGTGTATGTCTTGTTATTTTGTTCTTTTGGCACTGGATACACGTTTGGGTCCATTTACGAACATCAGATTATATGTTCGGCCAAATAAACCTAGCTGTCATCTGTTTTATTGAAGATTTCACACCAGGATGCGATAAGTTATAGATTTGTTGGAACATTTGCAGACGAAAGACTTAGGAATGTAAGGTCGTACATTGTTCGTGGAAATATCACACCACATTTCATTCCCTGACGAAAATGTGCATTTCTTGAATGTCGGTGACTTGTCTTCTTCAATCAATGTTTTTAGTTCTATATCCTGTGACTGTTGTTCTGCAATTTTATCATTATCAACCACAGAAATCTCTTCCATCCTGGATAAGGTGTCAGCGACAATGTTTTTTCCGGCGACATGCCGAATGTTGGTAGTAAATTGGGATATATACTGGAGATGTCGCATTTGTCTTGGTGATGCTTTGTAGTTCCTCTGAAGAAATGCATACATCAATCGCTTATGATCCGTGAATATTGTAAAATCTCTTCCTTCAAGATGATGTTTGAATTGCTTTATTGACAGGTAAATGCCTAAGAGTTCTCTGTCATATGTGCTGTAAGCTCTTTGATTATCGTTGAGTTTCTCGGAATTAAATGCGATGGGTTTCCACCCATCTTTTTCGTACTGTGGCAGTACTGATCAAATGGCAGTTTCAGAAGCATCCGTGAACAAGGCTAACGGAAAATCTGGGTTAGGAGTGGTTGGAAGTGTCGCAGATGCCAAATATTCTTTACATTTTTCAAACATCTGCTTTGCTTCCTCATTCCATGGAATTTTTCTTCTGTCATTCTTTTTGGCACCTTTCAAGTACTCGTGGAGCACTGCTTGTGTTTTGGCAGCATCCTTTAGATAACGGCGATAAAAATTGACCATGCCGAGAAAGGTTCGGAGTTCATGTATTGTTTCTGGCAGTTTGCAATTCAGGATTGCTTCTACCATTTCGGGCAGAGGACTTGTACCCTCTGCTGTGATCAGGTACCCAAGAAATTCTATTTTCTCTACACCCATGACTGATTTCGACGTGTTTATGCGGAGACCATACTTATTTATTCTATTCAAAACTAATTTAAGGTGGGTTTTGTGTTCTTCTAATGATGTAGACGCCACTAAAATGTCATCCAGATATGAAAATGTGAAGTCCAAAGTGCAATGTCGGTGTTGACGGGCCCAGGGCGGAAGGGTTGCACTTCTGTCACGTTGAACGATTCTCTTCAGTCGTCGTTGGTCCCGTTCTTGCAGGATCTTTTTCCGGCCGCAGCGATGTCGGAGATTTGATGTTTGAGTGGATTAGCGATATTCACGGTGCACTCGTGAAATAATCGTACCGGAAAATGCCCACCTAATCGCTACCTCGGAGATGCTGTTTCCCATCTCTCGTGCGCCTACTATAACACCACGTTCAAACTCACTTAAATCGTGATAACCTGCAATTATAGCAGCAGTAACAGATCTAACGCCTGCGCCGGACACCTGTTGTCTTATATAGGCGTTGCCGACCGCAGCGCCTTACTAAGAGTGTTTACATATCTCTGTGTTTGCATACGCGTGCCTATACCAGTTGCTTTGGCTCTTCAGTGCATAATCTCGTTCTCACAGAATCTCCGGCCGTTGAGCCTAGTTCGGAAATTAATGAAATCACAAAAATCGCTTGATAAAATAACGGATTGTAAAGATAGGAAGGCAGATTTGTTCCCATTAAGGTGTTGGCAAGACGTTTTGCTTTATGGTTTGATGAGTGTTCTACAAACGGGTCAAGTCTTTTCTGGAATGTAGGAAGAAGTTTCTGAAGTGTGTGACATTTTGTGTTGTTCTTTGGCAGTAATTCTTGAAGAACGGCACTAATATTTTATTTTAATGTCCTCCGGTCTTTATGAGCATTTAGCTCCGAATACCTACATTTATAATTCTCAAATGTATTAAAATTAGTAGTTTGGAACCAAGCCTTACTGTAAAAACTTCGCCATACCATTATGCTCAAATATATTAAAATTAAAAATTTTAGAATAAGTCTTTCATATAAACAGTATAAATGTCACTGGTTGGTCCTGATACATAATATAAAGTTACATTATGATACATAGTTTGTTAAAATACACATTTTTACACAGTCGTAGAAATTAAAAGGAGCATATTGAATCTGACTTGTCCCGGAATATAATGTGCGAAAATTGGCTACATGATATGATCAGCTTTGTAGTTTTCCCTGCTTTTGACGGTTGATCAACGGGTAAATTTCAAAGGTAAAAGAAAGATTGACCAATCATTTGATTAGGTGTTTTCCTGTAAGTGGCTTATCCACACGGCGAAATATAGTTTTTGAAAGCGAACTTTAACAAATACAGTTTTGTGAAGAATTGTAAAATTTTTGGTGAATTGACTTGAAGGGCAGAAGACAACATTTGATTCTTTCACGATCAAAAATTTTGAAAGGATCGCTAACAGACTAAGAATGAAATTTGCTGCTCCCGCTCCAGGGAGAGACCTGTTGTGCCCCCTTCTGAACGGCTCCCTCGGCCATCCTTTATTCATGCCGCTGGCGCTGGCCTGTAGCCACGCGCTCAGTCAGATTAATTCTCCGCAGGTGGTGGTCAGCGTTCATCATAGGCGCTGTCGCCGTGGCAGGTGTCGTGTCCACTGTTGTTCTTTGATACAATCGCAGCCGCCGGCAGACTTGGCAGCACTCCGAGGGCTCATGAGCCACACCATTCACAGGACACGCGATCATACTCCAGCACTATTGTTCTGACATCAGCCTGCAGGAAACGTGTGACAAACAGTTAATTTTGCAGATTCTTATGGCTGAATCTCTCAATTATTTAGGCATAATGTAAAATGTAATCTGCACGTAACTTCGGTCATAGGTGGACTTCTAGATTAGGTGTAATTTTGAAGGATTGAAAACCACATGCATACTGCAAAAAGCTTTCGTGCGTCCACGTTTTAACTACTGTTGTGCCGCTTGAAATCCGTATCATAAGGGGTTGAATGAGAGTATTAAGTACAGAGGAGAGCCGCAGCCCTTGCGATAGAGTCTTAGAATTTATACATAGATTGGACTGCGATCGTCTAGCAGACAGACAATGCAGGTTTCGTTTTAATTTATTGGCAACTCTGCAAGCCAACTTTTACATTCATTTAGGGACCGTGCACAAACTACGTGGCTCGGTCCAGGGGGGGGGGGGGGGTTGGCTGGAAGGCTACGCTGGACTACGTGGGGGGGGGGGGGTTCCGACCCAGACCACGTAGCTTTCCTTTCATAACATTTTTCACAGTTAAAATGAGGAACAGAACTCACAACAGCATGTGAATATTTATTTCCCTCAGTTAATTACCTCCGTATGTAATTTACAATTGTCTGACAAGAGAAAACAGTACAAAATGTCTTCTGGAATCAAAAGGGGGAAAAAGCTACGTGATACGTGGGGGGGGGGGGTAGAGGCAAAAGCCACACCGGGCTACGTGGGGGGGGGGGGGGGGCGTTCACAGGAGGCCAAACTGGAGCTATGTGGTTTATGCACGCTCCCTTACGAGCGTGTTGAAATACTTCGTCCACCAACATATTTAGGTCGCAATGAAAGGAGTGAGAATATTATAGAATTATGGTAGCGTACTGATGCTTATATGAATTCTTTTTTCCTTCGTGTAATACCTGATTGGAATTGAGGTTAGTTTTGGTGCAACGCTCCCTCTGCCGCACCGAGTTTGTGAATACATGTATGTAGATTTACAGCGGTCATTTCGGGATGGGGTGTAAGGAGAGAGAAGAGGAACATGATCTTGAACCGTCAGTTGGGGATAAACAGAGTTTAGCTATTTCAAAGTGGTATGTTTTCATGTCGTTTGGATTTCTTGGATGTTACCCAGTACCGAACTTGGAATACGTATTTACGTTAAAAGAAAGATTATCTGTGTACAGAGGTTCATTAATCGATGAAATACCTGCGTGTACGCAGTAAATCTTCAGAATCACGCCGCATACCAGTGTAACCAAGACCCCACTGGGCGCCAGGGAATAAATTACGGCCTGCGGGTAAGTACCGAAACTACCGCCACAGTAGCAAGGGCTTTTTCGTGTGCGGACACAAATAGACGCCGGCCGCGTAAATTACATCAACATTCTCAATCTGTACTTTTCGCGCTCGTAGTCGCTCCTTTCCCTTAGCTTGACCTGGAACAAGGACTTTCCTGATAAATATCATCAGAATTCTTTTCTCTTTATAGATCAATTTTATAGTTCGTATTTAATTAATTAACATAGGTTGAACACGAGAACCAGCCAATAAATAGTTTCCCGATCCAATAAAGTTTTGCAGAATTATAACTGTTGTAACCTGCAGTTACAGTTTGTGTTAGGTAACCTGCAACTTGCCAATTTCTATCTGTAATGTCTTGAAGCATAACGTTAACTCTTTTCTTGGGATGCTTATGTATGTATTGCATCCTAAGGTGTAATATTAATGGGTTGTAGTTAGTAATTATTTAATAAAGTTAGTAAATATAGATGTGATCATATTGGGTTGATATTAAATGAAAAACATTGATTAAATAGCTTGACATAAATCATTATTTTATTCACAAAACGTTTATTACGGAAACGTTAACAACAACAAGAAAGAAAGAAAATAAAAACAAGGAAAGTATTAAAAATAGAAAACCAGAATTGCAGTTGCTGTGACATATGAATGAGACATTAGTTAAGACGAAAATACAAAAAAAATCTCACAAATGTCACTGGAAGTTCAATCCGCAATGCAAATAAGAGAAACATTGACTCTTATCTATGTGACGTTAATATCAGGGTCGCGTCTGGTATCGAGAAAGAGAGAATTCACCAAAAATTGTACATGAACCACTAATCGTATGATGCGTTTTGTTAGGCAAGCTCTTTTTTTTTATACCTTTTTCATAAGTTTATAAAAATTTCATCAATCCCTTGACTAGTTTGATGCGATCTTCCTATCTTGTGCTAACGTCTTCCTCTAAACATACTCCTTACAACCTACATTTTCAATAGGAAATATGCATGAAATTAAAATATACGTCTAGAATTTTTCGACTATAGAATTACCGCTACAACGTTTTTTTCCTATTTATTCGCATTTTATTTATTGATTCTATTTAATCAAAATAGAAATACCTGTTAGAAATACAGGGAAAACGGAACGCTATTGGTCGAATCCAATCGTGACGTCAAAGTAAACGTTCATATTGTAAACGAAGTCTTAGTTACTGGGCGTTTTTACAATTTTGTGATTGTGTTTAAGTTTTATCGTAATTTATCAGCATAATTGCTGAAATATTGCATTCTTCCGAGAATACTTTTATAATAAACTAGCTGGTACCCACGACTTCGTTCGTGTTTGTAAACAATTTGTATTGACAGCTACCGACATCTAACAACCATAGTGCACGACAGGAGATACGATTCTACTACCATACACAAACACCAATGCTCTATGTTATGTAGTTTTGGCAGAAAAGTGACATTTGCGGAGGCACATGTCTTTCGTCGAAATACGAAAATATCCTTGACCGGCCACTTTCAACCACCATATCTCCCACACTATCACAGTTACTGAAATTCGGCCGATGTTGTGATCGAAAGGCGACTCTGTGTTACTACCACACACAAACGCCAGTGACCTGCGATAGATAGTTTTAGCTGAAAAGTGATACACCGTGACACATGCGTCTTTGGCAGAAATATGAAATTGCCGCAGGTCGACCACTTTCAACCCCCATATCTCCCACACCCCCATAGCTACCGACATCTAACAACCATAGTGCATGACAGGAGACACGATTCTACTACCACACACAAACACCAATGGTCTATGCTATGTAGTTGTGGCAGGAAAGAGAAGTATAAGAAGACACAAATTTTTGATCGAAATATGAAAACGCCATGCATTGGCCAACTTTAATCATCATATCTCCCACATCCCCACAGCTATCGTCATTCGGCCAACGTTGTGCACGACAGGAAACTCCATGTTACTTCCACACACAAAGACCGGTGATCTGTGTTTGGTAGTGGTGGTTGAAAAGTGAAATATATGAAAACACACGTCTATTTTTATATATATATAAGATTATGAAGCAGCAATCCTGGCAAATCCAGTGAGTTAAAAAATTCTGGTGGATAGTTGACGACATCATCTTGGTTAGTTGCGCAATCAACTGATTTGTATATCCTTAATTCACGGAAATTTCATTTTGAATTTCGAAATTTATTTAATTAACGTCCGTGTTTTTGTCTCTGTAATATAGTTCGGTCGTTCAACCAAAAAATTGACAGGAAATGTAATGCAGCCACTCAAAACGTTTACAGGGATTTTGTCATTACCAATGCCAATGAGTTGTTTTGAAACCATTTCTTCCGATCAATCATTTTGCAATTCCAAAGATAATCATAAAGCGCCTTTGTTTTGTTTTGATTGACTGGCAGTAATATTATTTTCGTTGATGACACGCAAACCTTTTTTTTCCTTCGAACTTTATTTTGGGCAGGCATAGATTAATATCCATACAGTCTAATCAACTTGAAGGCATACCAGAGCTAATCCTAACACGCCTTTGTTTTGTTTTATTTTGATTGGCTGGTTTGTATGGGAAAAGAAAGGTGTTGATTTTACTATTTTCCTCGCAATTTTTACGTTTTTTCTCTCCATAAGAACCTTCCTTGTGGATTAACGAAAATATGAAGGAAAAAATAATTTGTCGAATTGGTCGAGCCGTTCTAGAGTTTTGCACTTAGCAACACATTTGGCGATTCATTTTTATTTATATAGAAGATTTTAAAAGTTAGAAAGTATTATTAGTCGCAACCAATTCAATCACCATGAATTCTACCCGAACATAGTTTAAAACGAATGGAACCCATCACCACAAGGCTTACCAGAACATTGCATTCTTAAAATAATAGGATAAGTGTGGCTCGATCGTCAGACGATAATGCATATCGCTTCTCAACTGAAATACCAGTAATCGATTTTGCTTTTTAGGTATTCTTAATATTGCATCTTTCTAAACTGATGCATTCTATTTTCATAGTCGAAACTTTCGTGGTAGGCGGCATGGGTATAAATGTAAACACACTGAACAAATAAACACACACATGGTTTTCGAGAGAACGAAAATTTAAAAGCAACCAAGAAAATGCCACGCACGGAGGAAAGAATGATAACACGTACGTCAGTGATATTATTTTCGCTGATCACACGCAGGCATAGATTAATATCCCTAGAGCCTAATCAACTTGAAGTCACACCAAAGATAATCCTAACGCGCCTTTGTTTTGTTTTGATTGAGGGAAAAGAAAAGAGTTGTTTTTACTATTTTCCTTCCAGTTTTTGCGTTTTTTCTCTCCATAAGAACCTTCCTTGTGCCTTAACGAAAATATAAAAAAAAGAATTAGCCGAATTGGTCCAGGCGTTGTTGAGTTATGCGCTTACCAACACATTTTGTGATTCATTTTTATAATAGATAGTGAATACAAGCGGTTTCGTAAAATAATCTCCCAAAAAAACTGTTTTCATGATGACAACGTATTTTGCATCAAATCCGTAATCTGCAATCGCTGACGTCGGTGGAGTGAGAGCTGCAAGGTAATTAAGTGTTGGATATTTGAATTATTAATTTTTTTGTGCTTTTAGTGCATTAGTTGCGTATTAGATACACCTGGGACACGCCTGAGTAACCGAAAAAGAAATTCCTGACACTGGGAAATGTGCTTGTAATTCCAATATAGGTCTACTGCAGCGGTTCCCAACCTTTATTGGTACACGACCCACTTTAAAGTTTAAAAAAATTTTCGCGACCCACCTAATATGAGAGTCTATCTAATATCAGAATGGGAGCTAGAGCCGGCTGATGCATTGTGGTAGCACACGCACGTGCGCCGTTACATGTCTACAGTCGGCAGTCATTGCAGAATTAAGGTAGGCGCACACCAGAGCGGGCCGCGTCGCATCGCAAAAATGCGTCAGCAATCGCTTTTTACTTGCCGGCTTCAAATCAGGAGCCGCAATAGAAGTTTTCATTAAAAGAAATTAGCTCGAGTGAGAATATAAGGCTACTAAGTTGCAAAGCTTCTTGCTTGGTAATGTAAGTTCGATTGTGATTACATGCCATTTAAAATAATTAATTATTACCCCAGCAGTTAAGTTATGCCGCTGGCGATTAACTGATCTAACAGGGTGCTAGAGATTTGTGAGCTTTTGGGACGAGCGGTGGACGATCCGTTCCAGCTTTATTATGATAGCCGGCTCTTAAAAAGTAGTCGCTGGCCCTTAAGTGCTCGGCGGAGACCACTATGCCGCTGTCAGTGATGTCCTAAAGTGTCTCTGCAGGCATTAACTACGAAACATCTTGCTTTAAAAACAGTGAAAGGTGCCATCAGCCCACCCACAGATTTATTAGAAAACTCTTGAAGATGCGTGATACAGAAAGTGTTGCGACCTCAGGAGCTCAGTTAGAGATTGTTTAATTAGTTAGCGAGATGTTTTCTTAAATATGTGTCTGCTTAAACTTTTTAGTAATTGAGTTGAATTGTATCTATTTATAACACTAACGGGATGCTACTTGGACTTATAATTTTCCTTGGTTGTGAACACTTCGACCACGATTCACGCAATAATTACTCATAGATTTTCATGGTATGTTATTCACTGTGCAGCAGTGTGTCCCAGGAAGTATATTTTATCTCCGCGCGATATCTGGGAGCTGATAAATAAATAAACAAGTGCCTGTGTCGTTGATCACGATTCAATCAAAATCGCCTCACTGAATCTTCATGGATATTTCAAGAAACTAGGAGCCCCTGATCCCAGGAAGAAAATAGAGTAAGGCTTTTTTTCCGGAAAGCTGAGAAATGACAAAAATCGACTTATCAGTTTCCATTTTTCGTTGAACGCCATTTACTCATAAACCACTGATTGGATTTTGATGGGGTTTCTATCAGTGTACAGCCTGCACAACGTCCCAGAGGTAAAATACGGTTAATTTTATTTTGATCTAACTTCTCTCTTAATGAACTGCTTCAGTCCATTGCAAAAGTTAAATTAGGGAATACTGCAGGAGTTCACTCAGTTCATCAGTCTAGGCTATTACGGTATATTATGGATCATAGCTCTTTGAATTTATACGTGTACCGTCACAGTGATCGAAGGCATTTGTTATTACCCTGCTTAAACCTGGGAAAAATACGGGTGGTGATAGAACTGTCACTATTTTATCATTTATACAAGTTGTTTGAGTGAATGATCCTAAATAGAGTGACCGGCAACATTGACTCAAAATAAATACGAGGGTGAGTCAAATGAAAACCTTAAATATTTTTTTAAGTATTATTTATAGTGCAGAAGTAGTAAAAAGCTGTATCACTTTTCAACATAATCTCCCCCACGCTCAATGCAAGTCCTCCAGCGTTTACAAAGTGTATGAATTTCTTTAGAAAAAAATTCTTTTGGTAGTCCGCGCAACCACTCATGCACCGCGTGGCGTACTTCTTCATCAGAACGGAACTTCTTTCCTCCCATTGCTTCTTTGAGTGGTCCAAACATATGGAAATCACTTGGGGCAAGGTCTGGTGAGTATGATGGAAGAGGAAGACACTCAAAATGCAGGTCTGTGATTGTTGCAACTGTTGTACGGGCAGTGTGGGGCCTTGCATTGTCATGTGGCAAAAGGACACCTGATGACAACAATCCACGTCGCTTTGATTTGATTGCAGGCCGAAGATATTTTTTAGGAGATCTGTGTATGATGCACTGGTGACAGTGGTCCCTTTAGTCATGTAATGCTCCAAAATGACGCCTTTTTCGTCCCAAAAGAGAGTCAGCATAACCTTCCCTGCTGATGGTTCTTTTCGAAACTTCTTTGGTTTTGATGATGAGGAATGGCGCCATTCCTTGCCCGCTTTCTTCGTTTCCGGTTTGTGGAAGTGAACCCAGGTTTCGTCCCGAATAACGATTCTTGCAAGGAAGCCATCACCTTCTCGTTCAAAGCGCCGAAGAAGTTCTTCACAAGCATCAACAAGTCGTTCTCTCATTTCAGGAGTCAGCTGCTGTGACACCCATCTTGCAGACACTTTGTGAAACTGGAGCACATCATGCTCAATGTGGTGTGCTGAACCATGACTAATCTTTAAACATGATGCAATGTCATTCAGTGTCACTCGGCGGTTTTCCATCACTATGGCTTCAACTGCTGCAATGTTCTGTGGAGTCACAACTCGTTGTGCCTGACCTGGACGAGGAGCATCTTCCACTGAAGTCACACCATTTGCGAACTTCCTACTCCATTCGTAGACTTGCTGCTGTGACAAACATGCATCACCATACTGAACCATCATTCTTCGATGAATTTCAATAGGTTTCACACCTTCACTACTCAAAAACCGAATAGCAGAACGCTGTTCTTCCCTGGTGCAAGTCACATGTGGGGCAGCCATCTTTATACTGATACTGCGACGGTATTTGTGCATCTGCACTATGCTGCCACCTACAGGTCATTCTGCACGCTGCTTGTAGCACGCTTACAGGATAACGGCGCGAAATTTCGACTTTTTATTACAAATTTAAGGTTTTCATTTGACTCACCCTCGTACCTTAACAAGCAGGATTTGGTGCTGGCAGATCATTCATATGCAAGATTTTTGTGGAATATATAGAAGAAGGCTTCAAAGTTAAAAAGAACACTGCAGCTGCATTCGTTGACCCAAGTGCTGCATACGACACGGTGAATCAAATATCATATCTTTATTGATATCGTCACTATGTTTGCTAGTTATAGACTTTACCAGGTGGTCTCAATTGTAAGAAAAATAGATAGAGATGCCAAAACGTACTACTTACCAAGGACAATGTCAGTGCGCCCCTACTACTTCACATGTATGTTGAAAGCCAAAGGATAAATTACAAAAATGTCAAACTTTAGTTAAACTGTTAATACGTTAATAAGCAGAAGGTCCCCAGCTCAGTAAAAGTGTCTATGGAATTTTCAACGATGTGGAGAATGTCTTGTGGCATTACTACATCACACTTGGTGTAAATGATAAAACAGCTACAGTTCTCAGTAAATCTTGACTTTCTGTTCTGTAATTACAAATAACTTCCACGTTAGCTGTACACGCATGCTCTGAACATAGCAATGTTGTATCGTTTTCCGTTTGTGAGATGTTTCACGTATTTAATACAGTTCAGTAAAGGAAAGTCAAGCAAATAACAAGTCTTTGTGGAGGTAAAACACCAATTGATAAAACTTTTCTTGTACAGCTCAGCCTGACTTATTGTCTGATACATTGCGTATCTTATGTTTGCTCTATTGCATATTGATTGGGTGAGTAATATTGCTGTATTTAGGATGTGACGTGTGGCGTCTGTACGGTATTATAATTGTGTAGTTACATTTCTACTACCACTTTTTTTTTAATTGTAAAAGTAAGGGAGGCAGTAGTAAAATAAATTAGGAATAACCGCTGAGAAAACTCTTCTTTTTTTTGTGGCTTCACAGCCATGTTTTGAAGAGCACGGAATGTATAGCTTGTTTCCTAAAGTATGTTCATTTTGCTTTTAGATTAAAATTAATTGAAATGTTTTCCTTTTCTTAGGTGAGCCGCCACTGCCAGCAAGCTCCAGACTTAAATCGTAAGTACTACTTACATTATTGCTGTTTAAAATTTTGATTTTACAGTTTGTAGCGACTAAATGTGCAGTCATTCAGCGGCTTGTTTGTGATACCGAAATAGTATATTTTTTGTATTTAAAATTAGTATTACTGTCCCTCTTTTTTTAGACTTTTGCTTTAGCCATAGATGATTTGACTAATGTGTGTGTAAGTTGTCCTTTGTCTTAAGCTTTGTTAAGGGCTGCCGATCATTACACGTGTCTACAGGTGGTTTCGTTTATTATGATATACAGTTACAGCGGTTTGTAGTTAAAAACATAAAACAGCCTGGCTAGATTCATTGTAAAGATCAGGCGTTTATACAGTTTTACGTTTAGTTTCTGCTATTTTCTTTGCTGGAAACTTCTTTTTTGTGATTTGATGCCCGATCCCAGGCGTAGATGGCTCCCATGGAGGATGTAGTAGCCCTCTACGGGAATTCTCTTGGGAACATGAACTAGGGTGACTCCCCCTAGGGATGTAACGGATATCCGCATCCGCAAGTGTGGAACTTTCTCGTGGAATCCTACATCCTCTTTCGCATCCGCAATTTTTAATGTGGATGTATAGCGGATGTTTTGTTTACATTGCAATATATATTAATCTTTTCTCTTTATTCGTGATTCTGCCCATCGTCGCCTAGGTAACAGAAAAGTGGTTGTTTTGCTGACGATCTTGCAATATAAGTAACAATGAACTTGTGATGTGCCGGATATCCGTATCCGCGGATATCCGAGGGGGAAAAAAATCTATATCCGTATCCGTTACTTTTTTAAAGGATCTTTTGTAAAGAATTTCACTAAGCATGTACATAAAATTTTAAAGATATGTAGCAATGAAATCCTATTAACTTCAATTCCAATTACAAGAGAGTGCAACATGATTTCGAGTGGATCAAGCCAAAAGAGGGTCTACCACCTGGGTCTGAACAACCATGGCCCATAAGTCATTAAACAGGCTTCGAGTTGGAGTTGGCAGCTGCAAAGATACTCTTGCCACTTGGGGATAGCTGGGAGAATAGCCATATACCACATGTTCGTGCGGGGAGAGAGAAACCATGGTACATCTGCTGTCCTGGCCACAACTCGGAATAAACGTATCTCAATTTGATATCCAATCAGTTACTGGCTGAGCCATTGTATTGGCGGAAAAACTACCACATATCTTATGCTGTCATCGACACGAGAAGAAGAAGAATAATAATTCGAATTACTTCATATTTCTTAAAATATCTGGCACCTTTATATTGCAAAAATTATTTATTTAAACGTTTATTTTTCTAGGTAACTAAGGGTAAGTGGTAACTTACCACTGTAGTAAGTTTTAAGGTATTATTTTAACTACTTTTATACTGAGATCAGACCTCTAATCTTTGTGATTTGCTAACTGAAATTATTATTAAGGTACCGCTAAAGTGTTTACATGAGATAAAATAATCACTTCTACAGAAACTTAAAAATATAAATGTTATATTTAAAATTAAGTTTGGTAAATTGTTCTTCATAAAGACTAACTTGGCAGCTTTGTCACCCAAAAGTCTATTACGACAAGGATCATGAATAATTCCTGCCGCACTGAAAAACTGCTCACTTGGAACGCTTGATAAATATGAGCGAGCCATGTGTCATAGACCTCAAAATTTTTTACTATTAATCTGCCAATACTTTAACGGAACTTGATCTCTTGATAATCATTTTCATTGGCATATTGTGCTAGGAAATTAGCATTCGTATATGATAATTGTTTTTCAGTTTCCTCATTATCGTCGTCACTATCTAACATATTGGCCGTAGGTAGAGTCTTCTAAATTGTTGCAGTGAGATTTACTACTGTTTCTGAAGCTGTAAGTAATTTCTGTTATATATCTTTGATGAAAATGTCACTGAAGAATTTAACTTTGTAGCGTAGTACTAAAAACGTTGCTATTTGGAGCAATATATTTTTTCTCGATTTCAGAAAAACGATAATTCTTTCTTCAAAGAAGACAAAAAAACCTAAAGAATGGTGGGTGTGCTGACGTTGGGAGTTTCCTCACTATCAGCAGGAATTAGCATCTCATCATACAATTTCTTTAATGCTCGTACTAGAGTAGTAACGTCGGATATACATGTGTTTTGTGCGCTCAATTTCCTTGTGGTATCCTACAAAGGCTTCAGTACTCTCACTAATTCTTGAATTAAGATCCACTCTTCGGCATCATGTTGATCTATTTTATTATTATTAGTAGTACAGTCAAACCTCGTTAAACCTCGGTAAAACGAATTCCTCGATAAGACGAATTTTTTAAAATCCCCTTGAAACTTCCATAAAGGTCAATGCTAAAAACACCTCTATACAAAGCAGTAATTAGGTTAAAAACCTCGATAAGACGAATTTGTTTGTGACATGGGCTAGGACTGATTAACCTCTATACAACGAATATTCTTAGCACAAGACCTCTACAAGACGAATGTTACCTCTTTAAGACGAATTTCTTATGATCTTAACCTCCATAGTGCGTAGTTTTCAAAACAAACAGAAGCGTGTCTTAACATGAAACTCCCCACCCTACCCTCTTCCTTCATCAGTCATTGTTTGGCACGTGCCTTTGCAGTGTTGAGTAACCCTTCCGGCTGTGTTTTTAAGTGTCCCTTCCGGCTGTGTTTTAAGACTGACCGTTGTGCGTATCTTTATTGTATGAACAGTAATGGCAGGGAAAAAGTCAAAAACGGCGCTAACAGTAGAGTTCAAGCGTAAAGTTTTGAAGCATGTGGATGAAAACCCGTTGAAGAAGAAAATCACCATTGCTAAGGAGTTTAACATCCCTTCAACAACGTTAGCAACGATTATAAAGAATAGAGACAAGTACGATGAAGCAAGTGGACTTTCTAAGTTTTGCAAACGCGCAAAGACCGGTGAATTTCAGGAAGTAGACAAAGCCACTTTAAAGTGGTTAAAGCAGTGCCGCGATAAAAATTTGTCAATCGGAGGCCCTATTCTCCAAGAAAAGGCACAGCAGTTTGTTGTACAATTGGGACACCCTGATTTTCGTGCCAGTAATGGCTGGCTGGAAAAATTTAAAAAAAGGAATGATATTGTTTTTAAAAATGTGTGTGGTGAATGTGCGTCTGTGGACAGTACAGTATGCGATGATTGGAAAGAAAAACTTGCTGACATTACTCAGGGTTACCACCCAGATGATATATATAATGCAGACGAGACCGGACTTTTTTTCAAGTGCCTACCAGATAAAACAATGACGTTTAAAGGAGACCCTTGCAATGGAGGCAAACACAGCAAAGACCGATTAACTGTGTTGCTTGGAGTCAACGCTTCGGGAAAAAATAAGCTCAAGCCTTTGGTTATTGGCAAGTCACAAAAACCTACATGTTTTAAAAATGTGAACAGTTTACCAACACTGTATAAGGCCAACTCAAAAGCGTGGATGAATGGTGATGAGTTCAGTGCATGGCTGAAAACTGTAAACACAGAAATGAAGAAGAAAAAGAAAAAGATCCTGCTGTTTATTGACAATTGTAGTGCACACGGAACTGTTCCAAACTTGTCAAACATCTCAGTCCAATTTCTTCCCCCAAACACCACATCAAAGCTCCAACCACTTGACCAGGGAATTATTAAAAATTTCAAAGTGAACTACAGAAAGGAGGTTGTTCGGCAGTTTTTGACAGATATGGATCAAGACGTACCGACTAAAATCAACGTTTTAAATGCAATGTGGATGATTAACAAGGCCTGGTCAAACGTAACCGACAAAACTGTTTTTAACTGTTTTGCAAAATGTGGATTTCGTGTGACGGACCTCGAAGATGAGGACGATGACCAACCTCGAACTCCAGCACCCCAAAATGCAGAAGTAGGCCCAGATCAAAACTGGAACAAAGTTACCGAAAGACTAGGCGTCCAAGAAATGGAGTTTGAAGAATTTGTTGATTTCGATGATAATGTAGCAGTATGTGGAGAGCTGACGGATGAGGATATCCTGGATTCTGTTCAACCCTCAAATCATAAAGAAGATGACGCAGCTGAAGATGATGAGGAGGATGCAGCCGCGGAGAGTGATCGACCGGAACTGTCAACGAAAGACGCAAGAGAAGCTATTGATGTGCTCAAGTGTTTTTTCTTAAAGAAAAATGCTTTAAGTGATAGTGTAGTGAAAGCCATCATCGATTTGGATTCCACATTGGATATGGTAACCCTTCATGCAAGTAAGCAATCTAAAATTGATGACTTTTTTAAGATTAGTTAGTCCTTATTTATTATATGTACATACTACATATGTATAAGTTTGGTTTCCATTTATATTTACCGTATTTTGGCTTCAGATTTGTTTTCATTTTACTATACAGTACATGGTTTTCAAACAGTTTATTGTTTGTTTTGATACTTGAGTGATTTAAATATAAACGAGTATGTATTTTTAAAATTGCTACATACATGTGTTTTTTTTCTTTCTTTTTTTTTCTTTTTTTTTCTTTTTAACCTTTTTCCTACATTGAAAAAATAACTTTAGTGTAACGGTAACAATGATTCGTATTATAGAGGTTGGCCATAAAAATCTTCGTTTTATAGAGGTTATCTCAGAGCGAGGAGAAACCTCTATAAGACGAATAACGGCAGTATTAAACCTCGATAAAACGAACCTCTTTATTAAGAATACCTCGGTAGTACGAATTTTTCCCTTACCCCTTGAAATTCGTCTTATAGAGGTTCGACTGTATAAAGCGACAGCGAATCCTTAATGCAGTGAAGCCTTTCCAACATATAATAGCTGGAATTCCAATGTGTCGGTGAGTCTTGCAAAAATTTTAAATCTTTTTGATAGAGTCAAACTTGTATTTTTTCTAATTCTTGCTTTGCCATTGTAAAGTGGTTGAAATGATCTGTTTATTTATTTATTTATTTGCTTGTTATAAGTAATTTGGAGATTGCATCAAGTCTTGTTAACAGCTTAATAACCAGATGCAGCTGATGTGCTGTACACTCAATATTATCTTGCATGCTTCATGTCTCTTATCATGCAATGCACATTCTGTTTCGAAATTCCCCACCCTTCAAGTATACTTTGAAATATTGCCGAAATGTAATCTCCCGTATGGCGTTCCCCAAGAATGTCTCTTTTAAAACTGTATTTTATCTTATAAAAACATTTATAATGTTAAGGATAATAATGAAAAACCTTACAAAAATCGGACCAGATATCTGGTGGAAACTTTCTCAAAATCCTATAACACGTTCTTTATTTTCGATTGTAAAGTTCGCTGCAAATAACTTTCGTAAAATATATCCTGCCTTTTAGAACATAATTTGCAACATTATCCATCAATCGTCGGAACCTAAAATCTTCTGTGTGTTGAAAAGATAAATCTATCATTTCTGCAATTAAACACTTAATTTTTATCTTGTATTATCCCACTTTTTTTTTTTCTCTGTATTCGTTAAAAATGTTTTTCTAAATTCTTTTTTTTTTATATATTACTTTTTTTAAAGACGTTCCTTGCTGAATGTTTTCGCCGGCAATCTTCTTAGCGTAGTCTTCTTTTAAGAATAACTCATATTTTTGTGGGGATTTCGTCTGAAGGTGATTTTTTAACGAAGTTGTACGTTTACGGGAATACATTCCTTCACAGATTTTGTATTTAGCAGATTCGTCATTTACTGTAGTAAAAAAATTCCATATTACACTGCTATTTTTTGTTTGTTTGTAGAAATTGTTTTTATTTTAGTTCAACTTACAACTTCCAAAAAACACAAACGTATATAATCTACGCTATCAAATGTTATCCTAAAATATAAACATGATAACTCACAGTGTATGGTAAAAACACGACGCTTAAGCTTGACGTTCATCGATATTAGATCGTAGCTGACGACTTCTTAACTCTCGGTCAAAGTTGAGAAAGTTGAGATCCGTATTTGTATTCGCAGATCTAGACACTAATGATCCGTTTCCGCGGATATACATTTTTAACGATCCGGCACATCACTACAATGAACTAAACGGTGTTACTACCTAAGCGAGGAATTAACAAGTTTGAACTGGCATGTAAAGTAAAGGTCGGGCCACAATAGACCGCACTGAGCTTGAATTGTCACCGACCGACTCTTTTCTTATTGTTGTCGCTCACTGTATTGAAGTGAGTTCAAACGACACCGTACCTCGTGTCGACCATCATTAGTTTGGTTTACTTTTTGACGGTGCGGGCCGGTGTCGGGTTGGTCGATGTGGAGAAGCATATACGAAGAGTTCAGAAATTTCGGGTCCTATATTGTTTTAGCGTTACAGATTGATTTACAAAACTGTCCTTTTTTTTCAGCCTTACTTTAGGTTCATCAGATGTTCGTAAAATGTTGGTAGAGTCCTTGGATGTTCGCATTAACAAATTAAATTTATGCCAGAAGCGAAGGTCGATTATAAGGCCTGTAAAAATTGCATCCGAGACCCAGATTTTGAACCGGGGACCTTCCATACCCGAATCACACGCCGCAAGCATCTGAATCTAGATGTAAAAGTACAGTTGTGTTTTGGGATACCAAAAATAAATTACATAGAAAAAAGTTCGTTGATTTTATTATGTTTGGATATTTATTTGTCATTACATGCAGATTTGTCTCTTGACTTAGATGGTTATAGCGTTACGATTGGGATGCTGGAAGTCCCTTGTTCAAATCTCTGTCTCAGCTTTAATTTTCACGGGTCTCTGGCACAGCTTTGTTTTATTAAAGATGCTGGGACGCTCTATGGTTCGAATTTCACGTTAATCTGTAGGTCTCCTTTTAAAAACAAGTGACAACGATAGAGATTTGCGCGGCTGATAAGAAACTCTGTGACTGAAATTTTTAGATCACATCAAATTATTATTATTTTACAGAATTTTTGCAGTCTGTATTTAAATTAAAATGTATAGTTGTTTAAAAAAATATTGAGTGAATCTGAAGGAACTTCAACCAAAACAAAAAACGTTAAATGTGAAGTGAGTGATGCTTGACATTGCATTGTGACTATGTTGATTTATACGAGAATCTTTCAATCCAGTACAGTAATGATCATTTGTCGAAACTGCGTTGGGATACTATTTTCGTGCATAAGAGGTCAAACAGTGAGGTGATAACAGGAGTCGGGCAAAAAAAAAAAGTATTTTAACAAACTTTATAACTTTCGTAGATTATAAAGTAAGCCTACCCAAAATAAAGTACAGTACTCCAAAATAAATTATGGGTAGTAACCCTAGCTACGATCCCCAAATCACTTATAATGTAATTTTTTAAAATTAATTCCGTGAAATAACCAAGTGTATACGTTAAAGGGCAGTGAAGACAGTAGGAACCCGTCCGTCACACGGACGAGCTACGGACCCGTGTGGATGCAAGGGGTGCGAGTCGTCACTCGTCCGAGTGGAGGTGCAGTGACGTTGATGGTGAGGGCTCGGTGCGGTCTAGTGTGGCCCGACCTTGAAGCGGCCTATTCACGGTCCAACTTACAGGGCATCCGTGTAGAACTACCGTAGGATGCGCTCACGCTATTGTAGATGGTCCAAGCAATCCATTCCACATGTACTTTCTCGCGGCACACCATGTGTCCTTATCGCACACTCGTAGGATGTTTCCTCCAATATCTATAGCTTGTTCGACAGCAAGGATCCTTTTTGGTAGCCTGGGAGTCAAACAATATCCAACACCTCCTACATGTATTCTGATAACCACATTCACGGACCATCAAGAGTTCTTTCATCGAAAATCGGATCTCGTAGGTTCTACAAGTTGTACTGTTAATGCGCCACTAGAGCAGTTGCAAGCAAGTAACTGAGCGTGGCGGGTAGGCGGTAACGACCTGGCCTCGCTTTCTGGAGGACGTTGGTTCGGATCCCCGTCCGGGCATCCATATTTGGGTTCCATGGCTTTCCCAAATCTCTCCATGCGAATGCTTCCTTCAAAAGACCATGGCCGAATTCCTTTCCGTTCCTAGCCCCGATCTTTTCACGTCTCTAATGACCTTGACGTCGACGAGACGTATAGTTATATAATTACACACACACACACACACACACACACACTTGTGCTGGACGCTTCAATTAGTCTAGCCACGAACTCATATGACAAAGACTGTTTTTCAGACGCGTGCGTAATTATGTAAATAATTTAATTCACTTGTGAAATCATCCCATATTTTTTGTTGTTGAAAGATGATGTAAAATAAATTAATATGGCAGTATTATATTGAAATAGAATTTAGTTATTAAAAAAGATAGATTTTAAATTTATTTTTTATAAAATATTAAAAACTAAATAATTATATTTTTTCCACATGCGTTTCCGCAAAGCATTGAACATCCGCTTCCGCAAAGATGGCGTCCGTTACAACCCTTGTTTCCCGTTGCCTTCCTCAGTGTCTGTTCGTATGTATTGTGGGTTTGGATGACTGTGATAGTGTGTGTGTGTGTTCAGGGTAGAGAGTTGTTTGTAATAAGAGAAGAAGACCGGAGAGGGTGAAACCAGGTGCCGGCCTACTCTGCCGAAAGACACCTAATGGCCATCAGACTTAACGTCCCCATCCGTCGGGCGAATCACCATCAACAGTGTCGTATGCTCTCCGTACACACTGCGAAGTGGTTTGCGATATAAACCAGTAATTTTTGCGCGCAATCTGGTGATTGCAAATTGTGCACCACCACCTGTTTTACTTTTTCTTCCAACTCCGGGACTCGAACCACCTGAACCCGTGTCAGCACCGCACACTATCACGGTGCCGCAATCAACTGATTCAGCGGAGTGGGCTATAGAAACAGTCGTGTGGTAATATATTTTAAGGATAATGCCAACACGGCCAGCGTGCCCGAGATTGGTCGCAAGCTTCTAAAAAGCTGGTAAGTAGGACATTGTTTCGTTATACTATAGCAATAGGAGAGAAGTAAACGGAAAGCCCAGGAGAACTAAGGCGGATCTTGGAGCCACTTTGGAAAACCCGAAAGAGAAAGGAAGGAATCCCCGGCGAGCGAAAGAAAGAAATCCGGTTTACTTTCCATATGAATTCCCTGGTACTGGTCCAAGAGGTACGCGAAATGTAGTGATGGTTGCTGGCTGGAAAATTTTCCCATGTATGAAACAAGATTTTGTTTACAAGCATCAGCATTATGCAGTGAAACGAATTTGTTCCTTACCCACGATACACTTCGTTGCTGGTGAACCTATTGCCACAATCCCTCTACCGATTTTTTTTTTTTTTTTATCCAAAATTCTTTGATTCCAATTTCACAATCCACCTCCCTTTACCCTTTACGAATTTTAATTTTTTTCTATGTCTCTGATAACTTGTTCCTCATTTTACTTGTATTTTATTCCAATGCTTATTCCCTTACTAACTAAAGAAAATTTTCCAATCTCCTTAAACCTGAAATCAAGCATCAACTTGTGATCATAGGCATCTCTTCCCTTCCATGAACTCTTTTGCCAATATCAAATCCAAGCATCATCGTCAAAATACATCTTATGTAACCGGATTAGTAGTTGAGACACTCGGTAAAAGTTCCCACGATTATAATTCTTCGAGGGAGCAAACTAAATAATCGCTTCGGATTTTTTTTTTTTTTTTTTTTTTTTCATCGGTCTCATTGGTTTGACATAACCTCAACTTCTTAGTATCCTACATCATTTTATTCATCTCCACGCCTCCGGTACATTATTCATCCTTATTATCTGCTTCATATACTTAATTCTTTGTCTTTCTTCATAGTTCTCTCTTCATGTTGTTTCTATGTAATGCTGTTAAAGTCGTCTTTTTTTCTCTGAGTGTAATTTCACTTTTAAATTGATGGAACACAATTACCTACAATCACGACGATTGACACAAACAGATGCGCCTGTCGCCGCTGTTAATTTCATTTCATCGCATTCTGAAACGGTACAGTAGACAAGCAACTTAAGCATTATAGAGCGTTTGCGATTCGTGTTAAAAAGCAAGTGAAAGAATGAAACTGGCACTCTTCATAATTGTAATGCCTTTGTTATTAGAGGATATTGTTCGTTGGTACATTGCTGTTGACTTTCTGGGCGTAAGCAATCGATTGGAGTAGTCAAGAAAGTACTCTAATTAATGTTCGGGCTTATATGTTGAGTGTCGTTATGGCGAACTATACGTCTTTATGCCAGGAAACAATTTTCATCAAGTGGCAGATATTGTGGGTAATATACGTGGTTAAGTTCTGATCCGATCTAAACTGAAGAATCGGTGTGTAATGTTTGTACCTTTGTTTCTGACACGGAAATGATGATAACAATCTCTCAGTCACTATGTATAATGTGTTAAGAACAAGAAAATTGAAGAAATAAACTGGCTCGTCGAAATACTCATTTTTTTTCATCGTACTAGCGGCGACTGGAACAGCAAATGTTATGGTCTATCTCCGGGCACACGAGATAAAGGATATTCCTAGAATTATTCATCTTCCATCTCTACTCGGTTAGCAGTAGGTTTACGACCTCTGTTTTCTCATTTCTGAGCTATTTGGGGTAGGTGTGAAACCCATTTTTTCCCTGTTTGCTCCACACTTCTGGGTACCAATCTGAACGGGCAACGGTATCGATCATGTATGAAGCGGTTGCTTATTAAGTATTTAGCTCGTCGACCGTGCCCCTCGCCCCTCGGCGTTCACAATTATCACGACGCTGTGTGTTGTGGTTGGAGTGATATGCCTGTCAAAAGAACTCTTAAGACAAAAAGCAAGGGACGCCCAGTCGTGAGGGTTCCCTGTAGTCTTCATTGCGGCTTTTAAAATAACGTTCTACTCTCTTGCTCTCAGAGAAAGTGTGTGTTCTCTTCAAACCTTCAATAATTGTTATTGATCTGAAAATGCTTGTTTAATTTTTCCAGAAAGCAGCTGTAAGTTCTCTCTCTCGCTCTCGCTCTCTCCCTTTTTTTTTTTTTTTTTTTTTTTTTTTTTTTTTTTTTTTTTTGCGACGTTTCTATTGCCTTATCATTATTTGATGTTAACTGTCTGAATTTGCGCCTGCCACATTTAATTTCATACCGTTGAGAGATGAGGTTTAATACTGTTCTCAAATAGCTTTAAAATTTGGAGACATTCATAGAATTGCGTCAGTACTTCAATAAATGTAATGGTAATGCAATCTCTTTGTAAGAAGACAATATAATAGTCCTCTTTTCAGGTATGGGTTTCAGAGGAATTCTCATTGTCAGTCGATCCGTAATCTCAGATATATATATATATATACATACATACCGGTTTTCAGTTAGTCCGGAAAACTGTGTTCACAGGCTCTTTTTAGTTCTGTGCTGTTAATTATGAACACTATGCTGTGTGGAAGAGCCGGTCGTCCATTAGTTGTTGTTATCAGTAATTGAGGAGAATTGTTCGCCATCTTTACAACTTGCGGTTGCCACAGGAGAGCAGTGTTTTGAGAAGTCGCTGTTGCGTTGGTGGCGGTGTTTTTTTGAAGTATCGCTTGGCTAGGGGAGAGAGTGAAGGGGACGGTGGCACGCTCCTGTTCCCTTGGACGGGCTTCCTAGCACAGCTTTAACGAAGAAACCGAATTATGTGGAATGCACGATATCTTGTGTCAAATACTGTAGAATAATCTGTCGACACACAATTACGTAGTTTTTCTCGGCGTTGAGAATATAAATATTGTTCTCGGGTGACTAGCCGAGTTATAGGAATGTTATAATTACCCAATATTTCGGCGCTCTCAATCGTTGTCGCCATCTACTGGTGAAGTGTTATAATTATACAATATGTCGGCGCTCTCAATCGTCGCCATCTTCTGGCAACGATTGAGAGCGCCGAAATATTGTGTATCTATAACACTCCTATAACTCGGCTAGTCACCCGAGAACAATATTTATAAACTGTCGACGTTTGTCATATATCCTCTTCATTTACCTTTTAGCCAGCTGTGTGCCACGTTAAAAGTTATCACCATTCCGACATTCGTTCTCGGTATTCTGCTTTCCATTCTTCAGTCCATTTCGTCCCTGCTTCGGCATGTCCCTGGTGTTTATACAATCAGACATGTTAACTCAATTCGTCTGTTCTTTGATATCACATCACTGAACTTTTGGAAGGACTTCATTAAATTGTAAGAGAAGGTAATGACATACTCCTGTTACTCTCATTGCTCTCACAAACTGATCACCATTTTTAATCGGTGATATTAGAAAACAATTAATTAAATGTCTCTTTACGTTTGTACTTTAAGCACTCTGATGTTTAATTTCAGCTGCTACCTCATATGTTTTGAAGTCATCAAAAATGCGGCCATATATCCGCGCTTGGTTAGGTGCGCAACTTCTGTTTCATTTACCTTCAATTTCTGTTAGAATGAGTGCGAAAATTGGGCGAGTCTCTCAATCTCTTTAAATACAATCCCATTTAAAGATTAGCTTTAATTTTACTGCAGCAAAACATTACTAACAGGCGCATTAGTTGCTCGTAATCTAATGTAATCTTAGAGGTTGTAATTCCTATTTCTTGAGTTATGAAATCATGACCATTTAACTCTAGGTATCACAAATAGCTGCTACATGTTCAAACGACTTTTTACATTAATCTTCATGTTGTGTATAAGTGCTAGTTACTTTGTGTTCTATATTTAAAGCCTCATAATATTTTTTAATGAAAGAAGGGCTAATCAAAATGATTACAGTGATTTCAGAAAATTACTACAGATTTATTATTTGACACTAGTGTAAGCCCGTGACTGTTTTTTTGCGTATCGTCACAGGTCTAGAATACGAGTAGTTCTAGTTTTTAGGGTCAAAGATTATGACAGGTTTACCTGACCTGGCCAAACACGAACTTGACCAGCGTTTCACCGTTAGAATGAATAGAATGTATTTTGCGTGAAGAACTCAGAAGCATAATAATGGACGTATTAAACATGGACAAAGACGATCGCGCTTTCGTATAATTGTTTCAAACGTTGAGGTCTTCTTACTGGAACTGGCTTAAATACAGTTTTATTTTACTCAAACTTTTCACTTTGCTAAATTTGAAGAATGTCTATTTAATGTGAAAGGGGTTAGATGCGTAAAGAAAGATTTGTGCCCATAGATGCGGCCTGACTATATGATTCGTTTCCAGTGTGTTACTATACGATAACATGTTATTGAACCCATGTTGCTTAACATTTTGTTCAATCTCATAAATTCTTCTAGTTCCTTCATTAAAGATGAGTGGTATGAAGCATTTTCCAATGAAGCCATTCTCTCCTCGGCAGCTTCATCGGGATCCAGAATATATAATTGAGCACATTTTCAAATGTCTCCAGAAGCTGGATGTAATGTAGCAGCTCTATATTTGACCATGTATTCGGAAGCAATAGGGTCCGTAGCCTGGAGGAGTTGCTATGTTTGCACCCATTGATGCAAAAGCAAGGGCGCTATTAAAAGATCTTATGTTTTTTGAATGTTCATGGTGGTTCGTCAGTAATCGATTAATGAAATCACATGAGCGAATGGCAACCAAAACTACTTTTCCTTTGTGACAACAGAGAGGTTTCTCTTTAGGAAAATTCATTGAACCACAGAATTGGCATTTCTCGGTTAAACTACCACAGTTTGATTCTGGAATTTGTTTTTCATTATTTATGCCTATTCTTCCTACATATCTTTGGTTTTGTCCCTGCAATATATTTTCATGCTCACGACGTTGTTCAACAAGACTTGCTCAACGTTGCTTGTCGTATTCGGATTTCTGCTTTCCGCTGACGTCGTTGTTCACTTGACGCCACTTGTCATATTGTTTTTTTTTTTCTGTTTTCGTTGTTCTTCAGTACGGTTGGTTGCATGTTGTATTTCGCTTTCTAGGTCTTTTTTATAGCAAATTCCTCGAGAGATGTAGTTGGTCGTTTAGGAGGCATATCTGAAGTCTGAGGTCCTCTTTAAATAATTTAATATCCGAAATACATTAATAACCGGCGTATAGTATACACGAAGAAAGAACACTAATGAAATCAGCAATTATACGGTAATGTAAACTTTGTCCACAGATTTTACTACAGATCTCAGGTTATGAGTGATATTTAATAGTTAAGCAACGCCACAAAAATGAATTGCCAAAATACTTGTTCAGCTCACATACCTGAAGTCTGTTTTCCATGTTAAATAACCTAGACCATGAGTATTTAAGTTTCTTAAAGTCAACATATTATTGAAAAGTAGTTCCACTTTTTTTTTTCCAGCCGTGAGGTTTTTCAATATTTTTTAAAGAATGAAATGCAACGAATAATTATTCCAATGGTAAGAATATAGTACATAATTACGTAGTTTTTCTCGGCAACTTCGCACGTTCCTGACCTCACTTCACCAGAAGATGGCGTCGATGATTCAGTGGCCGAAATATCGTGTAACTATAACATTCATATAACTCGGCTAGTCACCCGAGAAAATTATTTATATAAGAATATAGTAGTTAAATTACTATAATTAAATGAAAAGATGCTTTTTATGTTTTAAATTGGTTAAATAAAGTATGTCCTGTATTTTCTTCAAATAAGTAAAGGAAGAAAATATTATATTTACGTGTTGTTAATACTAAATGCTGTAGCTAAGAAGCTAAAAAATTAACTGAATTAAAGAGTTTCACATCGCGTATATGTAGTCATATCCTCAATGTTTTAAATGTATATTAAAAGCTAAGCTTAATGCTTGCTTATTTCATAGCTAACACGTTCGCTGTTATTGCAGAGATCATGAGTAATTTAATTTTCTTCAAGTCGACATGTTACTGAAAAGTAGTCCCACGATTTTTTAAATCTACCGATATTTGTTACTTATAGAATGCTGCGAAAAGCAAAATTAATGGATGTATTATGTTAATTAATTTCATAGCAGTTGGTTACGTATTAAACACTGCCTATTCTATAATCTCTGCTTGCTGTTCATTAACGGCAGGAATATCGTTGTCTTTTCTTGAAATAAGAAGAGGAAGAAAATATGGGAGTAGTTTACGTCGCGATACATGACGTCAAAATGTGACATAGTGCTTAAGAAAATTAATTAAATAGGTACCTTAATTCCTTCCTTGTGTCTTTTGCTGTAAAAAGAAGGTTCAGCTTTCATCCTGGTCCAGGCTGAATTTTAACCTAATCACAATCTCCATTAATATTGGCGCTACAAAAACAAAACATCAATCACACGCGCATTGATACAATCAATTTACCTTAAGTTAACGACGTCATGTATCGCGACGTAAACTTGAACCGAAAATATTTTATTCACGTGTTTTAATTACTAAATGCTGCGGCTAAAGGCAAAAATCAAGTGACTTAATGTGTTTCACATCGCGTTTGTATAGTCAATATGCTTTAAATCTATATAAAAAGGTAAGCTTTGGTCATAAAGTCGACATCTTACTGGAAAGTAGTTCCATGATTTTTTAACAGTAAAGTTTATCGGTATATTTTTGTAACTATGAAATGCTATTAAAATTAAATTTAATTTGGTGCTTAGGTATTAAATTGTGGACATAACCTCGAATTTCTTGTAATGGTATCTCTGGTCGCTGTTTTGCAAGCGAAGGCTGGCCCATGACGTCACCGAGGTGAGTGAGTGAGTGACCTTACGATATAGTAGATATACTAACAAGATTACACAGATATATAAACAAACTATGAAAGTTGTTTTGAGTGTCTGCAGATGCTCAATATGTGCACCTTTAGTGACTTTGCACACATCAAATCTATAATCGAGTTCTTCCCATACCCGATGCAGCATGTCTCTGTCAATGAGAGCGAATACATTGGTGATGCGAACCCGCAGGTCTGGCAGATCAACTGGTACTGGTGGCATCAACACTGTGTCTTTTACGAAACCCCAAACAAAGAAGTCACAGGGCGATATAGGTCAGGGGAACGAGGAGGCCATGACATCAGCTGACGATCAGCACCCCCAGCACGACCAATCCATCTGTTTGGAATCCTGGTGTTAGGAAATTACTGACAACTAGAGAAAAATGTGTTGGAGCACCGTCCTGATGGAAAATGAAATCTTCACTGTCAGCTTCCAGAAGTGGCATGAGCAAATTCTGCAACATTTGCAGATAGATTTTCCCTTTGATCGTCACCTCATTAAAGAAAAAAGGCCCATTAAGTTTCTTTCGTGAGATCGCCCAAAACGTTCCCTTTGGGAGAGTCACGAACGTGCTGCATATAAGCATGGGGGTTTTCGGTCCCCCAAATGTGCACATTTTGCCTGTTCACTTTTCCACTCACATGAAAAGTGGCCTCATCACTAAACGCAAGTTTTTTTTCTGCGAATGTTTTGTCTTGTTCTAGACATGGGGCACAGAATTGAAAACGATGCACTTTATCGTTGTGTGACAGTTCTTGTAGTAACTGTAACCTGTAAGGCTTCGTACACATTCGCTTCCGCAGGATTCTCCAAACGGTCTTCTGTGGAATACCTAATTCCCTGCTCGCTCGAGGAGTAGACTTCTGTGGGCTACGAACGCGCACACGTTCAACGGTTTCTTCAGACACAGGAGGGCGACCCGTTGTTTTACCTTTACAAAGACATCCCGTGGCTTTAAACTGTTGATACCAACGCCGAATGGTGGTAGTAGACTTGTTTCCCCCAAGATCTTACACCTTGTATATAACAAAAGGCTGCTAACTATTTCAACATTTTAAAAACATCTGTGCCTTCGGGTAAAGTATTTTGCTACAATACATAAATCTGAAGATAGGTGGCAGACTGTAATTAATACTACCATTTTCACTTTTTAATGTTTTATATACCGACTATGTATTGAAAGGTAATTTTCTTAATTTATTTGTTTTTTTATGATGCTTGTTATATACTGGGGTTTTGTATTCTGTCTTAGGAATGAGTTAAATAAGTGGGCTGCAGTTATCCTTAGCTCATAGAATTGGCATTTTTTAAGTGATTTCTTTCGTCAGTTTTGTGAATGTTTTGTAAGTGATTAAATCGTATTATTGTGATGTCTCGAATTCTAGTATTTACTGGCGTCGTTTATGATTGCATTTATGTAATGAAAGTAATTGGAAGGCTGTGTGGTGAGATTGTGTTCACACCTATGAACGGAGGATCTTTTTTTTATTAGGGCTCACGAGCTCTTTCCTCTAAAACTCACCTGTACGCCTGTTTCCTCAGAGCTGCTACGTACTGAAACAAAGGGACGTGCAGCAATGGATGTACAGTTTTCAATAGGCCGTCGTTCGAAAATACTAGCATTCTTTACGAGCGGCGCTGCCTGTGTGCTGTGCTGCTGCAGATAGCTTTGGATGCTCCTGTAAGCTGGCTGGAGTGGCGGTGGAGGAGGAAGGAGGGTTGGCGCCGCCGGGGGCGGCAAAATCCATATCCCGTCGACGAGACCCTGCGCATGCGTCAGGCACTCCAGCCTCTCGTTACCCCTGGTCTGGTACAGCTCAGGCCACGGATCTCTTAAAGATAATATTCACAAATTAGTAGAACCAACAGTAAATACCTGACCCCATCATATATTAACAACTACAATGTAATAGATTAGTCGGTATGCATATTAACTCATTCCTTTTTTATGTGTGTATCTAAATTTTGATAATGTAATATTTTTGCAGTCCGCTGTTACCCGTGACTTTGTACGGATGGACTTAGAATTTTATTGTTAGAATTGGGTGTAGTAAGATGTAAGATGCCAGCGTGCACCCTTGAAGGTGTCGGGAGCATCTGGCCTCGACCTTTGGCTGCTGCTGCAGTTTGCGTGTTTAATCAGGGAAGTGGTGCCACTTTCCGCAGGTATGCACTAGTCTCTTGCTGTCATAATATATTTGGTAGCGGATGGATTTGTAGCCTACATCTACCCCGGGTGGGGAAGCACCGCCATTTGAGCACTGCGGTGGCCTTTGAGGCTGCTGCGGCGGAAGTGAGTGCTACGATGGTGGTTTTTGAACCTCGAGAGAGACGTTGTCGTGCCGCATATGGCGTTCGGTCACTACGGCTTCCGCCGCGTCACCGTATGGTGGGGCCGGTTGCTCGCGGGACTAACAGAAGCTTTATGACCAGGTTTTGAGGTGTCTTCGGACAGGTTCGTGGCAGTTGCCGCATCCGCGTCGCTCCCCGTGACGCTCTAAATGGATTGCTAAGTGTGCCTGCCTCACCATCCTCGCTGTAATGGTAGATAATTCTTCATATTTCCTAATATCGCGGCGGGGGCGTCTGTAAGGTGGTGGGTAGTTTCGGGTGCGGTTTGCGAGGGGAATTTATGAACGATGTACACAGGACATCTCGAAGTCAAGACTACAGATATAACTGATAAATAAAACCTGGACACATAAAGGAAACTCACAAAAAATCCTCGAGACTGGCTGAAAACCAGACACACACGCTCGAGTTTTCATCTTTCACTCCCAGCCTTGAGTAAATATGAATCGTATATCGATGAGGATTTTGTGGACAGCACAGGTCATCGGTGGGTGCTGATGCTCTCAAGGAAATAACCACACACGTTCGAGAACATCTCAAAGCTGTGAGTGTTCAATGCAAGCCTTGAGGATTTTCAGCATTTGTGTAGCAGACAATTTTGTTAGGTTTTAGAGTACACAGGATAACTCGTAGTAGCTTTAGTACCTCAGGTACCCCCAATGATGATCCTACCCCTTTCGGTGTGATGCCAAGTGAATCGCGTTTTAAGAAAACTTCTACTGCACGCAAAGTATCAAGCAAACGATTGATTTCCGTTGATGATTGAGGAAACTGAAAGATGTGTTCTTTATCGCTCTTGATCTAGTAGTTAAGGTTATTCGCTGCCAGGGGTTTGCAGCAGATTGGCTGACGGTCAGGTGAAAGCATTTTTCATCAGAATCGTCCAACTTCGCTTTCGCTCAAGATTTGAGGTCGATTCACCCTATGACATCCACACCAATAGACGCCTTTTGGTGTCGAAAGTAAACGTGGATCGCATCAGAAAAGCTTTCCAACGCAGTCCTAGGAAAGCTGCTGCACAAGCTACATTGAAAATGGGCATTCCAAAACCCACAGCTTGGAAAGTTTTATGATACCTTATCGCCTATGACTGCTTCAAGCGATGGATCTGACGCGGAAGCAGTGATCAGATGCCCTTGTCTTGCCCACCGGACGTCACATCATCAGAGTTTTTTCTGTGGAATTTCTTCTGTGTCTATCACGCCCTCTACCTACGACTATTTGGGATCTGAAGTCGCGCATCAATGCTGCCTTTGCAAACATCGCTGCTGACAGGTTGCACTTGGTTGGTGAGACATGAACGTATGAAAAATGAAAACGGTTCACATATTGAGTATTTATATCGTATGAAAAAATGAGATTTTTTTTCCCTAAATAATAAACCATACTTAACTTTACGAATAACAGTTCGTAACATAATATTACGATTCTCTTGAGCTTCCCCCATAAACAAGATCCAAAACCTTTGTTTAGGTTCGCCTTTCAGGACATAATATTATTTTTCCCAGTGAGAATCGGGCTATAATTTTACAGTATTTTCTATGCGTTAGTACAATCGATTAATGGGATTCTTCTTTTGGAGATGGCCACATTCTGTACAGTTCATTAGTAAAAGCTCAGTAATGGTAAGCCAAGAATACGTACTACTGTCCAGGTAATTAGTAATTATCTCATATACTAACCGTTTCAATCATACAATATTTTCAGATTGTGATTGACATCGTAGTTCCTGATATAATTTTTTTCGTAAAACTTAATATTTGGTGTTGATCAAGAATGCATAACAAGCATATACCATACAACTTGTTCCAAGGAGTTCAGTTAGGATCATATTTGCAGGTCGAATTGAGTAACTATTTGCTGCAGGAATTATGTCAGTATCCCATAATTTAGTGAAATTAATCTCTAACATTTTTTGATATATTTAATATTGATGGGTGGAAACTCTAGCTCCGACGATGGAGTTTCGTAAAATGTAGGTCGATAACCAACGGATTGGGTTGCATTAATGGGCCGTTTTGGAAATTATGGAAGAATAGTAATAGTTTCGACCACAACTTTTCTTTTGTATAACAGTAATATTCTTAAGATTGGGATTTGATATGCTATGGCGATATTTGTTTCAGTCACACTTCCCAATTCACTTGGAGGAAATTGTAAAGCTTGTTCTTAATCTGTAGTAACGGTCGATTTCAGTACAGTCTGCCAAAGGTTTATAGTCGAATATCACAGTGAAAGAGGAATACCTTCTTGTGTAAAGAGTCGAAATGCCTGCAATGTGAAAAGTCTGCTCCCCGACAGGTAGCACACCTGAGCCGTGACCCAGGAGCTTTGTCTGTAGGCCGGGCTGCATGCCTATTGTTGCGCTCAGCTTTGTGTGCACCATCTCTCTTCGTCATTTCCCTAATTGCAGACTTTGGTGTAATTGTCGGGGCGGAGGTACAAGGCCGGCCTGCGTGGCCCGTTTTCAGTAGAATAGCCAGCGAGAACTTATGTAATGGCTGGTTGGCTGTTGATTAGAAACGCCCATAGAGCTTTTTGAGTATAATTTCTTTGACCAGTGTCTAGATGTTACTGCTTGCTACGATTTTGAATGTAAAAGTATTGTTATTAAGCTTTTTGCTGATACCACTAAGCAATCAGAAAAGCCGAATTTATGACTTTTATCAAATGTCCCGAAATTCGATCACGCTCTTTGAAGAATTTGGTGCAGATGGCGGTTTAGACGATTCACTGCCGAGCGGGAATGGGGCTTACGATTCGTGTGTAGCGTTTCTCTGTATCTCATTCCTCCGTTTAGATCTTGAAACGCGCATAGCTCTGTGTTTTACTGAGGCTTACCACGATTATTTTGTTTACGTGTTTGGTATATTGTGAAGAATAATTGGCTGAATCAAATCTACACGTAGCTTTTTTTTATATAGCGTGTAGCTTAATGGGGTTGCTGGCTGTTTTGAAAACACAATAATTTGTTTTCGTTTATACATCTACAGCGTAATAATCACGCAATGATTACACTTATACGTAAATATCGTTATCATATAATTGTCGAGCAATATAATTTGAATATTCCAGTGATATGGGTAAATACAGACGCAATAGATGTAAAAGTCTGGTTGTTTACATTCCGTGCAGTTGTAGGGAATGAACCCACGAGATACATGGCGAGAGTGGTCTGTCTTCGCGGAACGGCAGTTGTGTGTCTGCACCCCTTGATGATCAGATAAGCAGTAAAGATGGCTTAGGAAGCAATGTGACCAATAGCAGCCATGTGTTAGGAATACTAAATTCAGCGCTATCCCAAGATGTTTACTACGAATATTTTGTTTATTTGTGTCACTAGCTTGACGCCATGATTCAAACGTCACCGTTGCTAGAAAATATGACTTACGTTATGACGTACGGTTAGATCCAATCAATGACAGAGCAATAAATCTGCGTGAATCTCATGCGCAAATGAGAACCAATCATAAATTAGTTATAAACATAAATACTAATTTTTAATTTGCTGTATACGGCGACTAGGGATTGCAATCCAGCTATGCGGGATCCCGCATCATTAGACAGTCCGGGGGATCCCGCACAAAATTAAGCAGATCCGCAATCCTCTAAAAGGGGCGGAAACGTGTGTCAGTCTGCCGTGACTCGCTGCTCCACTCAGTCTCTATCGGATGTATTGCACTGTTTGCCTGTACCAGAGCAGTTGGTATTTGACTCGTGCGAACAAACGTTTGTTTTTGTCAACCTTCGTCAAAACTAACGTTGGATTTGAGTACACATTTCAATAATTTGAGTTATGTTGCGTATTTAGTACGATTTCTCTAATTATATAATAAGTATTTTTTTATGTGTCGCACACGTCACCTGAACTACACAGTTAAGGCACAGCGCTCACGAAGCGACTGTTATGTGACCTTGGCATTGCAGAGGGATGGGGAACCGCGCATTAAGCGATCGGTTTTAGACCAGTCTCAAACCAGTTGTATGCAACGATGGATCCGTGGTTGCGTTGCAGACTTCGAACGATACCACGAGTGTTTAGGGATTACTTTTTTCAAATACAACATGATTGATAAAGAATTTAATTTAAAATTCGTTGAAGAGGTGAAGAAACACGAAGAACTTCACAACTATAATCTTCCATGACATTCAAGAAAAAAAGTTTCTTAAATATGGATGGACCCAATGCTTCCTCTGAACCCTGCGTATCCTGCAGTATTGATGATAATTAACAACATTTTCCTCGTATGAATCTGACATAGTAAAAAATTATACAAACTCCGCGCTGTCTATTGGAAATTGAATGGAACTGATCCACAACCGGACTATCCGTCTGCGAACAGACGTTTCTTTTAGGATGCTAATTGGTTGCTAGCTCAATTTGTCTGCAACTGTTGTCACAAAACAGTCGTGCCTTGTGCGCTGGGACTTCGCTTTGTTTGTATTCACGGTTTCATTATTTCCATTTTCTGTATTTGCAGATAAAGTAGTTGTGACAAATTCCTGTATTTGCTGCTGAAAAATTTATTATTACTTGATACCAAATAATGTTATTGTAATTTTGACAATTGCATACCTATTTATTTAGCTTCCCTTTGATTTATTGTTGTTCCGGTCGCTGCGTCAATGCGTTTGATACAAATTTTATTTGACGAACGTCGCCTGCTTACATTCGACGCTCTTGCTTTCGATTAATCCCTCATGGAGTGATTTGGTAAATTGCTACAATACATTATTTTTGAGCGAGTAGCATGTGTTTTTTCAACTCCTTGTTATTATTTCGACTAAAGGCAAGAAAGTTATAATTAAGTCTTCACGGGTGTATCGCCGAAAAACACCACACTTCGACGGCTGTCTCCGCAGTCTTCCTCACATGTGAAAGTTCGTGTTTTTAATTTTTACAACGCAATCCGGCTGTATATTCTGTGGACTTCACTGCAATCATACGCCGACAAAGTCTCCTTATACAAAAAAAGTCGTAATGTCTCTTAAAGTAAGACTGAAATACTTGACAGTTTACGTCTTGCTGAGTGGTTTCATTTAATAACAATGAATCAAGATCAGTCAAGAAATCGGGAGACATAATAATGAATCCCACAAAAACAATTCTTGTAAAAATAGGCGACGTCTCGTGCCTGAGAAGTGACAAAAAGGTTGAGATGTTCTTCTACACTCACAGAGAATGTTCACTTCACTTTGTGAAATGCAGTGCTTTCTCTCGGTGATATGGATCGTTTATCTAGAATAATAATAATAAAAAAACTCTTGTGACTTGGCCATTATGCATACCATGTTTTCAAACTAATTTGATTTATTGTAAGGCACATATTATAACCTACTGAATATTTTCAATTTTTGATTATTTATTTAAAAACTGGCTTAGATTTAAAAACAAAAATGTATAACCTTGAAATATACTTAAGACCCGCTAAAAAAATTTAATGTCATTTTTCCAATTAAAATATTGTTAATTTTTATCATTTAACATTAAAATTGGTTTATTAATGTAATTAATTGACTTTTATTATTTAATTTATTAACGCTTTAAATAACAATGTTTTAAATATATGCGTTAAAAACCTGTTGGCGCCAATCCCGCAAAAATCCCGCGGGATTGAAAACTCTTTGAGATTGCAATCCATAACGTCGACTGAGCTGCAAGAGGAGACCAGCGTTCTCATGGATTGGATAAGACATCCAGACAGGTGCCAGTACGAGAGCTGACCAGCGGAAGAGACTGTCTTCGAATTTTCTGCTAGCACTTCATCGGCAGTCTTGCAATGGGCAGAGTTTTACAGGTCTACGATTAACATAAAATTCATATCAACGAATACTACTATTCAGAGATAATAGTTTCACGATACAGTTTGTTTTTTGTACAAAGTCACTTGGTTCTTCATAGAGTCAGTGTGAGGTGACAACGCGCCGACCGAACTAGTAAATCTTTTCATTGTTTTACCAACGAGTAGTAGAGAAAAGACAGTGTGAGCCAGTATCCTGGACCAAAAGAGCCACGCCCTTCTATTGTTATCCAAATGAGGCAAGGCTAATTCAGCTAGCTAGTTGTTGACAGCTTTGATTGATGACAGCCACGCCCCCTCCCCGCACCCAGTATTTGCCCTATTGTTATGCTAATTAGGTACCACCCACAGAGTGCCTACCCTAATTTTGGTCAGTCTTTTGTGGACAAAATTCAAAAAAGACCGCCTCCTATTTTATGCTAAATAGGAACTACCCGCGGAATGCCCAACCTAACTTTGGGGGGCACAATGGTAATATATATGCCTGGTGACACATTGATAGATTGTGGACCTTCTATTGTTGGTAAGCTAGATTAATTACTTGTTGACAGGTTATACCACCTTCGCTCGCAACTGCCCCTTGACGGTTTGATGGAGTCGACCGGCCACGCCCCTCCCACCTGCTCGTGAGGCCACACTTACTAGAGGTGTGCATTATTTAAATGCATGTATTTCAAATGCAAATACAAAATGCAAAATACCTATTTTTATTTTGTATTTAAAATACTTTGATTTAAAAAGCATTTTGTATTTTATTTGAAGTACTTTTTCAAACATAGTTTCTGTTTCAAAAATACAAAATACTTTTCTTAGCTTATCATACGTTTTTATTTCATTTTGACAGTATATTTCATGAATGTTGATTTATTAACTCATTCAGACTATTGGAAACATCAACAAACAGAAGTTAGATGAGAAGTTGGTCTTACACAAATAACAATGGGTTTGACAATATTGACTCATCTAATGTTGCCGCCGCCCACTTGCATGTTGTGATTGTTTTGTTAGACGTTTTTATGCCAGTTTTGTTCACTTATCTGAATTTTGCAAGATATGTAGAAAAACTCGTAAGGGAAGTGATAGTGCTAATACAAACTTCTTGAATAATATAGTAGCAATTCAATAGGTTATATTAATTTGTTATTCTTGTTTTGTAATACCAGTACTAAAAGTTATTCTGGTCTGAGAACCAAGTGCCAAACATGTAAAAATTTTAATTAATTCCGTTGTGCTGGTAATAAAACAAGTGAAGCAAGAAAGTACAAATTATGTATTAATTTTCGTTGGAAAGATCATGCTAACATTTCTCAACAGTATGATAAGATCATATCTCAACATACGATGAAGTGAAATTGTGCTGTTGGCACTTCGAAAAAACTGAACATACAAAAATGAACATAGAACATGGGATTATTTTAAGGCCTCATAGTCTGAACGTGAAGGATGTCTTGTCTGAATAAGTAGTGGTATTAAAATCTACAAATTAATTCTAACTGAACGCCTAACTGGATGTAGGTCCGCACACATCCAGTTCCGCCATAGGGCGAGGTTACACAGTACGAGTTGCTGACCTGGCAGTGGACAGCTACTGCCCCTGTCCACTCGCATGACAGTAGCTCGACTCGTCTCGCCCGGTCACACAAGTGCGAGCTGCTGGCGTGAAACTAGACAGCTACTGCACCTGTGTACTCGCATGACAGTAGCTATTCATAGGTCTCGCGCAATGTTATCGCAAAATACACGACTGATCACGTAATAAAAGCAGTTACAAAAATGCGGTGAAATACTGAAAGTGCTGTGCAAAAAAAGAAGAAAAACAGAACGATATGGGTCAAGAATTGGATGCAAAGGAAAGATGCAACGCAGATAATATTTAAAGAACTATATAATGAAGATCCCCGTACTTACTAAAGCCTACAAACATACACCAACTAACAGAGAAAAGATTTATAATTATAGATTGAGCAGAGCAACAAGAATCGTTGAGAATGGGTTTGGCATCCTAGCATCTCGTTGTTGCGTGTTGGGAAAACCAGTTCAAGTTAAAGAGCATACTGCGATAAAGATCTTCTTATGTGCATGTACGTTACACAACTGGTTACGTGTCACTGCATCAAGAACCTATACACCACCAGGAATGACAGATTATGAAGACATCATGAACTTTCAAATCAATTTTTTGGCAGTGGAGGTCAGAAATTCATGAATTATAAAGCATCCATTGCTCGCGTATCAATAATAGATCTAAAGCAATAGCAGAGAAAATGCGAGAAAAATTACTTCATTGCCGAGGGAGCGGTTACTTGGCAAAATAATATGATTGTGTGATTATAATATAAATACATTATAATAATAAAATACTTACCAGATTACTTGTTGTTTGTTTTTCTTTTAGATTAATTATTTTCATAATGTAATCTATAGCATCAAACCATTTGATGGATGGTTTATAGAGCTCATCAGTGAAACGTCCACTTTTTTTGTTTTTATCAATTTTCAGTAACTCCTGGTTATACGTATAACGTAATTTTTTTAAAACTTTTTGTCTTGTGAACCGAATTCCACGCAAATGTGTTCAAGTGAGGTTTTACGCAAGTTACTGTTCTTATAATTAGGATCGAAACAGTTCCATAAGTTAGTTTGGTCCTTGTAATGCTCCACAAAATTTATATTTTGTTCGGAAGTCCATCTATCCACAATTTTTTTTTTTTTATTTTAACCACTACTGGAAAAACAAAAACAACGACTAATGCACCTGGCGTGGTTACGAGTTACTGTCATTTCGCAAAAACCGTGCAAGTTGACGTCCGAGTCGCACGCGAGCTACTGCTGGTGGCGTGGTGGGGGAAGGCGAGTGGCGAGTAAAATCAAAAAATGTTGTTGTAACTCGCATGCGAGCTACTGACCGACTCTCACATGACAGTAACTCGTACGATGCGGTCACACGGTGCGAGTAGCTGCACTGCAGTAACTGACTAGGCCAGCTCGCATGCTAGCTCGCACTGTGTATCCAGGCCATAACTCTGAAAATGAACGTAAATCCATCGAGAAATTATCTCCGTGTTTAGTTTCTGGCAAATATTTAACCAGAATGAGTTAAAACACTAAAAGAAAATTATCATGAATGACCTAGCATCGTCTAAAATAACATTAAACTTATGATGAAAAATACCCTAATCTAATTGCGTACACACATTTGAGCCTTTCTTTTTTTCTTTATTTCTTCGAGTTAGCATGGATTGGAACGCTTCGTTGGATGTTAACTCTGCTTGATGAAAGTATCTAGTCTTTGTAGATACGGTGATACAAACTAGTGTTGTAACGAAAGTCATATTTGCGGATGCGGATGTTCAGTGCTTGACATCAATGCATGCGGATGTTTTTCGGAAGCGGAGGTGGAAAAATATAGTCATAATTATTTAGATTTTAATATTTTATCAAAAACAAATTTAAATCAAAATAAGCATATTTTTATGCCAATTTTTCGTAAATAAAGTCTATTTCCGTATAATATTACCACATTAATTTATTTTTTGCCTCATGTTTGAATAACAAAAAATGTGGGATGATTTCAAAAGTGAATTAAATTATTTACATAACTTCGTACATGTTTAAAAACGAATCTTTGTCATATGAACTTTGCGGAATTCGTGGAGCGACTAATTGAAGCGTCAAGTACAAGGCCACGCCACTGCACATCTCCGTGCTCGCTTTTCTCTCTCTCTTATTCCTAATAGCTATACGCCTTGTTGACGTCGAGGTCATTAGAGACGGAAAAGGATGGGATTAGGAACGGGAAAGAATTCGGCCATGACATTTTAAAGGAAACATTCGCCTGTAGTGATTTGGGGAAACCATGGAAAACCCAAATCTGGATTCCCGGACTGGTATTGGAACCCGCGTCCTCCTCCCGAATGCGAGGCCAGAGCGTTACCGCTTACACAACCAGGCTCGGTTCCGTTCTATCGTTTCCCCAAAATCACTCGAAGTCAGTGAGGGATAATTCCAGTGCATTCCATTCATCCTCCTTTGAGAACTTTCTTTATGTATGCCGATCTAAATATCGAGTCTGGAGGGTGAGTTTCTAACGTTCGGGTCTGTCACACAGGAGGTGGAGGGTTCGCTACCCGGTCCGACTGTTCAATAGTATCTGTTGTATTAGTACATTACACGTAAATAGTAGTTTATCGACTAGAGTCACTTTGACAGCAAAAAACACATCTAGTAGGTTTGTGCCGGTAGGAAGGGATGGATTTTTATTCATAGCCATTTGAGGCAATTTTTTCCTTGTATTTTTCACCTGGAGTCCTCGAATCGTTATTCATTTTTGATACTAACAGTTTCAATTTGCTTCAAAGTTTACATGAACTGCCCCACTCAAGAACACGGTAGGAAACTTGTCGAGCAAACACTTAAATAAAATTGGGAACTGGTACTTATACACGCTAGTGTCGAGGATGATGAAAATATATGTCGTCTCACAACTATTGACAGACGTTCACAGTTTCATGAGCTGGCGTTAGGTCCTCATTCTACTCCTGCTTTTCTCGCATATTTTGACAAAGTGTGTATTGAAAATTACCCTCAAGTCATTTCAGTTAACCATAGAATAACAGAAATCTGGATGGTTAGACGGGGAATTGAAGCTGCATCTTCCCGAATACGAGGCCAGGTCGTTATCGCTTGTCCACCCTATCATAGTATATCTTCTACAAGGAATTCAGTCATGAATTTTCGAATAAACCATCCCGGAATTCGCTTGAAGTTATTTAAGGAATTTCTGGAAAACTAAAATTTGGATGGCCGGTAGGTTCCGTCTTCCTTATATACTTATTCAGCAGAGTTGTCATTCAATTGACTGTCAACCACACTTCTGTTTTGATACCAAAAATTGCAACTCTACTCGGCCCCCGGTTCTAATCTCTGTCTCGGCGGGGATTTTCATGGATCCTTAGTCCGACATCCACCTCTGACGCAGCTGACTGCAAAATGTACAATACTGATAAAATTATAAGTGTTTGACTTAAAATTGCTCTCTTCATAGCATCAGTTAATCGTTTACACATTTGAAATAGGTGTATGATGCAAATTGAAATCATCACTTTAATATCGGAAACTAAAGAAACCGCACAAATCCCAACTCACGTTTGAAAAAATATTAAAGTGACTACCACCAACAATTACACAACGAAGTTGAATGAGACAAAGGTCTTTTATGAAAATTGTAAAACATCCATCCGACCGATTCAGTTGACAGGGAATCGTGAAAACCAGCAGAGCCGATGTTGATATGCTCGCTCCACATACCATACCGAACCACACACACATCCAGTCTCTAGCTCGCCGACGCACCAGTAATACAGCCACACAGACAAAAGTACACCCCCTTACAGTCATACTTCAACATACAGTGACATCATAACAATAAGATATGCGGTAAAATTCACCAAAAAAATACCTCATTTACATTCAGACAGAAGATAGCACGTACAAAGCGTCACTTTCGTAGTTTAAGTGGTGAAATTTGTGACTACCGCGGTATTCAAACATTATACTTTCGATAACACCAAACCTATCCGTTGTGTATATGGGACCTATAAATATGGCGCTGCAGGTAGTCTGCGCAACTTTCTAGTAGCGAACACCAGAAGCATCGGACTGTGCCAATGAAGTGAAGCATACCACATCAGTCCACACTGGTCGAACGACATACATCTTGCAATGTTTTCGAGTGCGCTACTGCAGTAACCATATTTGTAAAAAAGAAATATGAAACTGCTGACCTCGGTAGCGTATGGCCTAGAGTGCGCCGAAGGTCGCCGGTTTGAGTCCGGCCGCGGGCATGGCTGTTTAAGTGTTGTATCTGTGAATGTCATGTCCCTTTCTGTGATGTGTGTAATTAACTGGAAACAATTCATGCTGGAGATATTGAAAGCACTGAGTGACATAATTACTATCCAGCTGGCTGTATTGCCTAAGATGTTGAAAGACATTGGGGGAGAAAAAAATAACAACATGAAACTGAACGAAAGTGACGATGCTACGAATTTTTTTAAAAAATAATGTGTGTCGTGACAAGTCACTCTTAGCAGTGGCATCTTAAACAGCCTGCTGCGGCAGAAAACTCCGCATAGAGCAACTAAAATACCTCAGGTACCCCAATTCACGTTTCCATAAACGTAAAAACACGAACAGTTTTAGACCAAGGTTGAAGACTATGTAACGTCACTCGTCAAAATTGTCGGCGTATGAGCGATAAGATCTCTCTCGAAGTATAAACGGTTATCTTGCACAAGCCGCAGAGTGCCCATGTTGAACATCGCTGGCATGCAGTATGTCTATCTCATACCCCTCTTCTTGCGGTTCATATACAAAGTTACCACCTTTACTTCTTGTTGAGGGATGTAAAATTCTTGAAAAACAGATATTGGCGTGGCTACTGAGTATTTCCCAGAAAAATCCGCAGAGCCAACACGAAATTAATCTCGCTACTAGACTTGCGTTTTATCCGGTATACAATTTTGAAAATTGAGTATTTCCCTGCTAACAGCTTCTAAAAAGTCTTCTTGAATGTTCAGCCGTATAAATTCTACCAGGTACAACGTTTCGACAAATACCTTTACTGTCTTCATCAGGTAAGCGGTACGTCGTAGTGGTTTCAGTGACAACACGACACACACTGTGGTTGCCTCGCGGTTGTCTCTCAGGTAAGTACTAGTGGCAACCTCATATGCGTCCGCTAGCCGCCAGCAGTACTTTCGTCAAATCTTTTCTTTAATTTGTGCTCTTTGTGAATACAGGCTAATTGCCAACAAATACTCTGTCTTTTTCTACGAATGTTACTCGAAATCTTTGCTTTGTTATGTTTTAAATCTTCACAAAACGATACTGTGTGTGTACCTTGGTGTTAGTCCAGTTCTCCCAATGTGGACCTTTGGATTCAGAATCCCGAGAATTCCGTCAAAAATTTAGCAGGCTCCGCGGCGTGTATGGGAGGACATGTCCAGTTACCAGTATTAAATGTATAAAAATTTCCTAATACTGTACAATGTGGAGTTTATTCTTTAAACCCTATTGTTAGGGTTCGGATCTTTTATGACAAGTCATATTTTCGTCCTTACTTCTTTTTGAACTGTAATGCCGAATTAAACTCTGCTTGAACGCTTCTAATTGTATTTAAATGTGGTAATATGTTGAGGAAAAAATCTGTTAATTTTTTAATATAAGTTATAGTTGAGAAGAAATTAAAATAATTATTCACATAAATGTACTATTATACACTGGAGGAAGAAACAAAACTAATTGTCACTGAATTGGTCAGAATTCATCAGTCAAGAATTAAAGTTGTACTTTGTTGTCACTCGCTAAACTTAAATGTTGCGCCCGCCTTTTAATCTCGACAACGCAGCAGTCGTTAAAAGTGTGGAAACCGAGATAGGTCAATCAGGGGGCATTTCGGTATAAGAACAAACTTATAATGTTGAGTGGAAATACTGCATGTAAAATAATTTGTAAATTTTACATCGTGCTGATTCTATTTTGACTGAAGACGACCCACAATTAAATTGCAAAATTAATACGCTGCCGTGACAACTTGCGATGTCGAACGAAGCCTCTCACAGTATAAGACACTTTAAAGTGACAACAGGAAAAAATTCCTCTTCGAGAACTTGAAGATGCATGTGTTGATATGCTGCAAAGCTGGCATCAAACAAGAATAAACAATGGTATATACTCTAATCCACAACAAATTTATAGTAAATTACAATTTTTTAAAAGTAAAAATCTAGTAATCTATCCTTTTACAGGTACATGAAAATAAGTTTCTGAAAAAATAATTTTTTCTATGCTGCAATGAGTGCACGGAAGCAAATTATTTCGGCTGCATATTAGATAAAATAAATTATGTATAATTGAGCATGTTTTAATGTATAGTAAACTGGAATGTTGATCATATTTTATCAGTTTTAGGTCATAAAGATTTGAATCGTACGTATTGCACTATTGTCCGTTTAGTAACCCTATCCTAAACATTAACTGAGAATTGTCACCGATGATGATATTATGGAACAATCGTACCAGATTCCCTTCTTACCTTATATGCCAGTGTTTCCCAACCTATTTTGGGTCATGTCCCACTTTTAACAAATTTTTTTGCCCCCCCCCCACCATACATAATTTTTAATAAAAAAATTATTTGTTATTAAAGAAACTCATATAGGATGGTTTTTTAAAGAAAACACTTTAATATTGTCATAAAACACAGTAAGTAAAATTATAAAACATATAATGAAATACTAAAATTCAAATTTGCTATATTTTGTGCCTATATCTAGCATTGCATTTAAATAACCCGAAGAGAAAGTGGTAAAGTCGTATCAAGTCAATTTCTAAATTGCCCCCCTAAAAAAACCAAATTGCCCCCCCCCCTGTGGGGCGTGGGCCCCACGTTGGGAAACACTGTCATATGCCGATTGTAAGCAGACACGATGTTATTTTAACCATTTCCGAAAACTCGCACTCGGCCGTCGTAGGTGACTTTATCGGCAAGCTTCTAAGCGTCGAGTTTCACCAGAATTTGGCGACATCACTATAAAGACAAATATGTTTCCTGAGATTATTGTGAATTTGTATACCATTACGACTTAAAACAATTGACACGACGAGACATGACCAAGGCCGAGAACTATTCATACGGAGGAATGTTGTTTGGACGAAGCATCTAGCGTAAACAGTACTGCAGCAATAAAATCAAGTGGAAATAAGAAACCGTGATCAGGAAGAGAAGACTTCATTTCGTGCATAAGGGAATGGTAAGGTTTTATTTATAGGTAGTGTAAGAGACTGGAGTACATTTTCGAGTAGCGCGCTGCGCAATTTACTTCAAAGAGAAAAAGACTGTAAAGTTCATGTACGATGCAAAAATAGTTTTGTAGGGAAATTTCCATCGCCGTATGTGCTTCATCGCATTATTAATTCATTAAATTAAAAACTAATAAATGGCGTAAATAAAGCTGATATGAAAGATTGATGAATGTTCAACGTAGGAAGAACTCTCAGATTGTCCAGTTATCGTGATCATCCCTGGTTTTTGTGTTGAAACTATGGTTGTAACGGAGGTCATCTTTGCGGATGCGGATGCTGATGTTGAAGTTCAGTGCTTGACATCCGCGGATGCGGATGTTTTGCGGAAGCGGATGTCAAAAAATAAATTTATAATTATTTTGATTTTAATATTTTATCATAAATTAATTTAAAATCAAAATAAGCATATATTCTATGCCAGATTCTATCTTTTTCATAAGTAAAGTCTAATTCCATATAATACTGCCATACTGATTTATTTTTTGCCTCATCTTTCAACAACAAAAACTAGGGATGATTTCACAAGTGAATTAAATTATTTACATAACAATGCAGCGTCTAAAAACCAATCTTTGTCTTACGAACTTTGCGTAGTTCACGGCTCGACTAATTCAAGCGTCAAACACAAGGCTACGTCACCGCACATCTGCGTGCTCACTTTATTTTTGTGACTATACGCCTTGTCGACATTGTTGTCATTAGAGGCGTGAAAGGATCGGTGGCTAGTAACGGGAAGGAAATCGGCCATTACCTTTTAAAGGAAGAATTTGCCTGGAGTGATTTGGGAAACCATGGAGGACGGGGATTCGAACCCGCGTCCTTCCGATTGCGAGGTCATAGCGTTACCGCTCATCCACCAAGCTCAGTTCCGTGTTTTTTCACCCGCCTTCCCACGGCTGGTGCATTCACATTACACCTTGTAGCACCTACGATGATCCGATTTTCGATAAAGAACTCTTGATGGGCCGTGAAAGAGGTTACAGGACTACATGCGGGACATATTGAATGTTGTTGGACTCCCAGGCAACCAAATCCAACAAGCTATGGATATTGAAGGAAACATCTTACGAGTGTGCGTTACGGACACTTGGTGTGCCGTGTGCCGCGAGAGAGTATAAGGCTGGCCGTCCAGTGGACGCGAATTCGCGCGAAAAATCTTCGCGCGAATACACGCGAATACGCGCGAAGAGATCGCTCCAATCCAAACAAAGGTAATTTAATGTGACTCCGTCCACTGCGAGCGCCTGAATCGCGCGAACTTACGCGAGGACGACGAGATCCAAAAAATTTTGGATTTGTTCGCGCGAACACAGAGTTCGCGCGACAGATATAGACAAACTGGTTGCTCTTGCTCTAGAAAGAGACCATTAGTACGATCAAAAATTATCTTATACTACCAAAGAAATGTCCAAATGAAGACGTGAGAAGAAATTGGAACAGAAATGAATTCACCAGGTAATTAATTATATTACTTATTCATTTATATAAACAAAATGCAATGTTCAATATCTATTATTTTCACACATTATAGGCTTTGTTTTTTGCTTGCTGTCATCAGTATCTCTACTGGTTTGGTGTGATGGGTATTAGATGATTAAGTAGAAACTTCCTGACAACAATTACGGAAACAATACAAATCACACAAAAACAAAAATTACTGGAAATCGACATTAAATGTTTTAAGTGAAAATATAAAATATTAACAAGCATTCAGCAGCATATTTACAAAATAAAACGCTTTAAAACATTCAAAATCTTACTCATAACATCATAGGTCGCATAACATTCTTAATTGCATTCCTTCAACCAATATTCCTTGCACTGTACTGCTTTTAATACAACAGTCATTCAGTTCATTTAAAAAACTTTCATCCATTCTCAATGTATTTAAATTTACTATTTTTAAATTTTTAAAATGTTTTTCATTTCTTTATTTTACACTGGTTTTTACTGAGTGTTTCGCCGAAGAGAAGATGTGAGCCTAGAAATTTAGCCGATCTAGGACGTATACTTGGGGGTTTACATTTATTCTTTCTCCATTAAAAAACTAAACAAGTATATACTAAGGAGTTTTTGTTCTTATTTCTTTTGTTATAGTCGCTGACATTAAGAAGAAATGGAAAAGGTTTAGGGATACATTTAGAGTTAAGAAAATATTTGGAAGAAAAATCCGGAAAAGGCGAAGTCTCAAAATTGTGGCCCTATTTCAACCAAATGGTAAACTCCTTTCTTTTGGCAAAAATATTACTCATAAATTCCTCTACCCTTTCTGCAGTTCTTCTTCTTGCTATAATTGTTGATTCCAATGCGTATAATTCCAACAATTGAGAGAAAGCATTGCTACTGTTCTTTCTGGCACAAACGACAACAGAGAACAGGCGACAGAATCGCGCGAATCTGCTTTCAGTGGACGGGGTGTCTTCGCGCCAACACTGTTCGCGCGAATACGCTTGTATTCGCGCGAACATTTTTCGCGCGAGTACGCGTCCACTGGACGGCCAGCCTAAGGGAAAGGGTTGCTTGGGCCATTTTGTTGGACCCGTTCTAGTAGCGTAAATGGGTGAGCACATCCTAGGTAATTCTACACGGAGGTCTTATAAGTTGTACCGTGAATAGGCCACTTTACATGCAAGTTCAAATTTGTAAATTCATCGCTTAGGTAATAAGACCGTTCAGTTCATTGTTGCTTTTGTTGTAAGATCTTCAGAAAAAACAACCACTTTATTGTTAGCTAAGCGACGATGGGCACAATCTCGTATATAGTGAATAGAATAATGTATTTTCATTGCATACAAAACATCCGCTGTACATCCGCATAAAAATTTGTGGATGCGGAAGCGGATGTAGGATTTCACGCGAAAGTTCCGTGGATTCGGATATCCGTTACATCCCCAGTTGAAACTCAGATTCTCTTAGACATCTTGAAGTATTGTCTGGTGCACTTCCGTCTCCCGTTCGACAAGATGAAAGAAATCTGCCAGTTAATAAGGGTTTTCAATAAGAACGCAAAATTTGAATGACTATGCCTATTATGATTAGATATGTCCTTAATTGTGACAGGTCGATAGGAGACGGAAAGGAACTAGTAAACATGGAGAGCTACACGGCAGAACAGAGTGTGAACACAATTGTGGGTGGTTGTGCTTAATTTAAACTTAATGTTTCATATGCTGTTACATGCTACCACTGGTATAGCTGTCCCAGCTTTTACACATTTGCAGATTCTATTGACCCGGTTGCCAGTCAAGTGGTCTTCCTTAACGAAAGTTGAATAAGTGATATTTAGGCACTACTACATGCTACAGACGAAAGTCGACACACACATGCAGTTACTCATCACGGGTCACAAAAGGTTTATTAAACACAACATACATTCGTCAGCGCTAGCCACCAGACACTTTTAGAACTTTTTCTCCATAGTTGCTAGGTTCGTGAAAAGGATTAATGAAAGTGAGTAAATTCACGTGAACATTAATTAAAGCACAGTTCTGTTTCACAATCTGAGCGATATAACAACGGCACTAAACGAAAGTTATATTCACTCGCGATTCAGTCCTTGCTCTGTTCACAGCTTGTCCTCCATACTGTTTTTATTAAACGTCTCGGTCATTACGCGACGATGCTCGCTGATTGCAATTCACTTACCATGCGTACACTCGACTATCCCGATACAACAAACAAGACTCCTGCCCTCAATTGCGATATTGTTCATCGCTCCTGCGATATCACACACACAGAAACTTAAGGCACTTCTTTATTCTTAAGCTTTACTGTCAAAATGACAATGACGAATGTTTAGTTGCCCTGATTTTGTAAGTACATTAAAATTTAGGCAGAAGTAATGTTCCAAATTCAACTGTAAAAAATAATCAAAAAAAGGTTAGTTCTAGTTCAGTTGTTGCTGTAAAACACATGACACGAGCTCGTAGTGGTCTTTCAGGAAAAAATATCGCGGCAGTTTGCGAGAGATTGGCCGAATCCAGGAACTTCGATTTGTCATCGTGCATAAGAACTACATTTCGCCGTATTTTCACCGAAGACTTGCAACTCGTTACTTACAAAATCCAATTGACTCAATAACTTATTTCAACAGACCATCCACAGCGAAGAGAGTTAGTTAATTGGATCACTGAGCAAGAACAAGTGGATGCAGATTTTTTTGACGAAGTCGTCTTCAGCAACGATGCCCAGAAACAGATGCATACCTGACGTGTCACTCTTATTTTTTTTTGAAGACGAGGCGGCCAACTTATTAACGGTGAATGGCTAAAGTTGTCGTAACATGATAATCTAGTTCTTTGTGCCTCAGTCTTTATATATATTATTTCTGTAAGGGTTTTTTTCACAAGCCATTTTCTCCGTTCATACCAAACAGAAATCTATAAATGAGGTATCATTTTAAAGATTAAGTTATCCACTTTAGTCAGAACATATTTTCAGAAAGTAATTTTTTCAAATTCTATCCTTAAAGGGCAAAAAGTCAATATTTCTAAACTGCGATTTTTTGTACATGAACCATTTATCTCCCTGTGTTCTTACCCGAAATCGATAAGTATCATTTTAAATATTAAGATCTCTGCTTTAGTGATCCCATATATTAAGAAGGGCATTTTTCGGAATTCGACCCTTAAAGGACAAAAGTATCAAAATTTGTACAAGGTGTTTTTGTGTAACGACCCATTTATCTCCCTTAATATCCTACCCACATAGATAAATAAGGTATCATTTTAAAGATTAAGGATTGCGCTATGGTCACAACATATTTTAAGAAATGAATTTTTCGCAAATGTACCCTTAAAAGGAAAAAGTGTCATCCTTTCGATAACGAGAGTTTTTTTAATGAGCCATTTATCTCCATTGATACCTCAGCGAAATCGACAAATGAGGTAAGTATCATTTAAAAGATAAGTTCTCCACTCAGGCAACATTATAAATTAAGAACGAAATTTTTCTAAATTAGACCCTTGAAGGACAAAAGTAATAACTGTGAAAGTCGCGCGTATGAGACAGTTCAGTTCAAGCTGCTAGATAGCAGCAGCACATATCACAGAGATATTATTAAACTGTTTCACTGACGTCGACTTTTGCTACGTACCAATGACACGAAACTAATAAACAATTGATACAAATGATGCGGTTCTTCTTTCATGTTATTACAAACCACCATCGTATTCGCGAAATTTTCGCAAGGGTCGTCTTGTATATATATTTTCTATAAGGTGTTTTTTTTGTCACAGGCCATTATCTCCTTTCATACCAAACCGAAATCGATAGATGAGGTAACATTATAAACATTAAGATATCCGCTTCCCATCATATGTTAAGAAAGTCATTTTTTTCCAAATTCGACCCTTAAAGAGCAAAAATGTCAGTATTTTAAAAATGTCACGAGCCATTTATCTCCTTGGATACCTAACCGAAATCGATAAATGAAGTATCTTTTTAAAAATTAAAAAAGGATTTTTTTTGCAATTCCACCCTTAAAGGGCAAAAGTATCAATATTACTACAACGCGTTTTTGTGTCACGAGCCATTTATCTCCTTTGATATCTAACCGATATAGATAAATGAGGTATCATTTTAAAGATTTAGGTTTCCGCTTTGGTCAAATCATATTTTTAATGGGCAAAAGTATCGTTATTTGCATAAAATGTTTTTTTTTGTTTCAAACCGTTTCTCTCTTGATTCGTAACCGAAATCAATAAACGAAGTATTATTTAAAAGATTAAGGTCTCCACTCCGGCAAAATTATAAATTAAGAACGAAATCTTCCGGAATTTGACCCTTGGAGGACAAAAGTAATTTTGAAAGTCGTGCGTATGAAACAGTTCAAAGCCAAGCCGCTAGATAGCAGCTCATATCACAGAGATATTAATAAACTGCTACACTGGCGTCGACTTTCTAAAGTGCCTGTTACACTAAGGAAATAAAAAATTGATACAAATGACGCGGTTTTTCTTCCATCCTATTATAAACCACCAACCTTACTATTCATCGCATTCCCGAAATTATCGCACGGGTCATCTAGGTGGAAGATATTGCTCTGGAAAAATGTGGCTTCAACAGAACGGTGTCACTTGCCATACCACTCATGCATCACTGACGGCCTTGCACCAGTCATTTCCTGGTCGTGACATCTCTTGTTTTGGTGACCAGGATTGGCCATTATGATCTTGCAATTTAACCCCTGTGTAATTTTTTTCTGTGAGGTTTTCTGAAGCTTCATGACGCAAAAAAAACCCACGACCACCCAAACATTGAAGGCGGAAACTGAACCCTGAATTATCACGACATTTATTGTAAATATATATATATATATATATATATATATATATATATATATATATATATATATATATATATATATATATATATAATTGGCAGAAAACTACGAGTGTGCCACAAAGCCATGGCGACCGTTAACAGGATGTGTTGTTCCATACATAATTCAAAATGTGTGCATCATAAATCAACAAAAACTCGCGTACTTTGTTGTGGAAAACAATGTTTTATTTGAAATTCAAATCTTGTGGCTTTATTTAAAACATCAGTGAATTGATCCACATGATTTTTTTCCGTGGTATTGTCGAACCGGAATTACCTCACAGTATCCCTGTTATCACTGGTAATCCAAATGTTAAACGTGTACTTGCGAACTAATCATTTGATTATTGAATATTTCGTATTGTAGCACTGTAATTTTTTTTCTTTTTTTGTGGCATTGCGCCTCGTCGATGTCGAGATCATTAGAGACGAAAAAAGGGCTTGGGGCTGGGAACGGAAAGGATTTCGGCCACCGCCTTTTGAGGGAACCATTCTAGCATTCGCCAGTGTAACGTGGGGAAACCATGGAAAACCCAAATGTGGATGGCCGAACGGGGATTTAAACCTGCGTCTTCCCCAACGTGAGGCCATAACGTTACCGCTTACTCAGCACACTCGGTGTGTACCAGCACTATATGCGACAAGAAGCCAGGTAAATAAGTAAATTCGAATCACGCCTACTCGTCTGAACAAAAGAAAAGCCCCCTCTCCCTAAAATTCTAGGCCCAGTAGGATTCGATCGTGAGACCCACGTGTGCGCGCTGTATCCATTGAGCTACCAGACCGCTCAGAAGCAAATGACAGAAGAATAATTCACAGCTGTTAGATGCTAGTGACATACACAGCTTCAACCAAGCCCTATGAAACACCTAGAAATATTAAATCTCCCGTGCCAATGTGTAAATGGCATCTCTATATTCGATATATATTAGAAATTTCTACGTTCTCTTTCGTAATAACCAATATTCTAAAACAAAATTCTAGTATTGAAGAAAATTATTTAAACAAAAAGTTTAAGAGTATAATTTACAGAATTCGAGAAAAATCGGTCGTTATTTATTTATCGTATGGGTAATCAAAATAACAAATATATAATATATACAAGGACAAGAACTTCATCAGCATTCACAAATCGAATAGTTGCAGCCAGTCTAAGAGTATAATTTACAGAATTCGAGAAAAATCGGTCGTTATTTATTTATCGTATGGGTAATCAATATAACAAATATACAATATATACAAGGACAAGAACTTCATCAGCATTCACAAATCGAATAGTTGCAGCCAGTCTAAGAGTATAATTTACAGAATTCGAGAAAAATCGGTCGTTATTTATTTATCGTATGGGTAATCAAAATAACAAATATACAATATATACAAGGACAAGAACTTCATCAGCATTCACAAATCGAATAGTTGCAGCCAGTCTAAGAGTATAATTTACAGAATTCGAGAAAAATCGGTCGTTATTTATTTATCGTATGGGTAATCAAAATAACAAATATAAAATATATACAAGGACAAGAACTTCATCAGCATTCACAAATCGAATAGTTGCAGCCAGTCTAAGAAGAAAGATGTAGCACTGATAACATCTTGGGATGGTCCATCGTACTTCCTTCTTTCATGTTCACTTTTGAAACGAAGTGTGAATGAGTTAAATTTACTTTTAATAATTTTTTTTAGAACTTCTAAGTACGTGTTTTTTCTTAAACCTTAAATATTTGTTACGACTAACGAAACAACGTGATTTATGTGGAAATTCCCCTTTGATTGCTAGTCGTCTAATTTCGCATTCTGCGTTGACGTTTGGAGACTTTTACACCAACTGACGGTTTACAGCGAGATTCCACGCGGCGCCGATAATAACCCGATAAGAATTTCTTTAATGATACATGGCTGCTAAGTAGTTCATAAGTGTACGGTAAGACTAATAACAGTGGTTGAGCTTTACGAGGATTAAAGGTACTTTGATCGTTACAAACCATCATTTAATTCGTATTTGGTAGTTGCCGATAGGCAACTCTTTTTCAAAGAATGGAAAGTGGGGGAAAAAAACAGAACAAAGGTTATCATATGCTTGGAATTACTTTTTATGCGTTACGTTTTCCTACTTATGTGAAATATAATTTTGAGACCTAGGAATCTGTTTCAGGAATGTTTTTATATGACGTTTGAAAATAAAAACATTGTGGAAGGATTGATAGTTTTAATAAAGTGTTTGATACACTTTTTAATGAAGTTATTAGGAGCCCGTCATAGCTTTCACGACTTAAATATTTCCACGTTTGATTTTTCGCCAAGAAATATACTAGTAACAGGTGCGAGGCATTGGCTCATGAATATATCTAAGGAATTCCAACAAGAACTGAAGCAATACTAACGAAGCAGAAAGACTGAATAATTTTAGCGAGCAATTTTGGGATACACGAAATAAGGTGCTTGCACATGTGTCCTCTATAAATGAAATAGCCATCTAAAAATTTGGCACCAGGTTTCACTGCCACACAGCTGTATGAAGTTATCAGTTCTATACGTCAGTGAAATATTTCACAAGAATACGTTTATGTTTGTCAATGAAGTATTCCTCAGAAATACTTTTCATGGCGGGTAAACCTTAGCAGTTGTTTGTGTGTGGAGTTTATCTACGATAACTTGAAGAGTTAACTTAAAATTTCTGAATTTTCATGAACATGTAGTTTTAGTACTGAAGTTTTATTAGTACTTTTCAAATTGAACAATGCTCATGGGGTAAACTGTCATCAGTTCACATTGTCTCGGCTTTCAGAATTTAAACGTATGTATCTACTCTTTGCCTAATTTTAAGGAGAGAGCCATTTTTGCCTTTCCAAGGACTGAGACTTACATGTGAAGACTCTCTGTCAGTCAAGCAAAACGAGGTAGCATATAATTCACCCTTTTCAGACAGAATAATTTCGAAATGAATCTTTCACTTCATAACTGGGATCCTGTTACTTTGTCAGGAGATTTAAGTTTCTTGTCTGTAATACCATGGAAACGCCTGTTTATACCTGTTCAGGATTTTTCTCTTAAGACAAAAATAAAATTTGTGGGGAGATCTATCATGTAGCATTGATTTTATTGTTTTTAGGAAAAATCTGTGAAGAAAATGGCTACTATCTTTCCATTCATTTGCTTTTATGTATAACAGTTTGCCGGTTTACTAACGGTTTACTAGAAAGCATTCAAAACAGTGCCACATGCAAGATTATCACAACCCCCAATTATTTATTTTTTGAATTTAATACAATGATCATGATTCTTATCAAATAATAATAATAATTTTTTGAATAGTTATAAGTATCCTAAATAATTTTATAAATGTTTATAACTTTCGGCAGAAAGTAGTTTGTATCATAATCGAGGTAGCTTCAGATGAGAGAGAGAGAGAGAGAGAGAGAGAGAGAGAGAGAGAGAGAGTAGATCACGAATAACAACGCATTTACCAGTCTTCCACAATTTTTTACATGCTCACTAATCAGTCATACGAGTTCATGGGTTGCGGATTTGTACCATATAAATGCACTTCTAAAATCGTACCCAAACATTTGCTAAAGGGAACAGTTTGGGAATTTAGTGTTTTACATCTTTACGTTGCAGGAGGCTGGCGTTAAATGATTACATTTTGCATGACGATTTGGGTAGTTCCAAAATTACCCACTACATTACGCATTACATATTTCAGTTTCTGTCTGAGCATCCAAGATTTATTTATTTTGCCTGACGAAGCAGTTCGTTAGTTGATTTAAGATACCGTGTGTTTTGAATTTCATATATCCTCTAATCCTTGTACTGATGACGATCTCTGATTAGCTCTATGTGTTTTTTTTACGGAAAAGAAATCGCGGTAACGTGACGACATGGCGGGGAAATGCCTGCCGGCTTCGGCAGTGGCCCTGCGGTCTATGCCCGATGAAAGTGGAGCGCGCGCCAATCGCGTGCTCGCGGTTCCGTGTCCGGGCGGCGCAGCGCGCCCAATGCTGTCCGAACACGCACCAGCCAGCCGTCTGTCGCAAACGGCTGCCTCCGTTACCCAGGATTCTCAATAAAGAAAAATCTTGTTAATGGTGTTATGTCCGGAGCAGAAAAAAAAATTCTTTTTTATGGTGATATTTGTTGTGATACTTATGGAAATCAATGCGCAGAACTCATATCTACTTTCAGATTT